>OX421978.1:81900637-82383433 GCA_949128135.1 Parasteatoda lunata
ACTGTTCTTCCGTAACTTGCTCGTCTTTGCGAGCAGCTCTTCGGGTTATTGAAGGATTAGATTCCATTCCCTTTGCACTGGATCAACATTGGATCGACGGTATATCTTCAGATAATCGTCAGTGATGATTCCTAGAAAATCGCCAAAAGCCCATTGTGCTACTCTAATGCGATATAAAAAGAAGAAAATACTACTACTAAAACGTTTGCCTGGTAAAAATTAATGGAAATGAAACTGCTCTGATCGATAGCATATTATTCATTATATCTTGAGAGTGACGTTTTCATGGTACTGTACTACTTTATTTTTCGTTTCTCCAAGCTTTGGACATGTGCCTAGGTCATTATGGACCCTTTACCCTGCAGCCCGAAGATTGGCTACTGGTCCGGCTCCACACCAGCCTAAGAACGAGCCCAGTCAACAAGAAGGTACTGTACTACTGTAAAAAAATATGGCAGATACTATGAAACTTAAATGGACATTGTAATATTATTCACTTTATATTGTAGTTATTAATAATTGAGACGCTACCAATTATTAGAGGTAACATTTTTCGATAATAAGCAGAGCTAATCATCTATTGAGGAAATGAGTGAGCTATTTCCGCTTGAAAAGTAAACCCATCTTTAAAAGTATTCATTAAAAAAAATTTAATAAATTTTTATTTATTACAGTAGGTCATAGTATACCATATTCAGTCATAACTTTTCAAAGGTCAGTGTGAAAAAAATTGATTTAGTTTAAGTAAAATTTAACAAGGGCACACTTAAAATTGAAAAGGGGAAGTTTTCCACATTTAAAAATTTTTTTATTGAGAAACTTTTATCCGTTCCCTACACTATCAAGTGAATGAAGTGATTTTGGTAAAACATATTGAATCCCTTCGTCTATACCAGTTTTATCTCGTGGCTTTTATGCAATGACATTGTCTAACCCAAATCCTTCCTTAAATACCGAGGAGAAAATAATTCCCATCATGTAATAATCATACTGCTCTATAAACGAAAATAAAAATTTGCGAGGTACCTTTGTGAGTTTTTTTTTCTAAATATCAAAGGTGATAGTACCCAATTTTCGAAAGCATTATTTATAAAATCAGTTATTAAATAGTACGAATGATATAAATAATATAAAAGCAAACGTTTTTAAAATTTCATGTTGAAAATAATAAGTATAATAGGTCCTCCCTATAAACTGAAATTAAAATTTGTGAGGTGTTCTTTTGTGCTTTGTGTGTTTCTTTTTCAACATCAGCTGATATAGTACATCACTTATCAAAAACCTTATTAATAAAATAAATTAATAAAAATATCCAAAATCATGATCAATGTGGAAACAATTCGTTTCTTTTTAAAACTTCACGTTGAAAATATTGACTTTCCATAAAATGAAGTGTCTTGAGTAGCACAGTGTATTTCTTAACAGTATCGATTTCAATTTGCATGAACAACTAATATTCCAGAGTATAATTTTTTATTATTATATTAATATCGCAAAAAAATAACTAACAAAAATTTTCACCAAAAAAAGATGTATTTCTAAATGTGCAGATAAATATGCTATAATAATTTGTTCCAAATCATTTTAAGTGCTCATCATAATTCTAGCTTTTTAGAATAGAAACACACTTTCAACTTTAACAATTACTCTACTTGTAACTGCAACGCTTTAAATGCTATAGAAGTCTTTAGTTTTCTTTCAATAAGTTTTAAAATTGATATTTCTTTTTTGTCCATTATTTTTGTTATCCATTTTAGATACTTTATTTCAAATTTTCATTTTCATAATTGATATTGATATGAAGAAATATGCCTTACATATTTATCTTCAAATAAATCCTGAAGGTTTACAATTTATCTCATATTAAAATTTAATAACAAGTTTTAAACTATGTTAAAGAGAACAGTTCTCAAACGGAAGATCTGTCTTAAAAACTAGTTCTAAATAGAAAAAAAAAATTATATGAATTTGTTAACCTAAATTATATTTTTTAAGTACAACTGCCCAGTAAAATAACTAAATAGTGAATCATAAAATTCAGATATGGATATAAGAATATCAGCTATTGGAAACAACACTTATCCCAATTTAAAAAAGACCACCAAACTGGAAAATGCATTGAAACCAATTTTGACATTATTGCGAATTAGTGGTGTTAATTTAACATTTGGCATACGTAAGGAAATGTGTCACCCTCTTCGTAAAATGAAAATTAAAGATATGTTTCCTTATTTTTGTCTCTTTACAGGGTTCTCGCAATACATATACTTTATTTTAACAGTTCTCAACAATCCATCTAAGTCTGGAATAGCGGAATTAATGGCGTTAGCTTTCTATGTATTTTCAAGAGTTTTCATGAGCAAAACCGAACACGAAAAATTGTTAAATAGTATATTTTCACTGCCTAAGACATTTCTAAGCTATAAGATCATAAAAAAGGTGAAATACTTTTCCCTCATATCATCAGTGTTTTACTTTCTTTACAGTATAGTCTATGTTACTATTTTTACACATAATACCTATGCTACTTATTCTCTAGGATACGAGAATGGTTGGATTCAACTTATCATAAGCATATTATGGTGTTCAACAATTCTTGATTTATTTTTAGCCGGTCTGTTTATTAATGCTTTCTTTACATATTTTTGCTTCGTGTGTTGGATTTTGAAAAAACATTTTATCTTTTTGAAACATAATTCAAACAAGAAGAATCCCTCCATAAATCACCTACAGCAATTAGAAGATATTGTAAATGCTGTATATTTAACCGACAATGCATTCAGCTTTCAACTATTTGTGATCTTATCATGTTGTTTAACATTAATTTTCATAACAGTTAATACATACTTTTCTTATAGATATGATAGCTTCACCAGAAGATGGTTCACCACAATTTATGGTACACAAATGGTGTTTTTATATTTGATATCTGCAATAACTATGACTGAAGCTGGGGAAGACTGCAAAAATGATTTAATTACAAAGGAAAATTCTCATTTAAAGGAAAAATTTGATAAGGATATAAAAATTCGAGAAACTTTCCTTACCATTTGGAAGATTTGGAAAATAGACAGGTCCCTCGTAGCAAGCATGATTGGATCATTTGTTACTTTTAGTGTCTTGTTTGCAACTCTGGGTAACACACACCATTAGATATAAAAATTTTGGAGAATAGAAAGATTCCTGGTTCGAAACGTGACATGGCATTTTGTTGCATTCAGTTGCATTCTTAACTCTACCTCTTACCGTGTAACAGCAACCAATTTTTTTTGGGTTAGGGTTATTAATGTTCAGCTCCGTATTCTTATATTTCTTAACCCCGCGCAGATAATTAAGCATTGAGACAAAGAAACTTTGTTAGAAGACTTTTGGATGGAATTCAATCGTATTTGCGCTGCATGGAGAGGACAATCTCAAAAAACTTCTTACATTTAACTCCACGATTCTAAACATTGATACCTCTACTGCTTTGGAGAGCTAGAATTTAAATATATACATATATATATATATATATATATATATATATATATATATATATATATATATATATATATATATATATATATTCTGCAATCTCTTGTATACTACACTGTAAGAGAACAGTTTCAGTCTCTTTGTATACTAAACTCTGCAGAGGATTAACATTGTGAGGGCATGTCTTGAGATCATCGTCAGTGACGGTTCCCAGACAATCACCAATAGCACATTGTGCTACTCTAGTGTGATATAAAAAAAGGAAATACTACTTCTAAAACGTTTGTTTGGTTAAAATTAATTGAAATGAAACTGCTCTGATCGATAGCATATTATCCATTGTATCTTGCAATGTGGAAAGATAGTGAGAGTTTTCATGATACTGAAATACAGTAAAAAAATATGTCACAAACTATGATACTTAAATAGACCTTGTATCAATGACCTGACCTTTATTCACTTTACATTGTAATTATTAACAATTAAGACGTTACCAATTTTTCGAGGTTACATTACTTATTTTATTTGGCATCCTACTAAATTCATTTTTTAGAGGACTCATTTCATCTAACATCGAAGTTAGGGTTCATAGTTAGTTATAAAATTAAATTAGTGTACAAAGATGCAGGAACAAATCATGTATTCTTATCGTTATAGTATTTATATCCCAATTTATATAGCAATGCAACTATTTAACATTATGTACCCAAAACAGGTACTTTATTTAAATACAATTTACCAATCTAGCTTGAGATAATAGTATGATCAAAACTTTTAGAATATGGTAAAGTTAACCGTGTTTTTTGGCTCTGTAGGATGAAGAAAAATCTCGGTAATTTATTACCGAAACGCCATGATAATGGTTTTGGTAAAATAAACAACGTGATAAGTGTTTTTAAATACTTGATAAAATTTTACAAATGTGATAAAATGTGGTGTTTCTATCATGATACCTTAAAATATGGTATGGAAACCATTTATTTGGATAAATTTACTTTTTAGTTCTGTTTTTTTTTCACTAAATAAATGGTACTGAGAACCATAATTTCGCATTTCCGGTGAACCATTACCATATGAACAAAAAAGATTATCAAATGAATAGTTTAAATACCGTTTATATGGGTTTTATTTACCATAACTTTGGATTCTTTCTCATAAATGTCATTACCGTACAGTACGGTATATTACCAGAATATATTCATCCATATAACCATCTTTGTACATGCTCTTCAGATGTTTATAACAGCACCTTTACCAACTATAAATTATAACACACACAGCCTTGTATTTAATCAAAATTTTATCTATACTGTATTATTGTTCTTTGTCACTCTACTATACCCACTTCTGATAAGTCTCGCAACATCACATGTCTAAGTTATAATCCATAATGTTTCCAAGATTTATGATGTAATGTAAATTTCCATAGCATAATAAGTAAAGTAAAATGCTCTCTTATCTGTAAAAAAAAATTTGAGATGTTTCTGTATTCAGTGTGATGTATGTAATAATTTATACTATATTCTACTTATTCACAGTTGAAAGTAGATGAATCATGTATCATTGCACTGAATCATTCATCAGTTTCTACTTTTGATATGGTTCACTATACATTATGTCTGTAAACTATAACTTATATTGTAATTATGCCGCCCGGACAGTGATGGGACCAAGTGAACAGAACTTGCATCGGAAAGGTTCTGGATTCGAAACCTGGATAAGGCAAAGTTTCTCTTTAATTTTCTGTTCTATCTGTTCTTACTGTGGGATTCAATTGACACAATTGATTCAATTGATACAATTCTGCCCTAATACGCCTAATTTAACGAATGTATTATGAGTAGCATGGCACAATAAATCTATAACTTATCTATAATTTCTATCTATAATTTATTTATATATATATATATATATATAGATAGATAGATAGATAGATAGATAGATAGATAGATAGATAGATAGATAGATAGATAGATAGATAGATAGATAGATAGATAGATAGATAGATAGATAGATAGATAGATAGATAGATAGATAGATAGATAGATAGATAGATAGATAGATAGATAGATAGATAGATAGATAGATAGATAGATAGATAGATAGATAGATAGATAGATAGATAGATAGATAGATAGATAGATAGATAGATAGATAGATATGATGTTGGTGATCGCCACATATATTGGTATTTGAAATATTGTTTTCAGAGAAATGAATAAAATCGTTTAAGTAACAATTTGATTTATTAAAGTAAGATTTAGTATATTTTAAAAAAATGGCCATATCCAAAATATACAAATCATGCAGAAAACAAAATCTTTCAAAGGGATCAAGACAAAACACTCTCACACATTAAGAGATTTTTTTAGCATGAATTGTATATAATGGTTGGGATTAGTTGGCCCGCAAGCGTACCTCCTGTCGCCACAAATTTGAAATAGAAAGGGAATGAATTTATTCTTAACGGACACAGAAGCATGAAGAGGAGATCCCAAATTGGCGAATTATCGAAATATAACATAGCCAAAATAAAACCAACCCCGCATAATCAATATTAGGTTTGAAAATACCTTGGCGATCACGAATCGCCAACAAGACTGTGAGAATTTTTATAACCACATAACTGAAACATATTTGCATTAAGAAATTAATAATAAAGAGTTATAAATAGATTTTTGTTTTCGATTAGGCGGCGCATTGACTTAATGAATCTACATTCGTATTGAAATAAAAAGTAAAGCGTTACATTGATCGATTAGAAAAGAATAAATATTTTATGTTCGCTTTTTATAAAAATTAACTTATTGGTTTAATTTAAATATAATTCGATTAATAAGATTAGAAAAATAAGTTTAAGTTATTAAAGATATTTTAAAAGGTGGGATATATGTAATACCAATTGTAGCATGGTATATTGATGGTACTATGATATATTATTAAGACGAAATTAGGTGTGGTTTGAAGTTGGAATAGGTGTAATTGACAAATTGAAAATCGTGGAGAAAACAAGATAATGAAAATGGCAGTTGGAGAAGAAAACCGAATTATAATTATAATAAAACTTTTATTTAGTAGTATTTGTAGAGTTCGAGATACAAACCATGATTTTATTCATAAGGCTTTACAAGTGAAATAAATTTCGCATAATAATATTAATAAGGACACGTCATAGTAGATGTTAACCCGCCATGTGAACCCGCCATGACTTGCCTAAACAAAAGCCAATATTAAAAGTGATTGAATTGTTTCCAACGGACAGTTAGGAGCATGGAGAAAAGATCCACGATTGGCGAATTATCGAAAGATTACTCTGTCAAAATGAAGCCAACCACTCCCCATAATCAGTAATACGTTTAAAAATACTTTGGCGATCTCGAAACCCCTATAAGACTGAGAGAATTAATATATCCATGTAACTGAAGCATATTTTTGGTAAGAAATTAATAATAAAGAGTTATAAAATAGATTTTTGTTTTCGAGTTGGCGAGACAGAGAATTAATGAGTCTGCTTTGGTATTAAAAGTTTAGACCTTGCATTGATCGATAAGAAAAGAATAAAATATTTTATGTTCGCTTTTAATAAAGTTTAAATTACAATTAAAGAAATTGCAGAAGCTAGGAAATATATGTAATGCCTTATGTGGCATCACACTCTAATATATCTAAATGAATAATCAAATCTATACATAAATGTAGCAGAATCACGCAATTATTATAATTTACCGCTCAACTTTATTATCTGTATTCATTTTTTAAATGAATCACTGAACTTCATATTGACTGCGAGTTATAATTCATATTATTTTGTAATGATTTTGATAAAATTCTTTGATGCCCTTTGTCTATATCTGTTTTTACTTCGGGGCTTTTATGCAATGAAATTGTCTAACCCGAATCCTTCCTTAAATACCATGGAGAAAATAATTCCCATCATGTAATAATCATATTGCTCTATAAACTAAAAGAAAAATTTGCGAGTTACCTTTGTGAGTTTTTTTTCTAAATATCAAAGGAGATAGTACCCACTTTTCGAAAGCCTTATTTATAAAATCAGTTAATAAATAGTGCGGATAATATAAACCATATAAAAAGCAAACGTTTTTAAAATTTCATGTTAAAATTAATAAGCATAATAAGTGTAATAGGTCCTCCCTATAAACTGAAATTAAAATTTGTGAAATTCCCTTGGGTGTTTTTTGAACATCAGCTGATATAGTACTCCACTTATCAAAAACCTTATTTTTAAAATCAGTTATTAAAAACCCCAATATTATGATCAATAAAGAAACCCATCGTTTCTTTTTAAAACTTCATGCTGAAAATATTGAGTTTCCATTACATAATGTGTATTAGGTAGCGCTGTGCATTTCTTACCAGTATCGATTTCAATTAACTTGAACAACTAATATACCAGAGTAGAATTTAATTATCATGGTTTTAATATCACAAAAAATTAATTAAAAAATTTTTTTACAATAATAAGATATATTTCTAAATGTGCAGATAAAATATGCTATTATAATTTGTTTCAAATCATTTTAAGTGCTTACCATAATTCTAGCTTTATAAGATAAGAACACACTTTTAACTTTAACAATTGTAACATTTTAAATGTTATTAGTATTTAGTTTTCTTCCAATAACATTTAAAATGGATGTTCCTTTCTTGTTTATTATTTCTATTATCCATTTTATATAATTCAATTCAAATTTTCATTTTCATAATTGATATTAATAAAGCTATTTCAATTTTGATAATGCCTTACCTTTGTAATGCTTATAAATCGTTGCGATGAATCGTTGCGAATCTTTATCTTACCTATCACAACATAAGTAAAATGAAGCACTTCTGGAATAGTAAGCAATATATATAAAGATATTCAATATGCGTGTCTTAAAGTTCACCTTGTGATACGAGTTCTGAAGTCTTTTAGTCATATTCACGAAACTACAAATCGCTTTTTCAATATTATTAATATATATTTTGTCTTGACACACTGCATGAGTTTAAACCTTCTTAGATACGGTTTCAAGTAATCAGTATTTTATTTTGCCTCAGTATTAAGGCATACATATCTTAAAGCTAACAGTTTCAAAGTTACGTTCATCATGCGATCAAAACCTGCATAAAAATTGATTTTCACTTAACCATACAAACGATTATTTAAAATCTAAAAAGTCATTGACTCAATTTATATCAGAAAGCATTTGATTTTATTAAATATCTAAATTAATTTTCCACCAATAAACTTCAGCACGTTGCCAGATAAAGGAATATAACACAGTCGCAATAATTATGACTGAACTAGCTCATTCAATTGACTAAATACCAAAGATAATAAAGTTTTGGCTCGTAAAATACATCACGATTAGCACAAGCTTTATGTATAACAAACTCGTCAGTGAAAATATACTATAAAAAAGTAAGAATAATGACTTTAAAAATTGTCAAGAAAAAGATTTATTTATATCCATATGTTTTGCACTAAATTATCCATAAAAGAATTCTGATGTTTTTGAAGCTTTAAATATTTATCTGTTTCATTCTCTTAGGATTTTAATAAAAATTGGAAAAATATTTTACATATATACTGACTGATAAATATTAAATATAATTTTTTATTGCAACAAAATTTGAAACAGAACTTGGAGAACAAATTGTGGTGTTTGAAAAGAAATGTGTCTTGATAGATTATATTTTCTTTTCCAGTAAATCCTGAAATTGAAAAAATCCCGCAATATAGTTTAATGACTCATAAAGTCTATTTCAAATGCTTGCTCTAGTTTGCCAAGAAATATGCCTTACATATTTTTCTTCAAATAAATCCTGAAGGTCTACAATTTATTTAATGTTAAAATTTAATAACAAGTCTTAACTTCGTTAAAAAGAACAGTTCTCAAACGTGTGATCTGTCTTAAAAATTAGTTTTAAATAGAAAAAAGCACTTATGCGAATTTTTTAACCTATATTATATTTTTTAAATACTACTGCTCGGAAAAATAATTGAATAGTGAATCATAAAATTCAGATATGGATATAAGAATATCAGTTATTGTAAACAGCACTAATCCCAATTTAAAAAAGACCACCAAACTGGAAAATGCATTGAAACCAATTTTTACATTATTGCGAATTAGTGGTGTTAATTTAGCAATCGGCATACGTAAGGTAAGATGTCCCTCTCATCGTAAAATGAAAATTAAAGACATGTTTCCTTATTTTTGTCTCTTTACAGTGTTTTTGCACTACAAATACGCTATTTTAATAGTTCTCAACAATCCATCTAAGACTGGAATAGCGCAATTAATGGCATTAGCTTTCTATGTATTTTCAAGAGTTGATATCCTCATGAGCAAAACAGAGCACGAAAACTTGTTAAATAGTATATTTTCACTGCCTAAAAAATTTCTAAGCTGTAAGTTCATAAAAAAAGTGAAATACTTTTCCCTCATATCATCAGGGCTTTACCTTCTAAGCACTATAGTCTATGTTGCTATTTTTACACACGATACCTATGCTACTTATTCTCTAGGATACGAGAATGGTTGGATTCAACTTATCACAAGCATATTATGGTGTTCAACAATTCTTGATTTATTATTTGTCGGTGTGTTTATTAAATATTTCTTTACATATTTTTGCCTCGTGTGGTGGATTTTGAAGAAACATTTTATCTCATTGAAACATAATTCAAACAAGACGAATCCCTCCTTAAATCAACTACAGCAATTAGAAGATATTGTAAATGCTGTATATTTAACCGACAATGCATTTAGCTTTCAATTATTTCTGAGCTTATCATCTCGTTTGTCATTAATTTTCATAACAGTTAATACATACTTTTCTCATAGAGATGATAGCTTCATCAGAAGATGGATAACCACAATTTATGCTATACAAATGGCGTTTTTATATTTGATATC
The DNA here is from genome assembly GCA_949128135.1 of Parasteatoda lunata. Classification (NCBI taxonomy): domain Eukaryota; kingdom Metazoa; phylum Arthropoda; class Arachnida; order Araneae; family Theridiidae; genus Parasteatoda; species Parasteatoda lunata. The sequence goes on from OX421978.1 coordinate 81,911,038, forward strand.
TGCAATAACTATGACTGAAGCTGGGGAAGACAGCAAAAATGATTTAATTAAAAAGGAAAATTCTCCTATAAAGGAGAAATTTGTTAAGGATATAAAAATTCGAGAAACTTTCCTTACGATTTGGAAGATTTGGAAAATAGACATATCCCTCGTAGCAAGCATGATTGGATCATTTGTTACTTTTAGTGTATTGTTTGCAACTCTGGGTAACACACACCATTAGATATAAAAATTTTGGAGAATAGAAAGATTCCTGGTTCGAAACGTGATATGGTCTTTTGTTGCTGTCAGTGTTTTATTCCTTACTCTACCTCTTACCGTTAAACAGCAACTCATTTTTTGGGTTTACGACTTATTAATTTTCTGCTCCGTATTCTTATATTTTTTTACACCACTAAGATAACTAAGCATTGAGACAAAGAAGCTTTCTTAGAAGACTTTTGGATGGAATTCAATCGCATTTGCGCTACATGGAGAGGAAAATCTCAAGAACTTCTTACATTGAACTCCATTATTCTAAACATTGATACCTCTACGACTACATTGTGTAGCTAGAATTTATATATATATATATACATGTGGGTATGTGTTACGGCCAAAGCCCGAAGTGTCCGGCTAATTCGTGGTCGCGAATTGGCCGGACCTCTTGGCCAAAGTCCGAAATTTTCTTCCTTTTTAGGAATTGGCCGGCCATATCACGAAATGGCTGAGAAGGGCTCGCGAAAATCCGAAATAATTGAAACGATCAGTGAATATTTTACTTTGGCGGCCTTCTATAATTATATAAATAATTCTTATAAATCTAATTTAAAAATATAAAAAATAGAAGTTTTTAAATTGTCTATCAAATAATCAATAATTTAATAATCATTATTAAATTGTCTATTTAATTGTCTAGTCATACTAATCAAACATACACCAAATGTCTAGTCATACTAGATCTAGTCAAGTGCCACTGCCCAGTATACATTTGCCCGGTATACTCTACACTGATGTTTTTTAAGGTCAAGTGCCACAGCCCGGTATACCCAACACTGATGTTTTTTTAAGGTTCAGTGCCACTGCCCGGTATATCCTACACTGATGTTTTTTTAAGGTTCAATGCCACAGCCCGGTATACATTTGCCCTGTATATCCTACACTGATTTTTTTTTAAGGTCAAGTGTCACTGCCCGGTATATCCTACACTGATGTTTTTTTAATGTCAAATTCCTCTGCCCGGTATACATTTGCCCTGTTTGCTCGGTATAATGATTTTTTCTTCCAACTTTGGCTGATCTTCCCATGCCAATTCGCGATCTGGCCGGCTTCGAACTTTGGCCGTAACATATATATATATATATATATATATATATATATATATATATATATATATATATATATATATATATATTCTGCAGTATCTTGTATACTACACTGTACGAGGGTTGCTATTTATATTTCTGGCCTAATAATGAAAAAACAAATATGAAGGATCGAAATTGGTTTTATTGTTTTTCAAAATATTCTCCATGATGATCAATACACTTCTGCATGCGTTTGAACCAATTTTCAAAGCACTTTTTCCAGTCCGAATGAGGTAACTCCAAAACATGCGTTTTGAATGCATCAACCGCTTCTTCGGGGGTCGAAAATCGTTGTCCACGTAATTTATTTTTTATGTATGGGTATAAGAAGAAGTCATTGGGTGCCAAATCAGGGCTGTACGGCGGATGACCCATCAGTTCGATGTTTCGCTCCGTCAGAAATGCCTTTGTTTGAGTCGATGTGTGAGAGCTCGCATTGTCATGATGAAGAATGTTTCGCCTGTTCTCATGCTTTTTTCAAATTTCTCCGATGACTTCTGGCAAAGAAATGGTCGTGTACCATTCAGAATTGACCGTCCTGCGTTCCTCTAACGCCACTGTTGCCACATGACCGTTAATGCCGAAGAAACAGGCAATCATTTGTTTCGACGTGCTTCTTCCTCGAACAACTTTTCTTGGTTTTGCCTCGTCTTGGAAGACCCATACAGTTGATTGCTGTTTTGTTTCCGGCTCATATGCATAGATCCATGAATCGTCACCTGTGTAGATGTTGTACACAGCCTTTGATGTACCTTGAACGTATTTTTCCAACATTTCCTTGCACTAATCGACACGAGCCTTTTTTTGAGCGTTTGTCAGATTATGCGGAATCCAACGCGAAAATTTTTTTTTTACGCTTAAATGTTCATGCAATATTTTATTGATGCTAGTCATACTAATGTCCAAAGACGCCTCTATCTCACGGTATGTCACATGATGATCTTGTTTTATCAGATCACGCACAGCATCGATCTTTTCTGGCACAACAACGGATTTTGGACGACCTGCACGGGATTCGTCCTGGATCGAACATCGACCACGACTAAATTCGTTATACCAATTTTTTACAGTGCTGCAGGATGGCGCTTTATCGCTGAATAAAGAATTCAGTTCATCGAAGCACTCTTGTCTTGACAATCCACGTCGAAAGTTATAAAAAATAATGGCACGAAAATGTTCACGATTCAATTCCATTTTTTGAAAGAGAAGAACTTTTCAATTTACTGTCAACAACACAAATGAAGCTATAATGGTAAATCGTCTGCTGAATTTATGTTTAAAAATATCAAACTTTCGATTAAAATCGTTTGCGGTCGCCTAGCAACACTTACTGTTGCCAAGGCCAGAATTATAAATAGCAACCCTCGCAGGAGAACAGTTTCGGTCTCTTTGTATACTAAACTCTGCAGAGAATCAACATTGTGAGGGCATGTCTTGAGATCATCGTCAGTGACGGTTCCCAGGACTTGCATCAGAAAGGTTCTGGAATTGAATCCCGGATAAGGCAAATTTGCTATTTAAATTTCTTCACTTACTGTGGGAGCAACATTGGCCCCCCTAATATGGTGCCCCTGAAAGAGTGGCCAGAAATTCTGCCCTAATACGCCTAAATTAACTAATGTATTATGAGTAGCAAGACAAGATAAATTGTATTTTTATTATCGAATCTATCCAATATATAATAATATCTATATATCTATAATATATATCTATGTATCTATAATATATATCTATGTATCTATAATATATATCTATGTATCTATAATTTGTTTAAATATATATATATATGTAATAAATCATTATAAAAATATTTTTGTATTAATAAAAGCATTGAAAGTCTTTCATTTTCATAAAAATGCAGATATTCTATTTTGGGACTCCAAGGTTAAAAACATACCAATGAATAATAATTAGATTTATGTTTCAAAAGAGGAGTTATTTTAAGATCTTGCACTTGCATATAAGGAAGGATTAAACGATTTTCTATGAGTAATAAATGATTTGTGATGAGGCGAAGGAATACAAGGAATGCAATATGACTGCCCTTTTACCCATGTATAAAACGCAAGACCGATGGTTTTTGCGGGACTTTTAATGTTTTATGATTACCAACAAAACTCCGTCAGTTTTGACGAGATCTGTGTCTCTCCCCTTCCAGCAGGAGAGGGGCTGAGACTTCTGTTTCACCTTCGTTTAGTTAATAAAAGCTTATTAAGAATATGACCTCGTTATTCACAAAATTTGAACCAATATTCCCATAAACCCATAAAAATATCGGAGTTATATATATATATATATATATATATATATATATATATATATATATATATATATATATATAAATACAATCCAAAAACAAAGTTATAATACTAAAGGTATGAAAAAACTAAAACAATTATTAATCCAATTCAAACTGGTACAGCGCACAATGCAGCTAAAAACCAAATTTGTATTTTAAACCAATATAAAATAACATATTAAAATCTTAAAAATAATTAAAAATAAAATGTAAATTGTAATTGTGTGTCCACAGAACAGTACTTCATCAGGGGACACACTATCTGCAAACACACAGGAGCCTTTCTGTTGTTACTGGCTGAAGCCAAAGTAAAAAAAAGTATATATATATATATATATATATACTTCCAAATACCAAAGTTACCAAATATACCAAAGTTAAAAGTTGAAATAGCATAAATAATAATTGATCGACAGTTGATAGTCTTAAAGATTTCTTTCCTCCTTGGTCAAAAAAATAAATAAACAACTAAAAATATTGAATGGAATTTTCTTATATCTGTCTTAGCGGGGGATTTTTAAAAAAAGTTAAATACATTTCCATTGCATGATTTATAAACCACGTGTAATATTTTTTGTTACCTTATATGTAAATGATCTTCATATGATACGAAAATGTTTAGTTTCCTTACTTTTTTGTGTGATATGGTGCATTTATGTTTATTTTGTTTGCATTTGTAGCCATGCCTTCATCTTATATATTTGCTTCCTAAGTTGGATTTCAATACGATATTTTAGTTATTAGAAATGTAATTTCATGGAAAATTAAAACATTTCTTGTATCATATACATTGACTTGAAGATATAGTCGGTATTATTGTTTTATTGGACAAAGCATTCAATTTTCAAATACTTATAAACTTATCTGTGACTCAGTCGCTTATTTTTAAAAATGGTGAATAAGTATTTTTAATCAGAGCGCTGAGAACTCTATTTATGTATAGCAACAATTTACTGCCTGGTCGAAGTACTTTTAATTTCTATTTCCTGCAATCGCTGCAACTGAAGCAGGAAATGGCTGTCGAACAGTTAATAATAAAACAGAGTTCTAATGTGAAGTGAAAACATTCTAAAAACACTAGTATGCCAAGTCCTTGCTAAAAGACTTGGAAGATTTGTAAAATTAATAGATCTGTCTCTGCAAATATTTCTATACCTTTCGTAGCATCGACTTTTCTACGTTAGGTAGATTGATAAATAATATATGATTATGATAAATGAAGGCAGTGCATGAAATATCATAAAAAGATAGAGTTAAAAGAATTAATGTGAAAATAAAGAATTTTAAAAGAAAATATCTAATAACAAATAAGAAGGAGACGATATGTGTCAACCCTGCCTTAAAGTTTAAAAGAAAATACCATAAAAAATTTTTCTCTCTGGTAAAAAAGTATTTTGACCCTGAGTGCCATTACTTTTTACCCTTATTTGATCTGGAATTTTTTAAAGTGAAATACAATGATCTAGATAAACCTAAGTTTGTCGACGTATATAAAAGGGTTTCCCATAGAATACTGTTAAGATGACAAAATAATAGAAGAATTAAGTATCTTCATCTTGAATATATGAAAACAATAGGGATTGTGATAAGAGACATGAAAATTATTCTTGTTTCTGTAGAAAAAAAAATTACAAAAAAAAATATTATAATATCTACTAAAAGTTTTAAAAATGGAAAAATTCGGAAATGTTTCTAATAATATCAAAAATAGTTATTTTTGAAAATCAAAAATTTGTCATGTATTTTTTTCAATATCCTAGTATCCGCACCAAATTTTTAAAATGGTTTACATTAAAAGTTATAAATCAACCATAATACATTAATTTTTCTGAACTAAAATTTTTTTTTCTTATGCTAAGTGTGTTTCATGCATATTTATAATAGTTTGATTTTTCTTCAACTTTACACGGTAAAAGCAATTTAATATGACTAATTACATTTACGATTCTTCATTGGAGCTTTGCAGCTTAGTTTAAAGAATATCTTCTGTTAATTCATTTAATTGGCTTTAACTAAAGTGCATTTACTCCAACTCCATTATTATTTTTATCGATTTTTACATTCATATGAACGTAAAAAGAGTTATACTTAAACGGTCTAGAAAAAGTAATAGATTGGATATTATGGTACTTGTCTTAAACATATTAATATTTATCAACACACATTTAATTTATTTAACGCGGTTAATTCTTTTTCAAAACGAAATTTTTAATGAACGTCAATATATTTTCAGTTTCCAAAAGAATATAATGTATAAACATAATGTTTAGTCAAAAAGTTTTCTTAAAAATTTAATTATACTTGCGGCTCAGTAACGAATATTTATAAAAAAAAGCATAAAGGAATAGACAACCATATAGGAAAAATTATTTTATGTTAATAACAAACAGAGACAATGCCTTTTTGTAAAAGTAATTTTAATCTTTTGATGAGTTTAATCAGCGTGCATTATAAGCTGAGTTTTACCACTAGATTTACAAACAATTAGAATTATTTTCATTTAGTAATTAGTTTATAATAGTTTTAAAAGAGAATCTATTCCCTGCACACATTATACTGATTATTAAATTATTATTGAAACATTTTTTAAAAAATCATTATATGTTATCCCCATAATGCACATGGCACTAGCATCAAAAACTTAAAGCACAGTCCCTCTTAGATAAAGCCAAAGAACGCTGGAAGCAGTCAGGGAGTGAGAGGATGACCATTCAGCCTGCGAAAGGGACCGGGTTGGGCGACACAGTACATAAAGTGCTGGACTAGGCTTATAAGTCGTTGGACAACCAAAGCGGTGAAGCCATCCCCTCTGATCAAAATTATAGATGGAATGTCTTCGGATAATTATGTAAATATATTACATTTGTTCAAAGAAAAGAAAAAATTAAATTTTTTAACTATTCAGCATTGAAAATCCTATTTTATAATGTTTTCAGAAAAAGAAAGAAATGTATGTTTTTTTTTAGATAAAAAGGAAATTATAAAAGAAATTATTTGTGAAAAAAAAATTTGCGTATCAGTTTTTTTACAATCTTTTTAAACAACTAAGTTTTACGTGCATGTAATGAACTACAGGAGAATACCATCAGACTATTTTAAGGAGTTTATTCCAACCAAAATGTAAATGTGACACATCAGAATTTGCATCTCTTATTATGTTTCTTCTTAATCCTAAATTGAATACTGAAAATATAGAAAGTAACCAAAGGAACAGGTTTTATTCCAATGTATTTATTCTACTGTATTTATTCCACTGTATTTATATTAATACACATCTTTTGGAAACTTGCAGTTGTTTCGTGTCAATACAAATCTGAATATAAATAAGTCTTTGCAACTTGAAGAAACTCTTCATAAGAGCTTAAAGAAATTTTCGTAATGACAAGGCTCATTATCGATAAGTTATTAAAAATGGAAGAAACTTCTTGTCAGAGCTTACACAAGTAATTGTAAAGAGAGATCATAATATAAATAATTCGTTAAAATGCAAAAAACTTTTAATGGAATCTTACAGTTGTTCTTGCAAAGAAACGTATGAATGTAAACAAGTCTATAAAGTCAGGTGAAACTTCTCTTGAAAGATTAAAGGATTTTTAGCTTCTCTGTATTTATTTTTATTATATTTCCTGTTGAAGCTTAAAATAATTATTCTAAGTACAACTCTTTAAAACCTAATTTTTTTTATAAAACTATATTTTTTCTAAAACTATACTTTTAGTAAAAGCATAAGTGTTTTTTTTTCTTGTTTTTTTTGTAATGCCTAGTCTGATTATAAATAAGTTCTTAAAACGTGGAGAAACTTCTCGTGAAAGCTTACAGTCGTTGGACATTCAGACACGTCATTACAATAATGTAATGACGTGTCAGAATGTCTTTAAAACGAAAAGAAACTTCACGAGAAAGGTTCAGTAATTCTTATATAGACAATTCTCAATATAATTAAGTCTTTAAAACCTGAAGGAACTTCCTATTAATAATACTTACAGTAATTATTGTAAGCACAATTGATATAAATAAGTCTTTAAGACCTAAAGAAATAATGCGGATGTTGGTAAATTGAAAAAGTAATGCGGACGTTTGCAGTTTGCAGAAAGTTTTCTATTGAAATGAAATTTCTGTTGAAAAATACAAATTTTTAACTGGTTCTAGCTTATTACTGAATAAGACTTTCAACCAAAGTAAACTAAAGCATTATTTTAAGCTAAAAATTGCTGTAATTAATAAAAAAAATCTTTCTTAAATTAGGGAACAAAAAACTTTAACATTTTAAACTGTACTTTTCTCACAATCTTAGAAATTTTGAAGAGAATAATGATTCTTCTGTCCTATAATTTAAAATTTACTTTAATTTTAATTTGATTCACAAACAAATAAAAATACTGTTATTTTCTTTAAAAGTGACTTTCTTTTTTATTATTAACGGTACAAATTTCAGGAATAATTCTTAGAACATACATTGACCTATATTTTTATTGATGTGCTGATTTTGTTATTCATATATATTGTGGTTACGCTTTTATTACAATTTTCAAGGAAAACATTTTTTTAGCTTTTTATAACTGTAATATTTCATATTTCTATAGAAAATAGTGTTTAATGAACCTCAGAATACAAAAAAGGGCAACTTTCAGTCGTTTAACTATGCATGGTAAGGAAAAAAATTATCTGGAAAAGATTTTTAAATCTAGTACACGTATGTTAAATATGCTGGATGTTAAATGCATGAATTTATATTTGTTTGCTGTAATTGTCTCTAACAACCGACCACAAATAATAGCTTTTTCGCAAACTACTCTTTGTTAATTTGTTTTTCGTCAATAAATTTGAATATTGATGTTTTTAGTTATGCATTCAAAACCTTTGTTTTGCGTTTCCTTTCAAACTTTTATAATCATTAGAAAATAATGTTAACGTTTTTTTTTTTTTTTAATTTTATAAACTGACTTAAATAATAAACAAAATGTATTCGTTAAAATTACATCTTATTCACGCATACAACAAATAAATAATACTCGAAATAATAATAATTGCTTTATATTAAAGCCAATATTCTATAACGTTTGTATCATAATTATATACTTAAACCTTAAAATGTTTGCTTAACAGTGAGTAAAACTTATGATACAAATCAACTATGAAATGAATATCATCAATGGTGTTTCCTATGGACCACCCGAAAAGTTTTTTTTTTTTTTTTTTTTTTAAATTTTCAATGGCACATTAAAATACAATTGCACATCAAAAAGATAACAATAAATCTTTAAATAGGAGCGAGCAGTCCAGAAGCGTTCCCCGATAGATTTCCGAGGGAATGAATACGATTAGTATGAATATACTTTGAATTTGATCTAAAAAACGAGCTTTTATAAAATGTAATGGTAGAAAAAGAGATAATTTAGAAAAAAAAGTTTCACGAATAAAACTCAGATTTATTATAGAAATAAACTTGCTATCTTAATAGTGAAATTATAATAGATTTATTTATATATATAAGTGTCTGGCCCTAAATTATCCATAAAAGCATTCTGATGTTTATGACAAACAGCTTCTTTTTAAAGCATTAAATATTTATCTGCTTCATTCTCATTGAATTTTCTAAAAATTGGATTGAATTTTACTAAAAATATTTTTTAAAAAAAGCTGAATTTCTTCAAAACATGTTAAAATGATCGGATACAGAATTCTAAATTGAAAAGTAAAAACGAATTAAACGTAAAAATTCAAACTAAATCATTTTAAGTGTTCATTATAATTCTAGCTTTTATAGATAGGAACTTTAACAATTACTATACTTGTAACTATACCATTTTAAATGTTTTTGAAGTATTTAGTTTTCTTTCAATAATATTAAATACGGATGTTCATTTTAGTCTATTATTCCTATTATCCATTTTATATAATTCGTTTCAAATTTTCATTTTCATAATTGATATTGAAGTATTTTAATTTTGATAATGACTTACCCTTGTAATGCTTATAAATCGCTGCGACACACATTTCAGTCTTTACCTAACCTATCTCAACGTAAGTTAAATGAAGCACTTCTGGAATATTAAGCAATATATATAAAGATATTCAAAATGCGTGTTTTAAAGTTCATCTTGTGAAACGAGTTCTTGAGTCTTTTAGTCATATTCACGAAACTTCATATCACTTTTTCAATATTATTAATATATATTTTTTCTTGACACACTGCACGAGTTTTTGCCTTCTTAAATACGGTTTCAAGTAATCAGTATCTTACTTTGCCTCAGTATTAAGGCATACTTATCTTAAATCTAACAGTTTCGAAGTTACATGGAGCATGCAATCAAAACCTGCATAAAAATTTATTTTCACTTAACCATACAAATGATTATTTAAGATCTAAAAAGTCATTGCCTCAATTTATATCCGAAAGCATTTGATTTCATTAAATATCTATATTAATTTTCCCCCAAGAAACTTCAACACGTTCCCAGATAAGGGAATATAACACAGTCGCAATAATTATGATTGAACTAGTTCATTCAATTGACTAAATACCGAAGATAATAAAATAGTGGTTCGTAAAGTACGTTACGATTGGTGCAAGTTTCATTGTTCATGTTAACTCATCAGTGAAAATATATTAAAAAAAAGAAAAAAATAATGACTTTAAAAATTTTCAAGAAAAATATTTATCTATATCCATGTGTTTAGCACTAAATTATCCATAAATGCATTCTGATGTTTTTGAAGCTTTAAATATTTATCTGTTTCATTCTCTTTAAATTTAAATAAAAATTGGAAAAATATTTTGACAGAAAAGTATGAATTTAGTAAAAACATTTTAAAATTATCGGTAACAGAATATTACTTCGAATAGTATAAGCGAATTTTCGGGCGTTGTCTTAAAATTGGAAAATCAACATACTCCGATATACTGACTGATAAATATTAAATGTAATTTTTATTGCAACAAAATTTGAAACAGAGCTTAAAGAACAAACTGAAGCGTTTGAAATGAAATGTCTTGATAGATTACAGTTTCTTTTCGAGTACATCCGGAACTTGAATGCTTCTCACATTATAGTTTATGGATCCCACAAGTCTATTTCAAATTTTTGCTCTAGTTTGCGAAGAAATATGCCTTACATATTTTTCTTCAAATGAATCCTGAAGTTCTACAATTTATTTAATGTTAAAATTTAATAACAAGTATTAACTATGTTAAAGAGAACAGTTCTCAAACGGATGATCTGTCTTAAAAACTAGTTCTAAATATAAAAAAAACTTATGCGAATTTGTTAACCTCAATTATATTTTTTAAATACTACTGCCCCGTAAAATAATTAAATAGCGAATCATAAAATTCAGATATGGATATAAGAATATCAGCTATTGTAAACAACACTAATCCCATTTTAAAAAAGACCACCAAACTGGAAAATGCATTGAAACCAATTTTTACATTATTGCGAATTAGTGGCGTTGATTTAGCAATCGGCATACGTAAGGCAAGGTGTCACCGTTTTCGTAAAGTGAAAATTAAAGATATGTATGCTTATTTTTGTCTCTTTATTGTGTTTTTGCACTACATATACGCTATTTTGAAAGTTCTCAGCAGTTCACCTAAGACTAAAATAGCGGAATTAATGACATTCGGTTTCAATGCATTTCTTAGATTTGATATCGTCCTCAGCAAAACAAAACATGAAAAATTGTTAAATAGTATATTTTCATTGCCTGAAAACTTTCTAAGCTATAAGTTCAAAAGAAAGGTGAAATACTTTTCCCTCATATCATCCGTCCTTTATGTTCTGAGCAGTATAGTCTATGTTACTATTTTTATACACGATACCTATGCTACTTATTCTCTAGGATACGAGAAAGGTTGGATGCATATTATCATAAGCATATTATGGTGTTCAAGAATTCTTTATTTATTTTTAGACGGTATGTTTATTAGTGCTTTTTTTACATATTTTTGCTTCGTGTGTTGGATTTTGAAAAAACATTTTATCTCTTTGAAACATAATTCAAACAAGAAAAATCCATCCATAAATCGCCTACAGCAATTAGAAGACATTTTAAATGCTGTATATTTAACCGACAATGCATTCAGCTTTCAACTATTTGTAAGCTTATCTTCTTGTTTAACATTAATTTTCATAACAGTGAATACATACTTTTCTTATAGAGATGATAGCTTCACCAGAAGATGGTTCACCACAATTTATGCTATACAAATGGTGTTTTTATGTTTGATATCTGCAATAACTCTGACCGAAGCCGTGGAATACTGCAAGAATGATTTAATTAAAAAAGAAAATTCTCATTTAAAGGGGAAATTTGATAAAGATATAAAAATTCGAGAACCTTTCCTTACCATTTGGAAGATTTGGAAAATAAACAGATCCCTTCTAGCAAGCATGATTGGATCATTTGTTACTTTTAGCGTCTTGTTTGCAACCCTGGGTAACACGCACCATTAGATATAAAAATTTTGGAGATTAGAAAGATTCTTGGTTCGAAACGTGACATGGCATTTTGTGGCATTCAGTTGCATTCTTAACTCTACCTCTTACCGTGTAACAGCAACCAATTTTTGGGGGGTATTAATGTTTAGCTCTGTATTCATATATTTCTTAACCCCACGCAAATAATTAAGCATTGAGACAAAGAAACTTTTTTAGAAGACTTTTGAATGGAATGCAATCGCATTTGCGCTGCATGGAGAGGAAAATCTCAAGAACTTCTTACCTTCGATTCAAAACATTGATACCTCTACGACTACTTTGTGTAGCTAGAATTTATATATATATATATATATATATATATATATATATACCTTGTATTAGTATTCACTTTACATTGTAATTATTAACAATTAAGACGTTACCAATTATTTGAGTTTACATTACTTATTTCATTTGGCTTCCTACTATATCCATTTTTATAGAGGATTCAATTTCCTCTAACATCGAGGTTAGGGTTCATAGTTAGGTACAAAATTAAATTAGTGTACAAAGATGCTGGAACAAATCATGCATTCTTATCGATATCGTATTTATATCCCAATTTATTTGGCATTGTAACTATTTAATATTATGTACCCAAAACAGGTACTTTATATAAATACAATTTACTAATCTGCTTGAAATAAAAGTATGATCAAAACTACTAGAATATGGTAAAGTTAACCGTGTTCTTTTGGCTCTGCAGCATCAAGAAAAATCTCGGTAATTTATTACCGAAGCGCCATGATAATGGTTCTGGTAAAATAAAAATCGTGATAAGTGTTTTTTAAACATCTGATAAAATTTCATAAATGTGATAAAATGTGGTAATTCTATCATGATATCTTAAAATATGGTATGGAAACCATTCATTTGGATAAATTTACTTTTTAGTTCTGTTTTTTTTTTCACTAAATAAATGGTACTGAGAACCATAATTTCGCATTTCCGGTGAACCATTACCATATGAACAAAAAAGATTATCAAATGAATAGTTTAAATACCGTTTATATGGGTTTTATTAACCATAACTTTGGATTCTTTCTCATAAATGGCATTACCGTACAGTACGGTATTTTACCAGAATGTTTTTTTCCATATAACATCTTTGTATATGCTCTTCAGATATTTATAACAGCACCTTTACCAACTATAAATTATTACACATACAGCATTGTATTTATTCAAAATTTTATCTATCCTGTATTATTGTTCTTTGTCACTCTACTATACCCACTTCTGATAAGTCTCGCAACATCACATGTCTAAGTTATAATCCATAATGTTTCCAAGATTTATAATGTAATGCGAATTTCCATAACATAATAATTTTCATAGTAAAGTAAAATGCTCTCTTAACTGTAAAAAAAATTTTGAGATGTTTCTATATTCAGTGTGATGTATGTAATAATTTATACTATATTCTACTTATTCACAGTTGAAAGTAGATGAATCATGTATCATTGCACTTTATCATTCATCAGTTTCTACTTTTGAAATGGTTCACTATACATTATGTCTGTAAACTATAACTTATATTGTAATTATGCCGCCCGGACAGTGATGGGACCAAGTGAACAGAACTTGCATCGGAAAGGTTCTGGATTCGAAACCCGGATAAGGCAAAGTTTCTCTTTAATTTTCTGTACTATCTGTTCTTACTGTGGGATTCAATTGATACAATTGATTCAATTCTGCCCTAATACGCCTAATTGAACGAATGTATCATGAGTAGCAAGGCACAATAAATTGTATTTTTATTATCGAAAATATCCAATATATAATAATATCTATATATCTATAATATATCTATGTATCTATAATTTATATATATATATATATATATATATATATATATATATATATATATATATATATATATATATATATATGATGTTGGTGATCGCCACATATATTGGTATTTGGAATATTGTTTTCAGAGAAATGAATAAAATCGTTTAAGTAACAATTTGATTTATTAAAGTAAGATTTAGTATATTTTAAAAAAATGGCCATATCCAAAATATACAAATCATGAAGAAAACAAAATCTCTTAAACAGATCAAGACAAAACACTCTCACACATTAAGAGATTTTGTTAACATGAATTGTATATAATGGTTGGGATTAGTTGGCCCGCAAGGGCACCTCCTGTTGCCACAAATTTGAAATAGAAAGGTAATGAATTTATTCCTAACGGACACAGAAGCATTAAGAGCAGATACCAAATTGGCTAATTATCGAAATATAACATAGCCAAAATAAAACCAACCCCGCATAAACAATATTAGGTTTGAAAATACCTTGGCGATCACGAATCGCCAACAAGACTGTGAGAATTTTTATAACCACATAACTGAAACATATTTGCATTAAGAAATTAATAATAAAGAGTTATAAATAGATTTTTGTTTTCGATTAGGCGGCGCATTGACTTAATGAATCTACATTAGTATTGAAATAAAAAGTTAAGCGTTGCATTGATCGATAAGAAAAGAATAAATATTTTATGTTCGCTTTTTATAAAAATTAACTTATTGGTTTAATTTAAATATAATTCGATTAATAAGATTAGAAAAAAAGTTTAAGTAATTAAAGATATTTTAAAAGGTGGGATATATGTAATACCAATTGTAGCATGGTATATTGATGGTACTATGATATATTATTAAGACGAAATTAGGTGTGGTTCGAAGTTGGAATAGGTGTAATTGACAAATTGAAAATCGTGGAGAAAACAAGATAATGAAAATGGCAGTTGGAAAAGAAAACCGAATTATAATTATAATAAAACTTTTATTTAGTAGTATTTGTAGAGTTCGAGATACAAACCATGATTTTATTTATAAGGCTTTACAAGTGAAATAAATTTCGCATAATAATATTAATAAGGACACGTCATAGTAGATGTTAACCCGCCATGTGAACCCGCCATGACTTGCCTAAACAAAAGCCAATATTAAAAGTGATTGAATTGTTTCCAACGGACAGTTAAGAGCATGGAGAAAATATCCACGATTGGCGAATTATCGAAAGATTACTCTGTCAAAATGAAGCCAACCACTCCCCATAATCAGTAATACGTTTAAAAATACTTCTCGAAACCCCTATAAGACTGAGAGAATTAATATATCCATGTAACTGAAACATATTTTTGGTAAGAAATTAATAATAAAGAGTTATAAAATAGATTTTTGTTTTCGAGTTGGCGAGACAGAGAATTAATGAGTCTGCTTTAGTATTAAAAGTTTAGACCTTGCATTGATCGATAAGAAAAGAATAAAATATTTTATGTTCGCTTTTAATAAAGTTTAAATTACAATTAAAGAAATTGCAGAAGCTAGGAAATATATGTAATGCCTTATGTGGCATCACACTCTAATATATCTAAATAAATAATCAAATCTATACATAAATGTAGCAGAATCACGCAATTATTATAATTTACCGCTCAACTTTATTATCTGTATTCATTTTTTAAATGAATCACTGAACTTCATATTGACTGCGAGTTATAATTCATATTATTTTGTAATGATTTTGATAAAATTCTTTGATGCCCTTTGTCTATATCAGTTTTTACTTCGGGGCTTTTATGCAATGAAATTGTCTAACCCGAATCCTTCCTTAAATACCATGGAGAAAATAATTCCCATCATGTAATAATCATATTGCTCTATAAACTAAAAGAAAAATTTGCGAGTTACCTTTGTGAGTTTTTTTCTAAATATCAAAGGAGATAGTACCCACTTTTCGAAAGCCTTATTTATAAAATCAGTTAATAAATAGTGCGGATAATATAAACCATATAAAAAGCAAACGTTTTTAAAATTTAATGTTAAAATTAATAAGCATAATAAATGTAATAGGTCCTCCCTATAAACTGAAATTAAAATTTGTGAAATTCCCTTGGGTGTTTCTTTTTAAACATCAGCTGATATAGTACTCCACTTATCAAAAACCTTATTTTTAAAATCAGTTATTAAAAACCCCAATATTATGATCAATGAAGAAACCCATCGTTTCTTTTTAAAACTTCATGCTGAAAATATTGAGTTTCCATTACATAATGTGTATTAGGTAGCGCTGTGCATTTCTTACCAGTATCGATTTCAATTAACTTGAACAACTAATATACCAGACTAGAATTTAATTATCATGATTTTAATATCACAAAAAATTAATTAAAAAAAATTTTTACAATAATAAGATATATTTCTAATAAGCAGATAAAATATGCTATTATAATTTGTTTCAAATCATTTTAAGTGCTTATCATAATTCTAGCTTTATAAGATAAGAACACACTTTTAACTTCAACAATTGTAACATTTTAAATGTTATTAGTATTTAGTTTTCTTCCAATAACATTTAAAATGGATGTTCCTTTCTTGTTTATTATTTCTATTATCCATTTTATATAATTCAATTCAAATTTTCATTTTCATAATTGATATTAATAAAGCTATTTCAATTTTGATAATGCCTTACCTTTGTAATGCTTATAAATCGTTGCGATGAATCGTTGCGAATCTTTATCTTACCTATCACAAGATAAGTAAAATGAAGCACTTCTGGAACAGTAAGCAATATATATAAAGATATTCAATATGCGTGTCTTAAAGTTCACCTTGTGATACGAGTTCTGAAGTCTTTTAGTCTTATTCACGAAACTACAAATCGCTTTTTCAATATTATAATTATATATTTTTTCTTGACACACTGCATGAGTTTAAACCTTCTTAGATACTGTTTCAAGTAATCAGTATCTCATTTTGCCTCAGTATTAAGGCATACATATCTTAAAGCTAACAGTTTCAAAGTTACGTTCATCATGCGATCAAAACCTGCATAAAAATTGATTTTCACAAACGATTATTTAAGTTCTAAAAAGTCATTGACTCAATTTATATCAGAAAGCATTTAATTTTATTAAATATCTTAATTAATTTTTCACCAAGAAACTTCAGCACGTTGCCAGATAAAGGAATATAACACAGTCGCAATAATTATCACTGAACTAGCTCATTCAATTGACTAAATACCAAAGATAATAAAGTTTTGGCTCGTAAAATACATCACGATTAGCACAAGCTTTATGTTTAACAAATTCGTCAGTGAAAATATACTAAACAAAAGTAAGAACAATGACTTTAAAAATTGTCAAGAAAAAGATTTATTTATATCCATATGTTTTGCAATAAATTATCCATAAAAGAATTCTGATGTTTTTGAAGCTTTAAATATTTATCTGTTTCATTCTCTTAGGATTTTAATAAAAATTGGAAAAATATTTTACATATATACTGACTGATAAATATTAAATATAATTTTTTATTGCAACAAAATTTGAAACAGAACTTGGAGAACAAATTGCGGTGTTTGAAAAGAAATGTGTCTTGATAGATTATATTTTCTTTTCCAGTAAATCCTGAAATTGAATAAATCCCGCAATATAGTTTAATGACTCATAAAGTCTATTTCAAATGCTTACTCTAGTTTGCCAAGAAATATGCCTTACATATTTTTCTTCAAATAAATCCTGAAGATCTACAATTTATTTAATGTTAAAATTTAATAACAAGTCTTACTTCGTTAAAAAGAACAGTTCTCAAACGTGTGATCTGTCTTAAAAATTAGTTTTAAATAGAAAAAAGCACTTATGCGAATTTTTTAACCTATATTATATTTTTTAAATACTACTGCTCGGAGAAATAATTGAATAGTGAATCATAAAATTCAGATATGGATATAAGAATATCAGTTATTGTAAACAGCACTAATCCCAATTTAAAAAAGACCACCAAACTGGAAAATGCATTGAAACCAATTTTTACATTATTGCGAATTAGTGGTGTTAATTTAGCAATCGGCATACGTAAGGTAAGATGTCCCTCTCATCGTAAAATGAAAATTAAAGACATGTTTCCTTATTTTTGTCTCTTTACAGTGTTTTTGCACTACAAATACGCTATTTTAATAGTTCTCAACAATCCATCTAAGACTGGAATAGCGCAATTAATGGCATTAGCTTTCTATGTATTTTCAAGAGTTGATATCCTCATGAGCAAAACTGAGCACGAAAACTTGTTAAATAGTATATTTTCACTGCCTAAAAAATTTCTAAGCTGTAAGTTCATAAAAAAAGTAAAATACTTTTCCCTCATATCATCAGGGCTTTACTTTCTAAGCACTATAGTCTATGTTGCTATTTTTATACACGAAACCTATGCTACTTATTCTCTAGGATACGAGAATGGTTGGATTCAACTTATCATAAGCATATTATGGTGTTCAACAATTCTTGATTTATTTTTAGTCGGTTTGTTTATTAATGCTTTCTTCACATATTTTTGCCTCGTGTGTTGGATTTTGAAGAAACATTTTATCTCATTGAAACATAATTCAAAGAAGACGAATCCCACCATAAATCACCTACAGCAATTAGAAGATATTGTAAATGCTGTATATTTAACCGACAATGCATTTAGCTTTCAATTATTTCTGAGCTTATCATCTCGTTTGTCATTAATTTTCATAACAGTTAATACATACTTTTCTTATAGAGATGATAGCTTCATCAGAAGATGGTTAACCACAATTTATGCTATACAAATGGTGTTTTTATATTTGATATCTGCAATAACTATGACTGAAGCTGGGGAAGACAGCAAAAATGATTTAATTAAAAAGGAAAATTCTCCTATAAAGGAGAAATTTGATAAGGATATAAAAATTCGAGAAACTTTCCTTACCATTTGGAAGATTTGGAAAATAGACAGATCCCTTGTAGCAAGCATGATTGGATCATTTGTTACTTTTAGTGTATTGTTTGCAACTCTGGGTAACACACACCATTAGATATAAAAATTTTGAAGGATAGAAAGATTCCTGGTTCGAAACGTGATATGGTCTTTTGTTGCTGTCAGTGTTTTATTCCTTACTCTACTTCTTACTGTTAAACAGCAACTCATTTTTTGGGTTTACGACTTTTTAATTTTCAGCTCCGTATTCTTATATTTTTTTACACCACTAAGATAATTAAGCATTGAGACAAAGAAGCTTTCTTAGAAGACTTTTGGATGGAATTCAATCGCATTTGCGCTGCATGGAGAGAAAAATCTCAAGAACTTCTTACATTTAACTCCATGATTCTAAACATTGATACCTCTACGACTACTTTGTGTAGCTAGAATTTATATATATATATACATGTGTGTATGTGTTACGGCCAAAGCCCGAAGTGTTCGGCTAATTCGTGGTCGCGAATTGGCCGGACCTCTTGGCCAAAGTCCGAAATTTTCTTCCTTTTTAGGAATTGGCCGGCCATATCACGAAATGGCTGAGAAGGGCTCGCGAAAATCCGAAATAATTGAAACGATCAGTGAATATTTTACTTTGGCGGCCTTCTATAATTATATAAATAATTATTATAAATCTAATTTAAAAATATAAAAAATTGAAGTTTTTAAATTGTCTATCAAATAATCAATAATTTAATAATCATTATTAAATTGTCTATTTAATAGTCTAGTCATACTAATCAAACATACACCAAATGTCTAGTCATACTAGATTTTGTTAAGTGCCACTGCCCAGTATACATTTGCCCGGTATACTCTACACTGATGTTTTTTAAGGTCAAGTGCCACAGCCCGGTATACCCAACACTGATGTTTTTTTAAGGTTCAGTGCCACTGCCCGGTATATCCTACACTGATGTTTTTTTAAGGTCAAGTGTCACTACCCGGTATATCCTACACTGATGTTTTTTTAAGGTCAAATTCCCCTGCCCGGTATACATTTGCCCTGTTTGCTCGGTATAATGATTTTTTCTTCCAACTTTGGCTGATCTTCCCATGCCAATTCGTGATTTGGGCGGCCAATTCCCGAAACCAAGAAAAATTTCGGACTTTGGCCAGCTAATTTACAGCGTTCTTGGCCCATTCGCGATCTGGACGGCTTCGAACTTTGGCCGTAACATATATATATATATATATATATATATATATATATATATATATATATATATATATATATATATATATATATATATATATATATATATATATATATATATATATATATATATTCTGCAGTATCTTGTATACTACACTGTAGGAGAACAGTTTCGGTCTCTTTGTATACTAAACTCTGCAGAGGATCAACATTGTGAGGGCATGTCTTGAGATCATCGTCAGTGACGGTTCTCAGACAATCACCACTAGCACATTGGGGCGACTCTAGTTCAGCTTAAAAATGTATTACTATTATTACTAAAACGTTTGTATTGTTAAGGTTAGTTGAAATAAAACGGATTTAATCGATGGCATATTATTCATTGATTCTTGTAATGTGGAGAGACAGTTACAGTTTTCATGGTACTGTACTACTGTAAAAAAATGTCAAAAACTATGAAACCTAAACAGTCCTTATATTGTTACTCACTTTATATTGTAATTATTAACAATTAAGACATTACCAATTATTCGAGGTTACATTACTTATTTTATGTGGCATCCTACTATATCCATTTTTATAGAGGATTCATTTCATCTAACATCGAAGTTAGGGTTCATAGTTAGGTATAAAATTTAATTAATGTACAAAGATGCAGGAAGAAATCATATACTATGTACCCAATTACCCAAATGTACCCAATTAATACTATGTACCCAAACAGGTACTTTATATAAATACAATTTATCAATCTAGCTTGAAATAAAAGTATGATCAAAACTACTAGAATATGGAAAAGTTAACCGTATTTTTTGGCTCTGTTGGATCAAGAAAAATCTTGGTAATGTATAACCAAAGCGCCATGATGATGATTTTGGTAAAATAAACAACGTGATAAGTGTTTTTAAATACTTGGTAAAATTTTATAAATGTGATAAAATGTGGTAATTCTATTATGATACCTTAAAATATGGTATGGAATCCATTTATTTGGATAAATTTACTTTTAAGTTTTGTTTTTTTTTTCACTAAATAAATGGTAATGAGATCCATAATTTCGAATTTCCTGTGAATCATTACCATATGAAGAAAAACTTTTATCAAATGAATAATTTAAATACCGTATATTTGGGTTTTATTAACCATAACTTTGGATTCTTTCTCATAAATGGCATTACCGTACAGTACGGTATTTTACCAGAATGTTTTCATCCATATAACATCTTTGTATATGCTCTTCAGATATTTATAACAGCACCTTTACCAACTATAAATTATTGCACATACAGCATTGTAATTCAAAATTGTATCTATCCTGTATTATTGTTCTTTGTCACTCTACTATACCCACTGCTGATAAGTCTCGCAACATCACATGTCTAAGTTATAAACCATAATGTTTCCAAGATTTATAATGTAATGCGAATTTCCATAACATAATAATTTTCATAGTAAAGTAAAATGCTCTCTTAACTGTAAAAAATTTTTTGAGATGTTTCTATATTCAGTGTGATGTATGTAATAAATTATACTATATTCTACTTATTCACAGTTGAAAGTAGATGAAGCGTGTATCATTGCACTTTATCATTCACCAGTTTCTACTTTTGAAATGGTTCACTATACATTATGTTTGTAATTTATAACTTATATCATAATGTAATTATGCCGCCAGGACAGTGATGGAATCAAGCGAACAGGACTTGCATCGGAAAGGTTCTGGATTCGAATCCCGGATAAGGCAAAATTTCTCTTTAATTTTCTGAACTATCTGTTCTTACCCTGGGAGCAACGTTGGCCCCCCTAATATGGTGCCCCTGAAAGAGTGGTCAGCAATTCTGTCCTAATAAGCCTAAGTTAACGAATGTATCATGAGTAGCATATTGTATATTTATTATCGAATCTACCCAATATATAATAATATCTATATATCTATAATTTATTTAAATATACATATATATATATATATATATATATATATATATATATATATATATATATATATATATATATATATATATATATATATATATATATATATATATATATATATATATATATATATATATATATATATGTTGGTGATCGCCACATATAGTGGAATTTCAAATATTGTTTCCAGAGAAATGAATTAAATCGTTTAAGTAAAAATTTTATTTATTATAGTAAGATTTAGTATATTTAAAAAATGGCCATTTCCAAAATATATAATTCATAAAGAAAAGAAAATCTCTTAAAGCGATCAAGACAAAACAGTCTCACACATCAAGAGTTTTTGTAAGCATGAATTGTATATAATGGTTGGGATTAGTTGGCGAGCTAGACCACCCCCAGACGCCACAAATTTCAAATTGAAAAGGAATGAATTTATTCCTAACGGACACAGAAGCATGAAGAGGAGATCCCAAATTGACGAATTATCGAAACATAAAATAGCCAAAATAAAACCAACCCCGCATAATTAATATTAGATTTGAAAATACCTAGGCGATCACGAATCGCCAACAGGACTGTGAGTATTTTTATAACCACATAACTGAAACATATTTGCAATAAGAAATTAAAAGTGATTTGATGAATCTACATTAGTTTTAAAATAAAAAGTTAACTGTTACATTGATTGATAAGAAAAGAATAAATATTTTATGTTCGCTTTTTATAAAAATTAACTTATTGGTTAAATTTAAATATAATTCGATTAATAAGAATAGAAAAATAAGTTTAAGTAATTAAAGATATTTGAAGAGGTAGGAAATATGTAATGCAATTGTAGCATCACGCTATGATATATATATATATATATATATATATATATATATATATATATATATATATATATATATATATATATATATATATATATATATATATATTATATATTATTAAGACGAAATTAGGTGTGGTTGGAATTGGTATAATTGACAAATTGATGATCGAGGTGAAAATAGGATAATAAAAGTGACAGTTGAAGAAGTAAACGGAATTATAATTATAATAAAACTTTTATTTAGTATTATTTGTAGAGTTCTAGCTACAAACCATGATTTTCTAATAAATTTCTCATAATAATATTAGTAAGGACAGGTCATAGTAAATGTTAACCCGCCATATCTTGCCTTAACAAAAGCCAATTTAAAAAGTGATTGAATTGTTCCCAACGGACAATTAGGAGCATGGAGAAATGCGAATTATTAGGAAGGAGAATAGCGAAGCTAAGCCACGATTAGCGAATTATCGAAAAATATCATAGCAAAAAATAAAGCTAACCACCCATAATCAGTAGTAGGTTTGAAAATACTTTGGCGATCGCGAATTCCCAGCAAGACTATGAGAATTAATATTACCATGTAACTGAAACATATTGGTGGAAACATATTTGTCTTTATTACTTATTGAAACATATTTAAATTATTAATAAAGAGTTATAAATAGATTTTTCGTTTTTATTTGGCGAGACAATGAATTAATGAGCCTTCATTAGTAATGAAATAAAAAGTTAGCCGTTGCATTGATCGATAAGAAAAGAAAAAATATTTTATGTTCGCTTTTTATAAAAATTAACTAATTGATTTAATTTCAACATAATTCGATAAATAATGATTAAAAAAAATAAGCTTAAGTGATTGAAAAAATTTTAAATGCTAGGAAATATATGTAATGCCTATTGTGGCATCACACTCCAATATATCTAAATGAATAATAATATCTATACATAAATGTAGCAGAATCACGCAATTATTATAATTTACCGGTCAGCTTTATAATCTGTATTCATTTTTCAAATGAATCACTTCATATTAACTGCGAGTTATAATTCATATTATTTTGTAATGTTTCCTAAGTAAGTCTAGACACAAATGTAGAGAAACAATGTATCATCTCCTCATAAAATTATATTATGTTAATTGTAAAAAGGCTTGATTTTATAAAATGCAATTTATATCAACTTAAATTATAATTCATAATGCATTGTAGTTTTTAAATAATAGATTTATAATAGGAGCAAAATAATAAATGTAGGGGAATACTTAATCAACTAAATGAAATTGGAGATAAAATGCATTATTGACTGCGAGTTATAATTCATATTATTTTGTAATGTTTCCTAAGTAAGTCTAGACACAAATGTAGAGAAACAATGTATCATCTCCTCATAAAATTATATTAGTTAATAGTAAAAAGGCTTGATTTTATAAAATGCTATTTATATCAACTTAAATTATAATTCATAATGCATTGTAGTTTTTAAATAATAAATTTATAATAGGAGCAAAATTATAAATGTAGGGGAATACTTAATCAACTAAATGAAATGGGAAATAAAATGCTTCGAAAACTAAAAGTTCACTTCTATATAGGATATTTAATTTAGTCATAAAGTTTTAAAGTAATTGTATTTGGCGTTAATTTATTCTGTTTTGGAAGAAATTTAAGTATTGCTGATGTCTGTAGTTTTTTCTACTTTTTTTAATTCAAGTAGCAAGCAATTTATTTCAGATACTATAAAATTATTGTTACGAAACGTAAAAATAAAACTTATATTACTTTTAAATATTGATACTTAATAAAATATGTTTAGTACTGTCGCAAATATTAATTGCGAAAAAAATAATTCAAGTAGAAATTTTTTTACTTCGCATAAGAATTTGCAAGAGTTGGACAAAATAATGGAAATTCTACACTAACACATTTTTAATCTCTCTCAAAAAATCATTTTATAAATTTAGAAGTAATTAGGTTATGTGATTCATTATAATTATCAATGAAATTTTAAGCTTCTAGAAGTTTAAGGGAAAAAGAATAGTTTACAAATGGAAAAAAAGTATTTTTGAACACCCTATGCCAAGAAAAGTAGTAATAAATTTGAAAACTTGTAAAAAGTATTTAGTTTATTATAAGCTGAAATTACACAAAATTCCTTAAACCTGGCTTAAATATTTATGGAGATCAGGCCTTAATTTTATAAAAAGTTAATCTTTAGAATTAAAGAAAATTTTGGAGAAATTAATAATTAATTACAAAAATATTGCTTTAAAATTAGTAAAAATTAGTTTAAAATTACGTACGGTACAACTAATTTAAGTATATTTTAATACTCCGCTTAGACGGGGAAAATTCTTCTTTTTTTTTTAATTTCTAGTGAATCGTATTTGGCAACTAATAAAAAGTTCGATTTGAATATCCTAAAGATTAAAAAAGTTTCAAGCAATTTTCTAAGTAGTTTTCGTACTTTTTAAAAGAAAACACAAAATGATAAGGTGATTTCACAAATTTTATTGTGTACTATTAAACAATATTTATTAAAGACAGTGTTAGGGATCATCCCCCATAAAAGTTTCGTTTCATTCGCAAGTTTTCTTCCCTTATCAAATCATATTTCGGTGTATAAACGTCTATTGTAAGATATTATTATTTGTTATTTAATTTTGTCTTGAGATACAAAATAATATTTATAGAAACGCCAGATCACTTTTAGCTTTCTTTTAGAAAGTGCAAAAACTATTTAAAATGCTTAAAACTTTTTAAATTTTTAAGGTATTCAAAATTGGTTTTTTTCTCATTAGATGCCAAATATAATTCACTACAAAATTATGACAGCAAATTTTAATTTTTTCCTCCATTTTCAGTATAAAATAACTAGTTTAATTTCTCATATCTTGAGCATTTTTACACAAATTGTTCAAAAATTTAAAAGCAATAATTTTTTAATTCATTTTAAATTGCTCCAAAAAAAATTTTCGGGTATTTTAAATATTTTTAAAGTTATAAAAAAACACAACACAAAAAAAATTAGTTTTCATAAAAGTATACATAGTTGCATAAATATCTAAGCTAGGTATAAGAAATGTTGTGCATTTATTGCATGTAATGTACCAAAATAATTGTGACAAGTTAAAAATTTGTTTTCATTTTTTCGTCATTGGGAGTTCCAAAACACTATTTCCTGTTTGTAATTTACTGTCTGCTCCTCAGAACTCTAAAAGCTTTAAATTGAATTAAAAAGCATGAAAAATTGCATGATCTATACACTTTTGAGTTATAAAATGGTTTTTTAATTATTTCTTCAGAAATAAGAAGAAAAAAATGTATTATCGAAGTGTTTCCATTATTTTGTCCACCCTTACAAACGATGAATGAAAAAAAAATTTCAACATGTTAATGTCGTATATAAATTGAAAAATCCGGCTATTTACAATCTGCCACCCTCAATTATTAGGTTTACTGCCTAGAAACGTCGATAGTCAGAAAAAAGCCGGATTTTTTTAACTCACCTACGACACGTAGAATATTATGTTTTTATATTTACGAAACTACGATTGCTGAGAGATTTTAAACTATTAAAGAGCCTTCGTATAGCGTTTGCTTTACATTAACCTTAACGCGAACTTTATTTTCTTGCCCTTAGCTACATGATGATTTGTCGGGAAATTTTCGCGCATGTTTTGAGAAACTCAAATAATATTAACGTTAGAGTTATGGAGAGCCTTATATCTGTGCAAAATCTTTCTATTATTAAAATATTAATATTTTTAAATCACCGGCCAAGCGGCCGAGCTGCTAACGTGTCTAACTGCGAGGCCCATGGCGGCGGGTTTGAATTCCTCTCAGGTCATGGATGTTACTCTCTGTGTGAATGTGGAATATACCGGTTGTTTGTGGCAGTGTGGCATGGTTAATGTTGCTCACCAACGCAACTCTGATCAAATGGTGCTCACCAGGCTACACAAAATGAGCAACGTTTCTGGCACTTTCCATGTCGAAGAACAATAGGTTCAGTGCCTGGCGTTAAGAAAAATATTTTTAAATTTAGAAAGCTCATTTCCATGTCATTTTAAACAAAAAATATATCACTATAATAGTCTTTTTTTTTATTAAATTACTCCTTTAAATTAAAAAAAATGGTCTTTTGGTTTACACAGTTTGCCTTGCAAAATATTAGAAAGTTATAGAAATCATAAACTACAACTACTATTGTCAGGGATGAAATAGCGCGGTTTGTAGGGCATTGGGAAAATGTCCTACAGGTTGTGAGTTCGATCCCCACCGGCTTAAGACTCTCCGTGTAATGTCCCTCAATTATATCACTGGGGACACTGAATTTAGAGATTGATCATTCTCTGGTTCTGGTCAAAATTATGATCTGGGGATATATATACCGGTCGTGGTATCCCAATGGTTAGAGAATCGAAATCCGATCAGATGGGGTTCAATTCTTGATTACAATCACACGCACCGAGTACATGTGCTATACGTGCTCATAAAATCTATGGAATTGAAAGTCCCCTGGTTGGTCGTTAATCAATACCACATGTATGGGGGACTGAAGAAGACTATGTCTAAAAAGAGGAAGTGTCCTCATGAAGAGTGATGTTGCCACCATCTGTGCATCAGCTTATGACCCCAAGCTTTCTGAGTTAATACATTCTTTCACCCTTGTGGTTATCTCCTGTCAAAACGAAAGGCACACCTTTCTACCTTAATTTTTTCAAAAACTCCACTGTCTGGTGAGCTTGCCTTGTACAATTATCATTAGAAAGGGAAAAGATATTGCAAAACGTATTTCCAAAGCATAATACAGCATTTATTACTTTAATTTTTATAAAATACATCTGTTTTTGATAAATCGGCTTTTAAACTATAAAATTTTATTAATGGTTTTCTTTCCTTGAAAAGAAATACATGTCAATGCAAGGCACCACTTCTAACTTTGAAGAACAGACTAAGAAGAGCCACAAGAACAGATTTGAAAATACTCGATTATCCTGTTATTTCGCTTTTTACATTCATATGAACGTAAAAAGAGTTATACTTAAACGGTCTAGAAAAAGTAATAGATTGGCCATGATGGTACTTGTCTTAAACATATTAATATTTGTCAACACACATTGAATTTATTTAACGCAGTTAATTCTTTTTCAAAACGAAGTTTTTAATGAACGTCAATATATTTTCAGTTTCCAAAAGAATATAATGTATAAACATAATTTTTAGTCGAAAAGTTTTCTTAAAAATTTAATTATACTTGCGGCTCAGTAACGAATATTTAAAAGAAAACGCATAAGGGAATAGACAACCATATAGGAAAAATTATTTTATGTTAATAACAAACAGAGACAATGCCTTTTTGTAAAAGTAATTTTAATCTTTTGATGAGTTTAATCAGCGTGCATTATAAGCTGAGTTTTAGCACTAGATTTACAAACAATTAGAATTATTTTCATTTAGTAATTAGTTTATAATAGTTTTAAAAGAGAATCTATTCCCTGCACACATTATACTAATTATTAAATTATTATTGAAACATTTTTTAAAAAATCATTATATGTTATCCCCATAATGCACATAGCACTAGCATCAAGAACTTAAAGCACAGTCCCTCTTAGAGAAAGCCAAGGAACGCTGGAAGCAGTCAGGGAGTGAGAGGATGACCATTCAGCCTGCGAAAGGGACCGGGTTGGGCGACACAGTACATAAAGTGCTGGACTAGGCTTATAAGTCGTTGGACAACCAAAGCGGTGAAGCCATCCCCTCTGATCAAAATTATAGATGGAATGTCTTCGGATAATTATGTAAATATATTACATTTGTTCAAAGAAAAAAAAATATTAAATTGTTTAACTATTCAGCATTGAAAATCATATTTTATAATGTTTTCAGAAAAAGAAAGAAATGTATGTTTTTTTTTAGATAAAAAGGAAATTATAAAAGAAATTATTTGGGAGAAAAAAATTTGCGTATCAGTTTTTTTAAAATCTTTTTAAACAACTATGTTTTACGTGCATGTAATGAACTACAGGAGAAAACCATCAGACTATTTTAAGGAGCTTATTCCAATCAAAATATAAATGTGACACATCAGAATTTGCATCTCTCATTATGTTTCTTCTTAATCCTAAATTGAATACTGAAAATATAGAAAGTAAACAAAGGAACAGGTTTTATTCCAATGTATTTATTCCACTGTATTTATTCCACTGTATATATATTAATACACATCTTTTGGAAACTTGCAGTTGTCTCGTGTCAATACAAATCTGAATATAAATAAGTCTTTACAACTTGAAGAAACTCTTCATAAGAGCTTAAAGAAATTTTTGTAATGACAAGGCTCATTATCGATAAGTTATTAAAAATGGAAGAAACTTCTTGGCAAAGCTTACACAAGTAATTGTAAAGAGAGATCATAATATAAATAATTCGTTAAAACGTAAAAAGACTTTTAATGGAATCTTACAGTAGTTCTTGCAAAGAAACGTATGAATGTAAACAAGTCTATAAAGTCAGATGAAACTTCTCTTGAAAGATTAAAGGATTTTTTGCTTCTCTGTATTTATTGTTATTATATTTCCTGTTGAAGCTTAAAATAATTATTTTAAATACAACTCTTTAAAACCTAATTTTTTTATAAAACTATGAAACTATATTTTTTTCTAAAACTACACTTTTAGTAAAAGCATAAGTGTTTTTTTTTGTTTTGTTTTGTAATGACTAACCTGATTATAAACAAGTTCTTAAAACGTGGAGAAACTTCTCGTGAAAGCTTACAGTAATTATTGTAATGACGTGTCTGAATGTCTTTAAAACGAAAAGAAACTTCACGAGAAAGGTTCAGTAATTCTTATATAGACAATTCTCAATATAATTAAGTCTTTAAAACCTGAAGGAACTTCCTGTTAATAATACTTACAGTAATTATTGTAAGCACAATTGATATAAATAAGTCTTTAAGACCTAAAGAAATAATGCGGATGTTTGTAAATTGAAAAAGTAATGCGGACGTTAGCAGTTTGCAGAAAGTTTTCTATTGAAATGAAATTTCTGTTGAAAAATACAAATTTTTTAATGGTTCTAGCTTATTACTGAATAAGACTTTCAACGAAAGTAAACTAAAGCATTATTTTAAGCTAAAAATTGTTGTAATAAATTAAAAAAATCTTTCTTAAATTAGGGAACAAAAAACTTTAACATTTTAAACTGTACTTTTCTCACAATCTTAGAAATTTTGAAGAGAATAATGATTCTTCTGTCCTATAATTTAAAATTTACTTTAATTTTAATTTGATTCACAAACAAATAAAAATACTGTTATTTTCTTTAAAAGTGACTTTCTTTTTTATTATTAACGGTACAAATTTCAGGAATAATTCTTAGAACATACATTGACCTATATTTTTATTGATGTGCTTATTTTGTTATTCATATATATTGTGGTTACGCTTTTATTACAATTTTCAAGGAAAACATTTTTTTTAGCTTTTTATAACTGTAATATTTCATATTTCTATAGAAAATAGTGTTTAATGAACCTCAGAATACAAAAAAAGGCAACTTTCAGTCGTTTAGCTATGCATGGTAAGGAAAAAAAATTATCTGGAAAAGATTTTTAAATCTAGTACACGTATGTTAAATATGCTGGATGTTAAATGCATGAATTTATATTTGTTTGCTGTAATTATCTCTAACAACCGACCACAAATAATAGCTTTTTCGCAAACTACTCTTTGTTAATTTGTTTTTCGTCAATAAATTTGAATATTGATGTTTTTAGTTATGCATTCAAAACCTTTGTTTTGCGTTTCCTTTCAAACTTTTATAATCATTAGAAAGTAATGTTGACGTTTTTTTTTTTAATTTTATAAACTGACTTAAATAATAAACAAAATGTATTCGTTAAAATTACATCTTATTCACGCATACAACAAATAAATAATACTCGAAATAATAATAATTGCTTTATATTAAAGCCAATATTCTATAACGTTTGTATCATAATTATATACTTAAACCTTAAAATGTTTGCTTAACAGTGAGTAAAATTTATAATACAAATCAACTATGAAATGAATATCAACAATGGTGTTTCCTATGAACCACCCGAAACGTTTTTTTTTTTTTTTTTTTTTTTAAATTTTCAATGGAAAATTAAAAGACAATTGCACATCAAAAAGATAACAATAAATCTATAAATAGGAGCGAGCAGTCCAGTAGCGTTCCCCGATAGATTTCCGAGGGAATGAATACGATTAGTATGAATATACTTTGAATTTAATCTAAAAAACGAGCTTTTATAAAATGTAATGGTAGAAAAAGAGATAATTTAGAAAAAAAAGTTTCACGAATAAAACTCAGATTTATTATAGAAATAAACTTGTTATCTTAATAGTGAAATTATAATAGATTTATTTATATCTATGTGTCTGGCCCTAAATTATCCATAAAAGCATTCTGATGTTTATGACAAACAGCTTCTTTTTAAAGCATTAAATATTTATCTGCTTCATTCTCATTGAATTTTACTAAAAATTGGAAAAATATTTTTAAAAAAAAGCATGAATTTCGTCAAAACATGTTAAAATGATCGGATACAGAATTCTAAATTGAAAAGTAAAAACGAATTAAATGTAAAAATTAAAACTAAATCATTTTAAGTGTTCATTATAATTCTAGCTTTTATAGATAGGAACTTTAACAATTACTATACTTGTAACTATACCATTTTAAATGTTTTTGAAGTATTTAGTTTTCTTTCAATAATATTAAATACGGATGTTCATTTTAGTCTATTATTTCTATTATCCATTTTATATAATTCATTTCAAATTTTCATTTTCATAATTGATATTGACGTATTTTAATTTTGATAATGACTTACCCTTGTAATGCTTATAAATCGCTGCGACACACATTTCAGTCTTTAACTAACCTATCTCAACATAAGTTAAATGAAGCACTTCTGGAATATTAAGCAATATATATAAAGATATTCAAAATGCGTGTTTTAAAGTTCATCTTGTGAAACGAGTTCTTGAGTCTTTTAGTCATATTCACGAAACTTCATATCACTTTTTCAATATTATTAATATATATTTTTTCTTGACACACTGCACGAGTTTTTGCCTTCTTAAATACGGTTTCAAGTAATCAGTATCTTACTTTGCCTCAGTATTAAGGCATACTTATCTTAAATCTAACAGTTTCGAAGTTACATGGAGCATGCAATCAAAACCTGCATAAAAATTGATTTTCACTTAACCATACAAATGATTATTTAAGATCTAAAAAGTCATTGCCTCAATTTATATCTGAAAGCATTTGATTTCATTAAATATCTATATTAATTTTCCACCAAGAAACTTCAACACGTTCCCAGATAAGGGAATATAACACAGCCGCAATAATTATGACTGAACTAGTTCATTCAATTGACTGAATACCAAAGATAATAAAATAGTGGTTCGTAAAGTACGTTACGATTGGTGCAAGCTTCATTGTTCATGTTAACTCATCAGTGAAAATATATTAAAAAATAGAAAAAAATAATGACTTTAAAAATTTTCAAGAAAAATATTTATTTATATCCATGTGTTTAGCACTAAATTATCCATAAATGCATTCTGATATTTTTGAAGCTTTAAATATTTTTCTGTTTCATTCTCTTTAAATTTCAATAAAAATTGGAAAAATATTTTGAAAGAAAAGTATGAATTTAGTAAAAACATGTTAAAATTATCGGTAACAGAATATTACTTCGAATAGTATAAACGAATTTTCGGGCGTTGTCTTAAAATTGGAAAATCGACATACTCCGATATACTGACTGATAAATATTAAATGTAATTTTTATGGCAACAAAATTTGAAACAGAGCTTAAAGAACAAACTGAAGCGTTTGAAATGAAATGTCTTGATAGATTATAGTTTCTTTTCGAGTAAATCCGGAACTTGAATGCATCTCACATTATAGTTTATGCATCTCACAAGTCTATTTCAAATTTTTGCTCTAGTTTGCGAAAAAATATGCCTTACATATTTTTCTTCAAATAAATCCTGAAGTTCTACAATTTATCACATGTTAAAATTTAATAACAAGTTTTGACTATGTTAAAGAGAACAGTTCTTAAACGGATGATCTGTCTTAAAAACTAGTTCTAAATAGAAAAAAAATTTATGCGAATATGTTAACCTCAATTATATTTTTTAAGTACAACTGCCCAGTAAAATAATTAAATAGTGAATCATAAAATTTAGATATGGATATAAGAATATCAGTTGAGGAAAACAACACTTATCCCATTTTAAAAAAGACCACCAAACTGGAAAATGCATTGAAACCAATTTTTACTTTATTGCGAATTAGTGGCGTTAATTTAGAAATGGGCATACGTAAAGCAAGGTGTCACCCACTTCGTAAAATGAAAATTAAAGATATGTATGCTTATTTTTGTCTCTTTACAGGGTTTTTGCACTACATATACTTTATTTTAAGAGTTCTCAACAGTCCATCTAAGTCTGGAATAGCGCAATTAATAGCATTATCTTTCTACGTATTTTCAAGAGTTGATATCCTCATGAGCAAGACAGAACACGAAAAACTGTTATATAGTATATTTTCATTGCCCAAAAAATTTCTAAGCTATAAGTTCATAAAAAAGGTTAAATACTTTTCCCTCATATCATCAGTGCTTTATTTTCTAAGCAGTATTGTCTATGTTACTATTTTTATACGCGATGCCTATGCTACTTATTCTCTAGGATATGAAAAAGGTTGGATGCATATTATCATAAGCATATTATGGTGTTCAACAATTCTTGATATATTTTTAGACGCTGTGTTTATGAATGCTTTCTTTACATATTTTTGCTTCGTATGTTGGATTTTGAAAAAACATTTTATCTCTTTAAGACATAATTCAAACAAGAAGAATCGCTCCATTAATCACCTACAGCAATTAGAATACATTGTAAATGCTGTATATTTAACCGACAATGCATTCAGCTTTCAATTATTTGTAAGCTTATCATTTTGTTTAACATTTATTTTTATAACAGTTAATAACTATCTTTCTTATAGTGATGATAGCTTCACCAGAAGATGGTTCACCACAATTTATTCTATACAAATTGTGATTTTATATTTGATATCTGCAATAACTATGACCGAAGCCGGGGAATACTGCAAAAATGATTTAATTAAAAAAGAAAATTCTCATTTGAAGGGGAAATTTGATAAGCATATAATAATTCGAGAACCGTTCCTTACGATTTGGAAGATTTGGAAAATAGACAGATCCCTTTTAGCAAGCATGATTGGATCATTTGTTACTTTTAGTGTCTTGTTTGCAACTCTGGGTAACACACACCATTAGAAGTAAACAATTTGGAGAGTAGAAAGATTCCTGGTTCGAAACGTCATATGGTCTTTTGTTGCATTCAGTGTTTTATTCCTTACTCTACTTCTTACCGTTAAACAGCAACCCATTTTTTGGGTTTACGACTAACAATGTTCAGCTCCGTATTCTTATATTTTTTAACCCTTCGCTGATAATCAAACATTGAGACAAAGAAACCTTCTTCAAAGACTTTTCGATGGAATTCAATCGCATTTGCGTTGCATGAAGAGGTAAATCTCAAGAACTTCTTGCATTTAACTTCACGATTCTAAACATTGATGCCTCTACTACTTTTGTGAGCAGGAATTCATATTTATATATATATATATATTATTCTGCAGTCTCTTGATCTTTGTATACAAACTCTGCAGAGGATCAACATTGTGAGGGCATGTCTTGAGATCATCGTCAGTGACGGTTCCCAGACAATCACAAATAGCACATTGTGCTACTCTAGTGCGATATAAAAAAAAGGAAATACTACTTCTAAAACGTTTGTTTGGGTAAAATTAATTGAAATGAATCTGCTCTGATCGATAGCATCTTATTCATTATATCTTGTAATGTGGAGAGACTGTGACAGTTTTCATGGTACTGAAATACTGTAAAAAAATATGTCACAAACTATGATACTTAAATAGACCTTGTATCAATGACCTGACCTTTATTCACTTTACATTGTAATTATTAACAATTAAGACGTTACCAATTTTTCGAGGTTACATTACTTATTTTATTTGGCATCCTACTATATCCATTTTTTAGAGGATTCATTTCATCTAACATCGAAGTAAGTGATTTTCATAGTTAGGTATAAAATTAGCGTACAAAGATGCAGGAACAAATCACGTATTATTATCGTTATGTAATTTATAAAGCGTTGTAACTATTTAATATTATTTACCCAAAACAGGTTCTTTATATATATACAATTTAACAATCTATCTTGAGAAAAAAGTATGATCAAAACTACTAGAATTGGTAAAGTTAACCGTGTTTTTTGGCTCTGTAGGATGACGAAAAATCTCGGTAATTTATTACCGAAGCGCCATGATAATGGTTTTGGTAAAATAAACAACGTGATAAGTGTTTTTAAATAATTGATAAAATTTTACAAATGTGATAAAATGTGGTACTTCTATTATGATACCTTTACATATGGTATGGAAACCATTTTTTTGGATAAATTTACTTTTCAGTTTTTTTTTTTTTCACTAAATCAATGGTGATGAGAACCATAATTTCGAATTTCCTGTGAATCATTACCATATGAACAAAAACGTTTATCAAATGAATAGTTTAAATACCGTATAATTGGGTTTTATTAACCATAACTTTGGATTCTTTCTCATAAGTGTCATTACAGTACAGTACGGTATTTTACAAGAATATTTTCATCCATATAACATCTTTGTATATGTTCTTCAGATGTTTGTAACAGCACCTTTACCAACTATGAATTATAACAAATACAGCATTGTAATTATTAAATATTTTACCTATCCAGTATTATTGTTCTTTGTCACTCTACTATACCCACTTCTGAAAAGTCTCGCAACATCACATGTCTAAGTTATAATCCATAATGTTTCCTAGATTTATAATGTAATGCGAATTTCCATAACATAATAATTTTCATAGTAAAGTAAAATGCTCTCTTAACTGTAAAAAAAATTTTGAGATGTTTCTATATTCAGTGTGATGTATGTAATAATTTATACTATATTCTACTTATTCACAGTTGAAAGTAGATGAATCATGTATCATTGCACTTTATCATTGACCAGTTTCTACTTTTGAAATGGTTCACTATACATTATGTTTGTAATTTATAACTTATATCATATTGTAATTATGCCGCCAGGACAGTGATGGATTCAAGCGAACAGGACTTGCATCGGACGGGTTCTGGATAAGGCAAAATTTCTCTTTAATTTTCTGAACTATCTGTTCTTACCCTGGGAGCAACGTTGGCCCCCCTAATATGGTGCCCCTGAAAGAGTTGTAAGCAATTCTGTCCTAATAAGCCTAATTTAACGAATGTATCACGAGTAGCATATTGTATATTTATTATCGAATCTACCCAATATATAATAATATCTATATATCTGTAATTCATTTAAATATATATATATATATATATATATATATATATATATATATATATATATATATATATATATGAATGTATGATGTTGGTGATCGCCACATATATTGGTATTTGAAATATTGTTTTAAGAGAAATGAATAAAATCGTTTAAGTAACAATTTGATTTATTAAAGTAAGATTTAGTATATTTTTAAAAAATGGCCATATCCAAATATACAAATCATGAAGAAAACAAAATCTCTTAAAGGGATCAAAACAAAACACTCTCACACATTAAGAGATTTTGTTAGCATGAATTGTATATAATGGTTGGGATTAGTTGGCCCGCAAGGGCACCTCCTGTCGCCACAAATTTGAAATAGAAAGAGAATGAATTTATTCCTAACGGACACAGAAGCATTAAGAGGAGATCCCAAATTGGCGAATTATCGAAATATAACATAGCCAAAATAAAACCAACCCCGCATAATCAATATTAGGTTTGAAAATACCTTGGCGATCACGAATCGCCAACAAGACTGTGAGAATTTTTATAACCACATAACTGAAACATATTTGCGTTAAGAAATTAATAATAAAGAGTTATAAATAGATTTTTGTTTTCGATTAGGCGGCGTATTGACTTAATGAATCTACATTAGTATTGAAATAAAAAGTTAAGCGTTACATTGATCGATAAGAAAAGAATAAATATTTTATGTTCGCTTTTTTATAAAAATTAACTTATTGGTTTAATTTAAATATAATTCGATTAATAAGATTAGAAAAAAAGTTTAAGTAATTAAAGATATTTTAAAAGGTGGGATATATGTAATACCAATTGTAGCATGGTATATTGATGGTACTATGATATATTATTAAGACGAAATTAGGTGTGGTTCGAAGTTGGAATTGGTGTAATTGACAAATTGAAAATCGTGGAGAAAACAAGATAATGAAAATGGCAGTTGGAGAAGAAAACCGAATTATAATTATAATAAAACTTTTATTTAGTAGTATTTGTAGAGTTCGAGATACAAACCATGATTTTATTCATAAGGCGTTACAAGTGAAATAAATTTCGCATAATAATATTAATAAGGATACGTCATAGTAGATGTTAACCCGCCATGTGAACCCGCCATGACTTGCCTAAACAAAAGCCAATATTAAAAGTGATTGAATTGTTCCCAACGGACAGTTAGGAGCATGGAGAAAAGATCCACGATTGGCGAATTATCGAAAGATTACTCTGTCAAAATGAAGCCAACCACTCCCCATAATCAGTAATACGTTTAAAAATACTTTGGCGATCTCGAATCCCCTATAACACTGAGAGAATTAATATATCCATGTAACTGCAACATATTTTTGGTAAGAAATTAATAATTAAGAGTTATAAAATAGATTTTTGTTTTCTATTAGGCGAGACAGAGAATTAATGAGTCTGCTTTAGTATTAAAAGTTTAGACCTTGCATTGATCGATAAGAAAAGAATAAAATATTTTATGTTCGCTTTTAATAAAGTTTAAATTACAATTAAAGAAATTGCAGAAGCTAGGAAATATATGTAATGCCTTATGTGGCATCACACTCTAATATATCTAAATGAATAATCAAATCTATACATAAATGTAGCAGAATCACGCAATTATTATAATTTACCGCTCAACTTTATTATCTGTATTCATTTTTTAAATGAATCACTGAACTTCATATTGACTGCGAGTTATAATTCATATTATTTTGTAATGATTTTGATAAAATTCTTTGATGCCCTTTGTCTATATCAGTTTTTACTTCGGGGCTTTTATGCAATGAAATTGTCTAACCCGAATCCTTCCTTAAATACCATGGAGAAAATAATTCCCATCATGTAATAATCATATTGCTCTATAAACTAAAAGAAAAATTTGCGAGTTACCTTTGTGAGTTTTTTTCTAAATATCAAAGGAGATAGTACCCACTTTTCGAAAGCCTTATTTATAAAATCAGTTAATAAATAGTGCGGATAATATAAACCATATAAAAAGCAAACGTTTTTAAAATTTCATGTTAAAATTAATAAGCATAATAAGTGTAATAGCTCCTCCCTATAAACTGAAATTAAAACTTGTGAAATTCCCTTGGGTGTTTTTTTGAACATCAGCTGATATAGTACTCCACTTATCAAAAACCTTATTTTTAAAATCAGTTATTAAAAACCCCAATATTATGATCAATAAAGATACCCATCGTTTCTTTTTAAAACTTCATGCTGAAAATATTGAGTTTCCATTACATAATGTGTATTAGGTAGCGCTGTGCATTTCTTACCAGTATCGATTTCAATTAACTTGAACAACTAATATACCAGAGTAGAATTTAATTATCATGATTTTAATATCACAAAAAATTAATTAAAAAAAATTTTTACAATAATAAGATATATTTCTAAATGTGCAGATAAAATATGCTATTATAATTTGTTTCAAATCATTTTAAGTGCTTATCATAATTCTAGCTTTATAAGTTAAGAACACACTTTCAACTTTAACAATAGTAACATTTTAAATGTTATTAGTATTTAGTTTTCTTCCAATAACATTTAAAATGGATGTTCCTTTCTTGTTTATTATTTCTATTATCCATTTTATATAATTCAATTCAAATTTTCATTTTCATAATTGATATTAATAAAGCTATTTCAATTTTGATAATGCCTTACCTTTGTAATGCTTATAAATCGTTGCGATGAATCGTTGCGAATCTTTATCTTACCTATCACAAGATAAGTAAAATGAAGCACTTCTGGAATAGTAAGCAATATATATAAAGATATTCAATATGCGTGTCTTAAAGTTCACCTTGTGATACGAGTTCTGAAGTCTTTTAGTCATATTCACGAAACTACAAATCGCTTTTTCAATATTATTAATATATATTTTGTCTTGACACACTGCATGAGTTTAAACCTTCTTAGATACGGTTTCAAGTAATCAGTATTTTATTTTGCCTCAGTATTAAGGCATACATATCTTAAAGCTAACAGTTTCAAAGTTACGTTCATCATGCGATCAAAACCTGCATAAAAATTGATTATCACTTAACCATACAAACGATTATTTAAGTTCTAAAAAGTCATTGACTCAATTTATATCAGAAAGCATTTGATTTTATTAAATATCTAAATTAATTTTCCACCAAGAAACTTCAGCACGTTGCCAGATAAAGGAATATAACACAGTCGCAATAATTATGACTGAACTAGCTCATTCAATTGACTAAATACCAAAGATAATAAAGTTTTGGCTCGTAAAATACATCACGATTAGCACAAGCTTTATGTATAACAAACTTGTCAGTGAAAATATACTATAAAAAAGTAAGAATAATGACTTTAAAAATTGTCAAGAAAAAGATTTATTTATATCCATATGTTTTGCACTAAATTATCCATAAAAGAATTCTGATGTTTTTGAAGCTTTAAATATTTATCTGTTTCATTCTCTTAGGATTTTAATAAAAATTGGAAAAATATTTTACATATATACTGACTGATAAATATTAAATATAATTTTTTATTGCAACAAAATTTGAAACAGAACTTGGAGAACAAATTGTGGTGTTTGAAAAGAAATGTGTCTTGATAGATTATATTTTCTTTTCCAGTAAATCCTGAAATTGAATAAATCCCGCAATATAGTTTAATGACTCATAAAGTCTATTTCAAATGCTTGCTCTAGTTTGCCAAAAGATATGCCTTACATATTTTTCTTCAAATAAATCCTGAAGGTCTACAATTTATTTAATGTTAAAATTTAATAACAAGTCTTAACTTCGTTAAAAAGAACAGTTCTCAAACGTGTGATCTGTCTTAAAAATTAGTTTTATATAGAAAAAAGCACTTATGCGAATTTTTTAACCTATATTATATTTTTTAAATACTACTGCTCGGTAAAATAATTAAATAGTGAATAATAAAATTCAGAT
Source organism: Parasteatoda lunata (assembly GCA_949128135.1). Taxonomy (NCBI): domain Eukaryota; kingdom Metazoa; phylum Arthropoda; class Arachnida; order Araneae; family Theridiidae; genus Parasteatoda; species Parasteatoda lunata. The sequence goes on from OX421978.1 coordinate 81,951,353, forward strand.
ATGGATATAAGAATATCAGTTATTGTAAACAGCACTAATCCCAATTTAAAAAAGGCAACCAAACTGGAAAATGCATTGAAACCAATTTTTACATTATTGCAAATTAGTGGTGTTAATTTAGCAATCGGCATACGTAAGGCAAGATGTCACTCTCATCGTAAAATGAAAATTAAAGACATGTTTCCTTATTTTTGTCTCTTTACAGTGTTTTTGCACTACATATACGCTATTTTAATAGTTCTCAACAATCCATCTAAGACTGGAATAGCGCAATTAATGGCATTAGCTTTCTATGTATTTTCAAGAGTTGATATCCTCATGAGCAAAACAGAGCACGAAAACTTGTTAAATAGTATATCTTCACTGCCTAAAAAATTTCTAAGCTGTAAGTTCATAAAAAAAGTGAAATACTTTTCCCTCATATCATCAGGGCTTTACTTTCTAAGCACTATAGTCTATGTTGCTATTTTTACACACGATACCTATGCTACTTATTCTCTAGGATACGAGAATGGTTGGATTCAATTTATCATAAGCATATTATGGTGTTCAACAATTCTTGATTTATTTTTTGTCGGTGTGTTTATTAATGCTTTCTTTACATATTTTTGCCTCGTGTGTTGGATTTTGAAGAAACATTTTATCTCATTGAAACATAATTCAAACAAGACGAATCCCTCCATAAATCACCTACAGCAATTAGAAGATATTGTAAATGCTGTATATTTAACCGACAATGCATTTAGTTTTCAATTATTTCTGAGCTTATCATCTCGTTTGTCATTAATTTTCATAACAGTTAATACATACTTTTCTCATAGAGATGATAGCTTCATCAGAAGATGGTTAACCACAATTTATGCTATACAAATGGTGTTTTTATATTTGATATCTGCAATAACTATGACTGAAGCTGGGGAAGACAGCAAAAATGATTTAATTAAAAAGGAAAATTCTCCTATAAAGGAGAAATTTGATAAGGATATAAAAATTCGAGAAACTTTCCTTACGATTTGGAAGATTTGGAAAATAGACAGATCCCTCGTAGCAAGCATGATTGGATCATTTGTTACTTTTAGTGTATTGTTTGCAACTCTGGGTAACACACACCATTAGATATAAAAATTTTGGAGAATAGAAAGATTCCTAGTTCGAAACGTGATATGGTCTTTTGTTGCTGTCAGTGTTTTATTCCTTACTCTACCTCTTACCGTTAAACAGCAACTCATTTTTTGGGTTTACGACTTATTAATTTTCTGCTCCGTATTCTTATACTTTTTTACACTACTAAGATAACTAAGCATTGAGACAAAGAAGCTTTCTTAGAAGACTTTTGGATGGAATTCAATCGCATTTGCGCTGCATGGAGAGGAAAATCTCAAGAACTTCTTACATTTAACTCCATGATTCTAAACATTGATACCTCTACGACTACTTTGTGTAGCTAGAATTTATATATATATATATACATGTGTGTATATGTTACGGCCAAAGCCCGAAGTGTCCGGCTAATTCGTGGTCGCGAATTGGCCTGACCTCTTGGCCAAAGTCCGAAATTTTCTTCCTTTTTAGGAATTGGCCGGCCATATCACGAAATGGCTGAGAATGGCTCGCCAAAGTCCGAAATAATTGAAACGATCAGTGAATATTTTACTTTGGCGGCCTTCTATAATTATATAAATAATTCTTATAAATCTAATTTAAAAATATAAAAAATAGAAGTTTTTAAATTGTCTATCAAATAATCAATAATTTAATAATCATTATTAAATTGTCTATTAAATTGTCTAATTGTCTAGTCATACTAGTCAAACATACACCAAAGGTCTAGTCATACTAGGTCTAGTCAAGTGCCACTGCCCAGTATACATTTGCCCGGTATACTCTACACTGATGTTTTTTTAAGGTTCAGTGCCACTGCCCGGTATATCCTACACTGATGTTTTTTTAAGGTTCAGTGCCACTGCCCGGTATATCCTACACTGATGTTTTTTAAGGTCAAGTGACACTGCCCGGTATATCCTACACTGATGTTTTTTTAAGGTCAAATTCCTCTGCCCGGTATACATTTGCCCTGTTTGCTCGGTATAATGATTTTTTCTTCCAACTTTGGCTGATCTTCCCATGCCAATTTGCGATTTGGGCGGCCAATTCCCGAAACCAAGAAAAATTTCGGACTTTGGCTAGCTAATTTACAGCGTTCTTGGCCCATTCGCGATCTGGCCGGTTTCGAACTTTGGCCGTAACATATATATATATATATATATATATATATTCTACAGTATCTTGTATACTGCACTGTACGAGGGTTGCTATTTATATTTCTGGCCTAATAATGAAAAAAACAAATATGAAGGATCGAAATTGGTTTTATTGATTTTCAAAATATTCTCCATGATGATCAATACACTTCTGCATGCGTTTGAACCAATTTTCAAAGCACTTTTTCCAGTCCGATTGAGGTAACTCCAAAACATGCGTTTTGAATGCATCAACTGCTTCTTCGGGGGTCGAAAATCGTTGTCCACGTAATTTATTTTTGATGTATGGGAATAAGAAGAAGTCATTGGGTGCCAAATCAGGGCTGTACGGCGGATGACCCATCAGTGCCAAATCAGGGCTGTACGGCGGATGACCCATCAGTTCGATGTTTCGCTCCGTCAGAAATGCCTTTGTTTGAGTCGATGTGTGAGAGCTCGCATTGTCATGATGAAGAATGATTCGCCTGTTCTCATGCTTTATCCAAATTTCTACGATGACTTCTGGCAAACAAATGGTCGTGTACCATTCAGAATTGACCGTCCTGCGTTCCTCTAGCGCCACTGTTGCCACATGACCGTTAATGCCGAAGAAACAGGCAATCATTTGTTTCGACGTGCTTCTTCCTCGAACAACTTTTCTTGGTTTTGCCTCGTCTTGGAAGACCCATACAGTTGATTGCTGTTTTGTTTCCGGCTCATATGCATAGATCCATGATTCGTCACCTGTGTAGATGTTATACACAGCCTTTGATGTACCTTGAACGCATTTTTCCAACATTTCCTTGCACCAATCGACACGAGCCTTTTTTTTTAGCGTTTGTCAGATTATGCGGGATCCAACGCGAAAATTTTTTTTTACGCTCAAATGTTCATGCAATATTTTATTGATGCTAGTCATACTAATTTCCAAAGACGCCTCTATCTCACGGTATGTCACATGACGATCTTGCTTTATCAGTTCACGCACAGCATCGATCTTTTCTGGCACAACAACTGATTTTGGACGACCTGCACGGGATTCGTCCTGGATCGAACATCGACCACGATTAAATTCGTTATACCAATTTTTTACAGTGCTGTAGGATGGCGCTTTATCGCTGAATAAAGAATTAAGTTCATCGAAGCACTCTTGTCTTGACAATGCACGTCGAAAGTTATGAAAAATAATGGCACGAAAATGTTCACGATTCAATTCCATTTTTTGAAAGAGAAAAACTTTTCAATTTACTGTCAACAACACAAATGAAGCTATAATGGTAAATCGTCTGCTGAATTTATGTTTAAAATATCAAACTTTCGATTAAAATCGTCCGCGATCGCCTACCAACACTTACTGTTGCCAAGGCCAGAAATATAAATAGCAACCCTTGCAGGAGAACAGTTTCGGTCTCTTTGTATACTAAACTCTGCAAAGGATCAACATTGTGAGGGCATGTCTTGAGATCATCGTCAGTGACGGTTCCCAGGACTTGCATCGAACAGGACTTGCATCAGAAAGGTTCTGGAATCGAATCCCGGATAAGGCAAATTTGCTATTTAAATTTCTTTACTATCTGTTCTTACTGTGGGAGCAACATTGGCCCCCCTAATATGGTGCCCCTGAAAGAAAGGCCAGCAATTCTGCCCTAATACGCCTAAATAAACGAATGTATTATGAGTAGCAAGACAAGATAAATTGTATTTTTATTATCGAATCTATCCAATATATAATAATATCTATATATCTATAATATATATCTATGTATCTATAATATATATCTATGTATCTATAATTTGTTTAAATATATATATATATATATACATGTAATAAATCATTATAAAAATATTTTTGTATTAATAAAAGCATTGTCTTCATTTATATATCATTTATATATTATAAAAGCAGTCTTTCATTTTCATAAAAATGCAGATTATCTATTTTGGGACTCCAAGGTTAAAAACATACCAATGAATAATAATTAGATTTATGTTTCAAAAGAGGAGTTATTTTAAGATCTTGCACTTGCATATAAGGAAGGATTAAACGATTTTCTATGAGTAATAAATGATTTGTGATGAGGCGTAGGAATACAAGGAATGCAATATGACTGCCCTTTTACCCATGTATAAAACGCAAGACCGATGGTTTTTGCGAGACTTTTAATGTTTTATGATTACCAACAAAACTCCGGCAGTTTTGACGAGATCTGTGTCTCTCCCCTTCCAGCTGGAGAGGGGCTGAGACTTCTGTTTCACCTTCGTTTAGTTAATAAAAGCTTATTAAGAATATGACCTCGTTATTCACAAAAATATCGGAGTTTGTTACATACATATATATATATATATATATATATATATGTATATGTATATATATGTATATGTATATATATATATATATATATATGTATATATATATGTATATATATATATGTATATATGTATATATATATGTATATATATATATGTATATATATATATGTATATGTATATATATATATGTATATGTATATATATGTATATGTATATGTATATGTATATATATATATGTATATGTATATATATATATATATATGTATATGTATATATATATATATATGTATATGTATATATATGTATATATATATATATGTATATATATATATATATGTATATATATATATATGTATATATATATATGTATATATATATATATGTATATATATATATGTATATATATATATATGTATGATGTTGGTGATCGCCACATATAGTGGTTTTTGAAATATTGTTTCAAGAGAAATGAATAAAATCGTTTAAGTAAAAATTTTATTTATTAAAGTAAGATTTAGTTTATTTAAAAAAATGTCCATATCCAAAATATACAATTCATAAAGAAAAGAAAATCTCTTAAAGGGATCAAGACAAAACAGTCTCACACATCAAGAGTTTTTGTAAGCATGAATTGTATATAATGGTTGGGATTAGTTGGCAAGCCAGGCCACCCCCCGTCGCCACAAATTTCAAATTGAAAATTAATGAATTTATTCCTAACGGACACAGAAGCATTTAGAGGAGATCCCAAATTGGCGAATTATCGAAATATAACATAGCCAAAATAAAACCAACCCCGCATAATTAATATTAGGTTTTAAAATACCTAGGCGATCACGAATCGCCAACAGGACTGTGAGAATTTTTATAACCACATAACTGAAACATATTTGCAATAAAAAATTAATAATAAAAATTATAAATAGATTTTTGTTTTCGATTAGGCTCGGCAGTGATTTGATGAATCTACATTAGTTTTAAAATAAAAAGTTAACTGTTACATTGATTGATAAGAAAAGAATAAATATTTTATGTTCGTTTTTTATAAAAATTAACTTATTGGTTAAATTTAAATATAATTCGATTAATAAGATTAGAAAAATAAGTTTAAGTAATTAAAGATATCTGAAGAGGTAGGAAATATGTAATGCAATTGTAACATCACACTATGATATATATATATATATATATATATATATATATATATATATATATATATATATATATATATATATATATATATATATATATATATATATATTATACCAATTCCAACTTCGAACCACACCTAATTTCGTCTTAATAATATATATATATATATATATATATATATATATATATTATTAAGACGAAATCAGGTGTGGTTCGAAGTTGGAATTGGTATAATTGACAAATTGATGATCGAGGTGAAAATAGGATAATAAAAGTGACAGTTGAAGAAGTAAACCAAATTATAATTATAATAAAACTTTTATTTAGTATTATTTGTAGAGTTCGAGCTACAAACCATGATTTTCTAATAAATTTCTCATAATAGTATTAATAAGGACAGGTCATAGTAAATGTTAACATGGAGGATGGAGAAAAGCGAATTATTAGGAAGGAGAATAGCGAAGCTAAGGCACGATTAGCGAATTATTGAAAAATATCATAGCAAAAAAGAAAGCTAACCACCCATAATCAGTAGTAGGTTTGAAAATACTTTGGCGATCGCGAATTCCCAGCAAGACTATGAGAATTAATATTACCATGTAACTGAAACATATTTGTGGAAACATATTTATCTTTATTACTTATTGAAACATGTTTAAATTATTAATAAAGAGTTATAAATAGATTTTTCTTTTTTATTTGGCGAGACAATGAATAAATGAGCCTTCATTAGTAATGAAAAAAAAGTTAGCCGTTACATTGATCGATAAGAAAAGAAAAAATATTTTACGTTCGCTTTTTATAAAAATTAACTAATTGATTTAATTTCAACATAATTCGATAAATAATGATTAAAAAAAATAAGTTTAAGTGATTGAGAAAATTTTAAAAGCTAGGAAATATATGTAATGCCTATTGTGGCATCACACTCTAATATATCTAAATGAATAATCAAATCTATACATAAATGTAGCAGAATCAAGCAATTATTATAATTTACCGGTCAGCTTTATAATCTGTATTCATTTTTCAAATGAATCACTTCATATTAACTGCGAGTTATAATTCATATTATTTTGTAATGTTTCCTAAGTAAGTCTAGACACAAATGTAGAGAAACAATGTATCATCTCCTCATAAAATTATATTATGTTAATAGTAAAAAGGCTTGATTTTATAAAATGCAATTTATATTAAATTAAATTATAATTCATAATTTCATTGTAGTTTTTAAATAATAGATTTATAATAGGAGCAAAATAATAAATGTAGGGGAATACTTAATCAACTAAATGAAATGGGAAATAAAATGCTTCGAAAACTAAAAGTTCACTTCTATATAGGATATTTAATTTAGTCATAAAGTTTTAAAGTAATTGTATTTGGCGTTAATTTATTCTGTTTTGGAAGAAATTTAAGTATTGCTGATGTCTGTAGTGTTTTCTACTTTTTTTAATTCAAGTAGCAAGCAATTTATTTCAGATACTATAAAATTATTGTTACGAAACGTAAAAATAAAACTTATATTACTTTTAAATATTGATACTTAATAAAATATGTTTAGTACTGTCGCAAATATTAATTGCGAAAAAAATAATTCAAGTAGAAATTTTTTTACTTCGCATAAGAATTTGCAAGAGTTGGACAAAATAATGGAAATTCTACACTAACACATTTTTAATCTCTCTCAAAAAATCATTTTATAAATTTAGAAGTAATTAGGTTATGTGATTCATTATAATTATCAATGAAATTTTAAGCTTCTAGAAGTTTAAGGGAAAAAGAATAGTTTACAAATGGAAAAAAAGTATTTTTGAACACCCTATGCCAAGAAAAGTAGTAATAAATTTGAAAACTTGTGAAAATTATTTTGTTTATTATAAGCTGAAATTACACAAAATTCCGTAAACCTGGCTTAAATATTTATAGAGATCAGGCCTTAATTTTATAAAAAACAAATTTTTTTGTCTTGCATTTTTTACAAAAACCATAAAGTTAATCTTTAGAATTAAAGAAAATTTTGGAGAAATTAATAATTAATAACAAAAATATTGCTTTAAAATTAGTAAAAATTAGTTTAAAATTACTTACGGTACAACTAATTTAAGTATATTTTAATACTCCGCTTAGACGGGAAAAATTCTATTTTTTTTTTTTAATTTTATAGTGAATCGTATTTGGCAACTAATAAAAAGTTCGATTTGAATATCCTAAAGATTAAAAAAGTTTCAAGCAATTTTCTAAGTAGTTTTCGTACTTTTTAAAAGAAAACACAAAATGATGAGGTGATTTCACAAATTTTATTGTGTACTATTAAACAATATTTATTAAAGTCGACAATGGCAGTGTTAGGGATCATCCCCCATAAAAGTTTCTTTTCATTCGCAAGTTTTCTTCCCTTATCAAATCATATTTCGGTGTATAAACGTCTATTGTAAGATATTATTATTTGTTATTTAATTTTGTCTTGAGATACAAACTAATATTTATAGAAACGCCAGATCACTTTTAGCTTTCTTTTAGAAAGTACAAAAACTGTTTAAATTGCTTAAAACTTTTAAAATTTTTAAGGTATTCAAAATTGGCCTTTTTTTCATTAGTTGCCAATTAAAATTCACTACAAAATTATGACAAAAAATTTTAAATTTTTCCTCTCATGTGCAGTATAAAATAACTAGTAATAAAAATAACTAGTAAATAATTACTCATATCTTGCGCAGTTTTACACAAATTGTTACAAAAATTGTAAAGCAATAATTTTGTAATTCATTTTAAATTGATCCAAAAAAAAATTTTCGGGTTTTTTAAATATTTTTAAAGTTATAAAATAACACAACACAAAAAGAATTAGTTTTCATAAAAGTATACATAGTTGCATAAATATCTAAGCTAGGTATAAGAAATGTTGTGCAATTATTGCATATAATGAACCAAAATAATTGAGACAAGGTAAAAAAAATTTTCATTTTTTCGTCATTGGGAGTTCCAAAACACTATTTTCTGTTTGTAATTTACTGTCTGCTCCTCAGACCTCTAAAATCTTTAAATTGAATTGAGAAGCATGAAAAATCGCATGATCTATACACTTTTGAGTTATTAAATGGTTTTGAATTATTTCTTCAGAAATATGAAGAAAAAAATGTATTATCGAAGTGTTTCCATTATTTTGTCCACCCTTGTAAACGATGAATGAAAAAAAAAAATTTCAACATGTTAATGTCGTATATAAATTGAAAAATCCGGCTATTTGCAATTTGCCACCCTCAATTATTAGGTTTACTGCATATAAACGTCAATAGTCAGAAAAAAGCCGGATTTTTTTAACTCACCTACGACACGTAGAATATTATGTTTTTATATTTACGAAACTACAATTGCTGAGAGATTTTAAACTATTAAAGAGCCTTCGTATAGCGTTTGCTTTACATTAACCTTAACGCGAACTTTATTTTCTTGCCCTTAGCTACATGATGATTTGTCGGGAAATTTTCGCGCATGTTTTGAGAAACTCAAATAATATTAACGTTAGAGTTATGGAGAGCCTTATATCTATGCAAAATCTCTCTATTATTAAGTATTAATATTTTTAAATCCCAGGCCAGGTGGCCTAGCTGCTAACGTGTCTAACTGCGAGGCGCATGGCGGCGGGTTTGAATTCCGCTCAGGTCATGGATGTTACTCTCAGTGTGAATGTGGATTATACCGGCTGTTTGTGGCAGTGTGGTGTGGTTAATGTTGCTCACAAACGTGATTCTGATCACTTGGTGCTTATCGGGCAACGCGAAATGAGCAACGCAACAATAAGTTCAGTGCCTGCCATTAAGAGAACTATTTTCAAATTCAAAAAGTTCATCTCCATCTAATTTGAAACAAAAAAATATATCACAATATAAGTCCATTTTTTTCCTACCTTAAATTTAAAAAAAACCTTCATTCCTACCTTAAATTTAAAAACAAAAATGGTTTTATGATTCATTCAAACAGAAATTGTCTGCCAATGTTATAGAGAATGAACTTTATAGAACATAGTTATTTCCCTTCGGTTTTAAAATTGATGTATAGTATGGATCAGACATAACAACTTTAGGTATCTCTACTTAAAAAATGATTCCATTCATAAAAATCGATTACCTACCCTATAAACGTTTTTTTACTCACCTTAGAATAACACCTTGATAAGGATAGGTTAGACGTAGTGTACTGTTATCTCTAAAATTATGAATTATTAAATAGACGTAGTGTAATGTTATCTCTAAAAAATGTTATCTCTAACGGTATCTACTGATCAATTTAGTAACTTTGGGAACAGAGTTACACAGGTTCGAAAAAAAATCAATCAAGGAATTACTTGCAGCATTAAACGTTTACAAACAATTTTATTGATACTAAATATTTCCAAATATAAACAAACTCAAATCATTTCCAAGTGCTATTACTTAGATATCACATATGTACCAATTATTAGTTGAAAATTTAGCAATACGAAATTACATTTTCAATAAAATGCAATTAATAATATAATCTCAATCCAGTAAAAACAATTAAAAATAAAAGACACACTTATCTTAAAATCTACTAAAAGCAATTAAAAATGAAGGTAAATTATTCTTCTAAAACTATTCTAAAATCGAAATTTGAGTTTTTAGCTTCAAACCAAATTATGGACGAAATCATTTGAGCGTCCACCGGTATTGCAACCAGAAATCGTGAATCAGATCAACATTCCAGTTTCTGTTAGACAGCACACTAAAACTCATTTTAGGCTTCCTTCTAGTAAGGCAATTAGCACACGTGAGTCAACACACTTTCAGCTATGGGACGACATGAAAAGGCAATCAGATTCTAACTTAGGAGCTCCGGCCTAACTTCACTCACCACTTTAACTAATCAACTTTCTCAGTCATTCTACACCACCTTTTACCCCCATCTCAGCAAAGCGAATGAATATTACTGACCTTTTTCCTCCCACGAGCAGTAGCGCAACAACAGTGAACGTCACAAAAAAATAGTCCAACAATAAAAGCAGTCATGAATTAAATAATACTTCATAAAAGTGATAACACAATAATAATTAATAATAAATAAACGCAAATACATATAATTCAACCGAAAATTTCATTTAAAAAGACAATTGAAATTAAAGATAAATATATTTAATTTAAAACTTAAAATAGTGTGTGCCACCAGGAAGCAAATCAAGTTATACTCCATTAAAACTCAGAATAATTCGATAATAAGCAGAGCTAATCATCTATTGAGGAAATAAATGAGCTATTTCCGCTGGAAAAGTTTATCCATCTTCAAAAGTATTTATTTTAAAAAAATGTAATAATTTTTTTTATTACAGTAGGTCATTGTATACCAAATTCAGTCATCACTTTTCAAGAGTCAATGTGAAAATAAATTGATTTAGTTTAAGTAAAATTTAACAAGGGCACACTTGAAATTGAATAGCGGAAATTTTAAACGTTTAATATTTTTTTATTGAGAAAATTTTATCCATTACCTCCACTACTAGATGAATGAAGAGATTTTGATAAAATTCTTTGATCCTTTGTCTATACCAGTTTTTACTTCGTGGCTTTTATGCAAAGAAATTGTGTGACGCGAATCATTCTTAAAATACCGTGGAGAAAATAATTCCCATCATGTAATAATCATATTACTCTATAAACTAAAAGAAATATTTGCGAGGCTCCTTTGTGAGTTTTTTTCTAAATATGAAAATAGATAGTAACCACTTTTCGAAAGCCTAATTTATAAAATCAGTTAATAAATAGTACGAATAATATAAACAACATAAAAAGCAAACGTTTTTAAAATTCCATGTTAAAATTAATAAGTGTAATAGGTCCTTCTTATAAACTGAAATTAAAATTTGTGAGGTGTTCTTTTGTGCATTGCGGGTCTCTTTTTCAACATCAGCTGATATAGTGTTTCACTTATCAAAAACCTTATTAATAAAATCAGTTAATAAAAATTACCAAAATCATGAACAATGTAGAAACCAAACGTTTCCTTTTCAAACTTCATGTTGAAAATATTAACTTTTCATTACATGATGTATAATGAGTAGCACTGTGCATTTCTTACCAGTATCGATTTCAATTTACATGAACAACTAATATACCAGAGTTAAATTTAATTATTATGGTATTAATATCACGAAAAAATCATAAACAAAAATTTTTACAAAAATAAGATTTATTTCTAACTGTGCGGATAAATATGCTATAATAATTTGTTCCAAATCATTTTAAGTGTTCATTATAATTCTAGCTTTTTAAAATGGTAACACACTTTCTACTTTAACAATTACTCAACTGCAACGCTTTAAATGCTATTTAAGCATTTAGTTTTCTTTCAATAAGTTTTAAAATTGATGTTTCTTTTTTGTCTATTATTTCTGTAATCCATTTTATATAGATTATGTCAAATTTTCATTTTCTTAATTGATATTGATAAAGTTATTTTAATTTTTCTAATGACTTACCCTTGTGAAGCTTATAAATTACAGTGACTCACATTTCAGTCTTTATCTAACCTATCTCAACATAAGCAACTTCTGAAATATTAAGCAATATATATAAAGATATTCAAAATGCGTGTTTTAAAGTTCAACTTGTGATACGAGTTTGACTAAACTAGTTCATTCAAATGACTAAATACCAAAGATAATAAAATTGTGGTCCGTAAAATACGTCACGATTGGCGCAAGCTTCATGTTTCATGTTAAATCATCAGTGAAAATATATTAAAAAAAGAAAAAATAATGACTTTAGAGATTTTCAAGAAAAATATTTATTTATATCCATGTGTTTAGCTCTAAATTATCCATAAAAGCATTCTGATGTTTTTGAAGTTTTAAATATCTATCTGCTTCATTCTCCTTGAATTTTATTAGAAGTTGGAAAAATATTTTGAAAGAAAAGTATGAATTTTGTCAAAACATGTTAAAATTATTTGTTACAGAAAATTAATTTAAATAGTAAAAACGAACTTTCGGGCGTTGCCTTTAAAATTTGAAAATCGTCATACTCCGATATACTGACTAAAAATTATTAAATATAATTTTTATTGTAACAAAATTTAAAACATGGCTTAAAGAACAAAACTGAGACGTTTGAAATGAAATGTCTTGATAGATTATATTTTCTTTTCTAGTAAATCAGGAACTTGAATGCATCTCACAATATAGTTTATGCATCCTACAAGTCTATTTCAAATTTTTGCTCTAGTTTGCGAAGAAATATGCCTTACATATTTTTCTTCAAATAAATCCTGAAGTTTTACAATTTATCTCATATTAAAATTTAATAACAAGTTTTAAACTATGTTAAAGAGAACAGTTCTCAAACGGATGATCTGTCTTAAAAACTAGTTCTAAATAGAAAAAAAAAATTATATGAATTTGTTAACCTCAATTATATTTTTTAAGTACAACTGCCCAGTAAAATACTTAAATAGTGAATCATAAAATTCAGATATGGATATAAGAATATCAGTTATCGGAAGGAACACTGATCCCAATTTAAAAAAGGCCACCAAACTGGAAAATGCATTGAAACCATTTTTTACATTATTGCGAATTAGTGGTGTTAATTTAGCAATCGGCATACGTAAGGCAGGGTATCACCGTTTTCGTAAAATGAAAATTAAAGATATGTATGATTATTTCTGTCTCTTTACAGTGTTTTTGCACTACATATACTTTATTTCAATAGTTCTCAATAGTCCATCTAAGACTAGAATAGCGGAATTAATGGCATTAGCTTTCTATGCATTTTTAAGAATTGATATCCTCCTGAGAAAAGCAGAACACGAAAAATTGTTAAATAGTATATTTTCATTACCTGAAAACTTTCTAAGCTATAAGTTCATAAAAAAGGTAAAATGCCTTTCCCTCATATCATCAGGGCTTTATTTTCTAAGCAGTACAGTCTATGTTGCTATTTTTATACACGATACCTATGATAATTATTCTCTAGGATACGAGAATGTTTGGATTCAACTTATCATAAGCATATTATGGTGTTCAAGAATTCTTTATTTATTTTTAGACGGTATGCTTATTAGTGCTATCTTTATATATTTTTGTTTCGTGTGCTGGATTTTGAAAAACCATTTTATCTGTTTAAAACAGAATTCAAACAAGAGGCAACCCTTTATGAATCATCTACAGCAATTAGAAAACATTGTAAATGCTGTATATTTAACCGACAATGCATTCAGCTTTCAACTATTTCTAAACTTATCATCTTGTTTGTTAGTAATTTTCATGACAGTTAATACATACTTTTCTTATAGTGATGATAACTTCACCAGAAGATGGTTAACCGCAATTTATGCTATACAAAGAGTGTTTTTATTTTTGATATCTGCAATAAATGTGACTGAAACCGGGGAATACTGCAAAAATGATTTAATTAAAAAAGAAAATTCGTATTTAAAGAAGAAATTTAATAAGGATATAAAAATTCGAGAAACTTTCCTTACCATTTGGAAGATTTGGAAAATAGACAGATCCCTTGTAGCAAGCATGATTGGATCATTTGTTACCTTTAGTGTCTTGTTTGCAACCTTGGGTAACACGCACCATTAGTTATAAAAATTTGGAGAATGGAAAGATTCCTGGTTCGAATCATGATATAGTCTTTTGTTGCATTCAGTGTTTTATTCCCTACTCTACCAGTGTTAAACAGCAACCGATGTTGTTGTTTTTTTTTGGATTTACGACTTTTTAATGTTCAGCTCCGTATTCTTATATTTATTTACCCCACTAAGATAATTAAGCATTGAGACAAAGAAACCTTCTTCGAAGACTTTTCGATGGAATTCAATCCCTATTGTGTTGCCTGAAGAAGAAAATCTCAAGAACTTCTTACATTTAACTCCGTGATTCTAAACATTTATACCTCTACTACTACTTTGTGTAGCTGGATTTATATATATATATATATATATATATATATATATATATGTGTGTGTGTGTATATATATATATGTGTGTGTATATATATATATATGTGTATATATATATATATATATATATATATATATATATATATATATATATATATTCTGCAATCCGTTGTATACTACACTGTAACAGAACAGTTTCAGTCTCTTTGTATACTAAACTCTGCAGAGGATCAACATTTTGGGGGCATGTCTTAGATATCATCGTCAGTGATGGTACCCAGACAATCGCTAATAGCACATTGGGACAAGTGCAGCGTAAAAATGTATTACTACTATAACTAAAACGTTTAGTTTGTTAAGGTTAGTTGAAATGAAACGGATTCAATCGATGGCATATTATTCATTGAATCTTGTAATGTGGAGAGACAGTGACAGTTTTCATGGTACTGTACTACTGTAAAAAAATGTCAGAAACAATGAAACCTAAACAGACCTTGTATTGTTACTCACTTTACATTGTAATTATTAACAATTAAGACGTTACCAATTAATCGAGGTTAAAATTCTTATTTTAATTGACACCCTACTATATCCATTTTGTAGATGATTCATTTCATCTGACATCGAATATAAGTTAGGGTTCGTAGTTAGTTTTAAATTTAAATTAGTGTACAAAGATGCAGGAACAAATCATGTTTTCTTATTGTTATAGTATTTATATCGCAATTATAATAGCTTTGTAACTATTGAATATATGTACCCAAACAGGTAAATTATATAAATACACTTTACCAATCTAGCTTGAGATAAAAGTATGATCAAAACTTTTAGAATATGGTAAAGTTAACCGTGTTTTTTGACTCTGTTGGATCAAGAAAAATCTCGGTAATTTATTACCGAAACGCCATGATAATGCTTTTGGCAAAATAAACAACGTAATAAGTGTTTGTTTTTTTTTAATATTTGATCAAACATGTGGTAATTCTATCATGATAATTTAACATAGTATGGACACCATTTATTTGAATAAATTTACTTCTCAGTTTTGATTTTTTTTTTTTTTACTAAATAAATGTCATTACTAAAGCCCGGAATTTCAGGCAGTAAAAAATGCAAAAATAGGCAGGCAAAAAGGCATTTGAAAAACTTGAAATAGGCACTTAAAAAAGGCACTTAAAATTGGAGCAAAATGGTGGTTGGTAATGCCTAAATGCCCATATAGGTATCCAAGGTATAAAAAGAGTTGCTAGAAGTATCCGGTATACCTACATATTCATTTTACTCGACTGTCGTAGCAATAGTACAAAAGAAGTGGACATATTTACACTAAAAAAAACCTCAACTGCGTAAGTGTGAAATAAAAATTGAAAACTCATACTTACAATAATATTGTATGCAGATTTATTCTGATGATTGGTTGTTGTTGCACATCACAACCAGATGCTTTTTCAAAAGAGAAATTTTGTCTCCTGTCAGTCAATATAGTTTTAAACAAAGAGAAGGATCCTTCTACTTTGACAGAGGTTATGGGCGCTTACCTAAAACAACTTGCCATGGTAGGAGATATGGTAAGTTCAACTGTAGTATCACCAGAAAGTACATTTGCAATGTCCTTGATGCATTCAAAATCTGTAGCCGCAGAGATGACGTTTTCACATTTCTTCCTTATTCTGTCACCAGCTGGTCCAGGCACAGACATTAGTTCTTCAATAGTGTTGTCGAAAATCTTTAGTGACTCAAACAAAGACATATTTCTTTTTTCTATGTATTCAATAGCTCCAGGGAGCTACCCAAAATAAGTTGAAATAAAAGTCAGTTCATTTTTTATTTTAGAACTGCTAAGCAGACTTTTACTTTTTCTTATGGATATTGCCTCTCCATCTGATAAGTTGGTAAGGACTCGAGTAACTTTCTCGAAATTTGTGCAGTGGTATGAGACTGCTGAAATCCATGTTTCCCATCTCGTAAGGATTGGTTTAGTAAGTGTTCAATCCATATCGTAAGTGTTCAATTTCTTTGAACTCTTGAAGGGGCTTTCACAAATACTTTTTTCACACTAGAAACAAGCGAGTATACCTCAGGATAGAGACCTCTTAACTCCTCTGCTATCCTGTGCAATGCGTGAGCAAGGTACGTTAGAGGGATCATATTAGGAAATAAAACTTTTAAGACATTTCCAGCTTTTTTCATGTAGGTGGCTGCATCTGTAAGAAATAATAGCTCTCTTTCATGCTCAGTACCATTTGGCCAAAGTAAAGCCAGTGCATTAGTGAACAACAGTGCAATTGTAGTACTGTTAGTCTTTTGCAACTGTTCAGATGTCAACAAAAAGATTTTATGTTTTTCAAATGGGTCCATAACACCAACAATAACATTCGCAACATATCGTCCAGTTACATCTGTCGTTTCATCTATAGATAGCCATATGTTTTTCGTTCCAATTTCATTTTGAATAGTTTTAAGAACTTTGGTGTAACAGTCATCTAAATAAGTTTTCCTTAAAGTTGATTCACAGGGCACACTTTGATTCGTATATTTTTGCAAAAAAAGCTCGCATGTTTTTATTTTCAAGTTTCAACAGCGGAATGCCGGCATCTACAAATGATCTGCATAAATCCATTGCAAATTCCGATTTGCGAGAAGATAATTCAAAACAGGTGGGAATCAGAGTCGGTGTTTTCCCATCTTTTTTATCTTTTGCTGTTTTATGCTTAGATGTCTTCAAGTTCTGAGATATAAAATACTTCTTCTTAAAATTTACTGACTTCTCGCATGCCTTACAAAACAGAATGCTCCCATTAGTAGAAAACACATCCGACCCAAACTCTTTCACAAAATTGTCCAGTTTTTTGCTTGTGCAGGCTTTTACTTTAGGCATTTTTGAAATAACTAGTACTAGAAAACTATTTCGTGCTCCTACTACAATGTGCCCAACCAGCTTGGTGAATTCGTTTTGTAGATAAGAGAGCATACGAGTTATTTGAGTCCTAATCTCTATAAATGCATTACAATACGTCGGATGACAGTCAAACATTCCTGTACTTCAAAATTTCTTCATTTTGCGTTTATGCTCGGTCAAAAGCACAAAAAGCTTTGCAGAAAACTTTTAAATTAGACAGAAATAAGCATTTATGAACAAAAGGAAAGAAAAGGCATTTTTAGAAGAAAACGCTTAAAAAAGGCAGAAAAGGGCATTTATGGCATTTTGCCTGAACATCCGGGCTCTAGTCATTACCGTACAGTACGGTATTTTACAAGAATATTTTCCCCCATATAACATCTTTGTATATGCTCTTGAGATGTTTACAACATCACCTTTACCAACTATAAATGATAACTCATATAGCATTGTATTTATTCAAAATTTTATCTATCCCGTATTATTGTTCTTTATCACTCTACTATACCCACTTCTGATAAGTCTCGCAACATCTCATGTCTAAGTAATGATCCATAATGTTTCCAAGATTCATAATGTAAATTTCCATAGCATTATAATTTTCATAGTAATGTAAAATAATCATATAACAGTAAAAAAATTTTTGAGATGTTTTTATATTACGTGTGATGTATGTAATAATTTATACTATATTCTACTTATTCACAGTTGAAAGTAGATGAATCATGTATCATTGCACTTTATCATTCATCAGTTTCTACTTTTGAAATGGTTCACTATACATTATGTCTGTAAACTATAACTTATATTGTAATTATGCCGCCCGGACAGTGATGGGATCAAGCGATTAGGACTTGCATCGAAAAGGTTCTGGATTCGAATCCAGGATAAGACAAAGTTGCTCTTTAATTTTCTGTGCTATCTGTTCTAACTGTGGGAGCAACGTTGGCCTCCCTAATATGGTGTCCCTGAAAGAGTGAGCAGCATATCTGCCCTAATACGCCTAAATTGACAAATGTATCATGAGTAGAAAGGCACGATAAATTGTATTTTTATTATCGAATCTATCCAATATATAATAATATTTATATATCTATAATATATCTAAATATATATCTAAATATATATCTGTATGTCAATAATATATCTAAATATATATTTATATGACTATAATATATCTAAATATATATCGATATATGTATGTATTATTTTGATGATCACCACATATAGTGGTATTTGAAATATTGTCACCAGAGAAATGAATAAAATCATTAAAGTAAAAATTTGATTTATTATAGTAAGAATTAGTATATTTAAAAAAATTGCTATATCCAAAATATACAAATCATAAGGAAAAGAAAATCCCTTCAAGGGATCAAGAGAAAGCACTCTCACATATCGAGAGTTTTTGTTAGCATGAATATATGGATATAATAATATGAATATACAATATATGTATATATAATAATATATGTATATGAATATATGTATATAATATATAATGGCTGAGACTGATACGCCTGCAAGAGCACCCACAGTCGCCACAAATTTGAAATTGAATGAATTTATTCCTAACGGACACAGAAGCATGAAGGATTCCAAATTGGTGAATTATCGAAATAGAACATAGCCAAAATAAAACCAGCCCCGCATAATAAACATTAGGTTTAAAATACCTTGGCGATCACAAATCGCCGACAATTGATTTTATAACCACATAACTAAAACATATTTGCGATAAGAAATTAAAAACAAAGAATTATAAATAGATTTTTGTTTTCGATTAGACGTGGCAGTGAATAAATGAGTCTACAGTAGTCAAAAAATAATTTAATTAAATCAAAATTTAGCCGTTACATTGATCGATAAGAAAAGAATAAATTATTTTATGCTCGATTTTATAAAATTTAACTAATTGATTTAATTTAAATATAATTCGTTTAATTTGATTAGAAAAATAAGTTTAAGTAATTAAAGATATTTTAAAAAGTAGGAAATATGTAATGCCAATTGTGGCATCATACTGTGATATGTCTAAATATGTATTAAGACGAAATTAGGTGTGGTTCGAAGTTGGAATTGGTATAATTGACAAATTGAAAATGGGGGGTGAAAACAAGATAATGGAAATGAAAATTGAAGAAGATAACTGGATTATAATTATAATAAAACTTTTATTTAGTAGTATTTGTAGAGCTCAAAATACAAACTATTATTTCATCCATTTCTAAGTTAAATAAATTTCGCATAGTAATATTAGTAAGGGCAGGCCATGGGAGACAAACCAGCCATGACTAGCCTAAACAAAAGCCAATTTAAAAAGTGATCGAATTGTTCCCAACGGACAGTTAGGAGCGTGGAAAAGAGATCCACGATTGGCGAACTATCGAAAGATTACGTAGCCAAAATAAAGCCAACCACCCCAATAATCAGTAGTAGGTTTAAAAATACTTTGGTGAACCAGAATCCCCAATAAGACTGTGAGAATTAATATAACCATGTAACTGAAACATATTTTTGGTAAGAAATTAATAAGAAAGAGTTAAAAATAGATTTTTGTTTTCGTTTAGGCGAGGCTGAGAATTTATGAGTCTGCTTTAGTATTAAAATAAAAAGTCAGCCGTTACATTGATCGATAAGAAACGAATAAAATATTTTATGTTCGCTTTTAATAAATTTTAAATTATAATTAAAGAAATTGAAGAAGCTAGGAAATATACAGGGGTTGGACAAAAATATGGAAACACCTTCAAAAAAACATGTTTCTTTGCTTAATATGGTGTAGGAAACCCGTTGGCATCCAAAACAGCTTGCAGTCTTCTCGGAATGGATAAATACAGTTCCTTTATATTTGCCAAGGGAATATTATACCATTCTTCCTGCAAAACGGTGGCAAGTTCAGATAACGATGTTGGCTGTGGATAACGAGAACGCACTTTCCGTTCCAATGTAGACCACAAAGGTTCGATAATATTCAAGTCTGGTGACTGTGGTGGCTAGGGGAGATGGGACAACTCATCCCCGTGCTCAGAAAACCAGTCCTGGACAATGTGAGCTGTGTGAACAGGGGCTTTGTCGTCTTGGAAGACACCATCACCATCGGGGAACAAAGTTTGTACCATGGGATGAACTTGATCGGCCAAAATTTTCACATAAGTCTTGGCAGTCATGTGCCCTGACACAGTTATCATGGGGCCAGCAGAGAACCCCGATATGGCTGCCCAAAAAATAACAGAACCCCCGCCATGTTTCACTCTTGCCAACAAGCAGTCTGTATTATAGGCTTGAGATGGCGTTCTCCAGACGTAAACTCGGCCAGAAGTGGGAAACAATGTGTAAGAAGACTCGTCAGACCATATTACTCGCTTCCACTGCTGTCCCGCAGTGGACTGATCGTTAAGACACGGTTCCCAGCAGATCACCGAAGTCAAGCATCACTGGCTGCGGTCAGTGCGCGGGTGGATGACCACTTGGATCAGTCTGCGTAGGGACCGAGGGTGTGCGGTATTGGTCCTCGTTAAACTGTTCTATCGTAAAGTGCTCGACTTCGCGTGCAGGTCGTTGGGCTACCGAAGCAGGGGTGCCATCCCCTCTGCAGAGGATCAAAATTGTGATGGCATGTCTTCGGATCATCCTCAGGGATGTTTCCCAGACCGTCGCCAATAGCCCATTGTGCAGCTCTAGTGCGACGTAAATTAACTACACACACACGCTTCCACTGCTCTATAGTCCAGGCTTTATGACTTAAACACCACCTTTTTCTGTTACGGGCATTAGCATCACTGATGAGTGGCTTCTCAATTGCAGCACGGCCAGCAATTCCATGTTTATGAAGCTCCCTTCTAATTGTTTTGGTACTCACAGGGTTCGGTAACACAACATTCATTTCAGCAGTAACTTTTGCAGCTGTGGTCTTCTTATTTTTCGTCACAATTGCCCTTAATGATCGTCTGTCACGATCACTCAGGACACACTTTCGTCCGCGCTATGATTTAGCAGATGATGTTTTTCCGCTTTTCAAATATGCGGAATAAATCTTCGATACAGTACCTCTTGAAACACTTAACACCTCGGCTACCTTGCTTACGGAAGCACCTACCATACGTGCTCCAACAATTTGCCCACGTTCGAAGTCTGTTAACTCTGACATAATGCAATGACAACCTCACATAACAGTACTCCGACAACAACAGAACTGTTTAGCACATTTACGAAGTTGTATAGGTGGCGTAAGTAGTCAAAAACGCCAGCGCCACCTACATATTTCATTAAAATCTATCTTTCTTTTCAAACATGCATTTCACAAGGTGTTTCCATATTTTTGTCCAACCCCTGTATATAATGCCTATTGTGGCATCACACTCTAATATATCTAAATGAATACTCAAATCTATACATAAATGTAGCAGAATCACGCAATTATTATAATTTACCGCTCAACTTTATCATCTGTATTCATTTTTTAAATGAATCACTGAACTTCATATTGACTGCGAGTTATAATTCATATTATTTTGTAATTTTTCTTAAGTAAGTCTAGACACAAATGTAGAGAAACAATGTATCATCTCCTCATAAAATTATGTTATGTTAATAGTAAAAAGGCTTGATTTTATGCAATGCAATTTATATCAACTTAAATTAGAATTCATAATACATTATAGTTTTTAAATAATAAATTTATACAAAAAAATGTAGGGAAATACTTATTCAACTAAATAAAATGGGAGATAAAATGCTTCGAAAACTAAAAGTTTATTTCTATATAGGATATTTAATTTAGTCATAAAGTTGTAAAGTAATTATATTTAGCGTTAATTTATTCTGTTTTGGAAGAAATTTAAGTAATGTATATGTTTGTAGTTTTTTCTACTTTTTTTAATTCAAGTAGCAAGCAATTTAATTCAGATACAATATTGTTACGAAACGTAAAAATAAAACTTACATTAATTTTAAATATTGATACTTAATAAAATATGTTTAGTACTGTCGCAAAAATTAATTACGAAAAAAATAATTCAAGTAGAATTTTTTTTACTTCTCATAAGAATTTGCAGGAGTTGGACAAAATAATGGAAATACACAAAATAAGCAATAATTACACAAAATTTCGTAAACCTGGCTTAAATATTTATAGAGATCAGGCCTTAATTTTATAAAAAAACTAATTTTTTTGTCTTGCATTTTTTGCAAAAACCATAAAGTTATTCTTTAGAATTAAAGAAAATTTTGGAGAAATTAATAACTAATTACAAAAATATAGCCTTAAAATTAGTAAAAATTTGTTTAAAATTACGTACGGTACAAATAATTTAAGTATATTTTAATACTCCACTTAGACGGGAAAAATTCTTTTTTTTTTAATTTTATTGTGAATCGTATTTGGCAACTAATAAAAAGTTCGATTTGAATATCCTAAAGATTTAAAAAGTTTCAAGCAATTTTTTAAGTATTTTTCGTACTTTTTAAAAGAAAACACAAAATGATAAGGACTTTTCGCAAATTTTATTGAGTACTATTAAACAATATATATTAAAGACGACAATGGCAGTGTTAGGGATCATCCCCCATAAAAGTTTCTTTTCTTTTGCAAGCTTTCTTCCCTTATCAAATCATATTTCGGTGTATAAACGTCTATTGTAAGATATTATTATTTGTCATTTAATTTTGTCTTGTGATACAAAATAAAATTTATAAAAACCCCTGATCACTTTTAGCTTTCTTTCAGAAAGTACAAAAACTGTTTAAATTGCTTAAAACTTTTAAAATTTTTAAGGTATTCAAAATTGGCCTTTTTTTCATTAGTTGCCAATTAAAATTCACTACAAAATTATGACAAAAAATTTTAAATTTTTCCTCTCATGTGCAGTATAAAATAACTAGTTTAATTACTCATAACTTGCGCAGTTTTACACAAATTGTTACAAAAATTGTAAAGCAATAATTTGGTAATTCATTTTAAATTGCTCCAAAAAAATTTTTTCGGGTTTTTTAAATATTTTTAAAGTTATAAAATAACACAAGAAAAAAAAATTTGTTTTCGTAAAAATATACATAGTTGCATAAATATCTAAGCTAGGTATAAGAAATGTTGTGCAATTATTGCGTGTAATGAACCAAATTAATTGTGACAAGGAAAAAAAAAATTTTCATTTTTTCGTCATTGGGAGTTCCAAAACACTATTTTCTGTTTGTAATTTACTTTCTGCCCCTCAGACCTCTAAAAGCTTTAAATTGAATTGAGAAGCATGAAAAATTGCATGATCTATACACTTTTGAGTTATAAAATGGTTTTTTAATTATTTCTTGAAAAATATAAAGAAAAAAATGTATTATCGAAGTGTTTCCATTATTTTGTCCACCCTTGTAAACGATGAATGAAAAAAAATTTCAACATGTTAATGTCGTATATAAATTGAAAAATCCTGCTATTTGCAATCTGCCACCCTCAATTATTAGGTTTACTGCATATAAACGTCGATAGTCAGAAAAAAACCGGATTTTTTTAACTCACCTACGACACGTAGAATATTATGTTTTTATATTTTCGAAACTACAATTGCTGAGAGATTTTAAACTATTAAAGAGCCTTCGTATAGCGTTTGCTTTACATTAACCTTAACGCGAAATTTATTTTCTTGCCCTTAGCTACATGATGATTTGTCGGGGAATTTTCGCGCATGTTTTGAGAAACTCAAATAATATTAACGTTAGAGTCATGGAGAGCCTTATATCTATGCAAAATCTCTCTATTATTAAGTATTAATATTTTTAAATCCCAGGCCAGGTGGCCTAGCTGCTAACGTGTCTAACTGCGAGGCCCATGGCGGCGGGTTTGAATTCCGCTCAGGTCATGGATGTTACTCTCAGTGTGAATGTGGATTATACCGGCTGTTTGTGGCAGTGTGGTGTGGTTAATGTTGCTCACAAACGTGATTCTGATCACTTGGTGCTCACCGGGCAGCGCAAAATGATAAACGTTTCTGGCACTTTCCATGTCGAAGAACAATAAGTTCAGTGCCTGCCATTAAGAGAACTATTTTTAAATTCAAAACGTTCATCTCCATCTAATTTGAAACAAAAAAATATATCACAATATGAGTCCATTTTTTTCCTACCTTAAATTTAAAAAAAAAAACCTTAATTCCTACCTTAAATTTTAAAAAAAATGGTTTTATGATTCGTTCAAACAGAAATTGTCTGCCAATGTTATAGAGAATAAACTGAAACATTTTATAGAACATAGTTATTTCCCTTCGGTTTTAAAATTGATGTATAGTATGGATCAGACATAACAACTTTAAGTATCTCTACTTAAAAATTAATTCTATTCATGAAAATCGATTACCTACCCTATAAATGTTTTTTTTACTCACCTTAGAATAACACCCTGATAAGGATAGGTTAGACGTAGTGTACTGTTATCTCTAAAATTATGTATTATTAAATAGACGTAGTGTACTGTTATCTCTAAAAAATGTTATCTCTAACGGTATTTACTGATCAATTTAGTAACTTTGGGAACAGAGTTACCCAGGTTCGAAAGAAAATCAATCAAGGAATTACTTGCAACATTAAACGTTTACAAACAATTTTATTGATACTAAATATTTCCAAATAAAAACAAACTCAAATCATTTCCAAGTGCTATTACTTAGATATCACATATGTACAAATTATTAGTTACTTCAGGTTTAAAATTTAGCAATTACGAAATTACATTTTCAATAAAATGCAATTAAAAATATAAGGCTCAATGTTCTCTAAATTCAGTAAAAACAATTAAAAATAAAAGACACTCTTGTCTTAAAATCTACTAAAAGCAGATAAAAATAAACGTGAATTATTCTTCTAAAACTATTCTAAAATCGAACTTAGAGTCTTTAGCTTCAAACCAAATTATGAACAAAATCATTTGAACGTCCACCGGTATTGCAGCCAGAACTCGTGAATCAGGTCAACATTCCAGTTTCTGTTAGACAGCACACTAAAACTCCTTTCCGGCTTCCTATGGCAATAAACACACGTGGATCAGTAGACTTTCAGCAATAGGATGACTTGGAAAGGCAATCAGATTCCAACTTAGTGGCGCCGGACTAAATTCGCTCACCACTTTCGCTCATCAACTTTCTGAGCCATTCTACACCACCTTTTATCCCCGTGTCAGCAAGGCGAATGAATCTTAGACTGACCGTTTACCTCCCGCGAGCATTAGCGCAACACCAGTGAACGTCACAAAAAAATAGTCCAACAATAAAATCAGTCATGAATTAAATAATGATTTATAAAAGTATTAAAACAATGCTAATTAAATATAAATAAACTCAAATAGAAATAATTCAACCAAAATTTTCATTTAAAAATACAATTAAAATTTAAGATAAATATCTCTATTGGGATTCAATTCAAAGCATATGATAGTTGTGCCACCAGGAAGCAAATCAAGTTATACTCTATTGAAACTCACAAGAATTTGATAATAAGCAGAGCTAATCAGTGCAGCCATCTATTGAGGAAATAAGTGAGCTTTTTCCGCTGGGGAAAAAAAACAATCTGTAAAAGTATTTATTAGCCAAAACGTAATAAATTTTTATTTATTACAGTAGGTCATTGCATACCAAATTCAGTCATCACTTTTCAAAGGTAAATGTGAAAATAAATTGATTTAGTTTAAGTAAAATTTAATAATGGCACACTTAAAATTGATTAGGGGAAGTTTTAAACGTTTAATTATTTTTTTATTGTGAAACTTTTATCCATTCCCAGCACTACTAGGGGAATGAAATGATTTTTATAAAATTCTTTCATTCCTTTGGCATATATCTGTTTTTACCTCAGAGCTTTTATGCAATGAAATTGTCTGACCCGAATCCTTCCTTAAATACCGTGGAGGAAATAATTCCCATCATGTAATAATCATATTGCTCTATAAACTAAAATAAAAATTTGAGAGGTACCTTTGTGAGTTTTTTTCCAAATATCAAAGGAGATAGTACCCACTTTTTGAAAGCCTTATTTATAAAATCAGTTAATAAATAGAACGAATAATATAAACAATATAAAAGCAAGCGTTTTTAAAATTTCAAGTTGAAAATAATAAGTGTAATAGGTCCTCCCTATAAACTGAAATTAAAATTTGTGAGATTCCCTTTGGTTTTTCTTTTTAAAAATCAGCTGATATAGTACTCCACTTATCAAAAACCTTATTAATAAAATCAGTTAATAAACATTGCCAATATTATGATCAATGTAGAAACTAAACATTGCTTCAGAAAACTTCATGCTCAAAATATTGACTTTCAATAACATGATGTGTATTGAGCAGCACTGAGCATTTCTTTCCAGTATCGATTTCAATTTACATGAACAACTAATATACCAGAGTAGAATTTAATTATTATGGTATTAATATCACAGAAAAATAATAAACAAAAATTTTTACAAAAATAAGATATATTTCTAAATGTGCGGATAAATATGCTATAATAATTTGTTTCAAATCATTTTAAGTGTTCATCATAATTCTAGCTTTTTAAGATAAGAACACACTTTTAATTTTAAGAATTGTAACTTTTTAAATGTTATTAGTATTTAGTTTTTATCCAATAACTTTTAAAATGGATGTTCCTTTTTTGTTTATTATTTCTATTATCCATTTTATATAATTCAATTCAAATTTTCATTTTCATAATTGATATTAATAAAGATATTTCAATTTTGATAATGCCTTACCTTTGTAATGCTTATAAATCGTTGCGTCTCACGAATCGTGGCGAAACTTTATCTTACCTATCACAAAATAAGTAAAATGAAGCACTTGTGGAATAGAAAGCAATATATCCTATAAACTGAAATTAAAATTTGTGAGGTGTTCTTTTGTGCTTTGTGTGTTTCTTTTTCAACATCAGCTGATATAGTACTCCACTTAACAAAAATCTAACTAATAAAATCACTTTATAAAAATTACCAATATTATGATCAATGTGGAAACCAAACATTGCTTCAGAAAACTTCATGCTGAAAATATTAACTTTCAATAGCATGATGTGTATTGAACAGCACTGGGCATTTCTTTCCAGTATCGATTTCAATTTACATGAACAACTAATATACTAGAGTAGAATTTAATTATTATGATATTAATATTACAAAAAAATAATAAACAAAAATGTTATCAAAAGTAAGATATGTTTCTAAATGTGCGGTTAAAATATGCTATAATAATTTGTTCCCAATCATTTTAAGTGTTCATCATAATTCTGGCTTTTTAAAATAAAAACAACACCTTTAACTATAACAATTACAATACTTGTAACCATAACCTTTTAAATGTTATTGACGTATTTAGTTTACTTTCAATAATTTTAAAAACGTGTGTACATTTTTGATCTATTATTTTCATTATACATTATCATACAAATCTTTTTAAGCTTCCATTTTCAGAATTTGATGAAGCAAATTTAATTTTGATAATGCCTTATATTTGTTAAGCTTATGAATCGTTGCGACTCTCATTTCAGTCCTTATGTAACCTATCGAGACATATGTAAAATGAAGCACTTCTGAAATATTAGGCAATGTATATAGATATTCAAAATGCGTGTTTTAAAGTTCACCTTATGATACGAGTTCTGAAGTCTTTTAGTCATATTCGCGAAACTACATATCACTTTTTCAATATTATTAATATATATTTTTTCTTGACAAACTGCATGAGTTTAGGCTTTTTTAGATACGTTTTGAAGTAATCAGTATCTCATTTTGCCTCAGTATTATGGCATACCTATCCTAAAGCTAACAGTTTCAAAGTTACGTTCATCATGCAATCAAAACCTGCATAAAAATTTATTTTCACTTAACCATACAAATAATTATTTAAGTTCTGAAAAGTCATTGCCTCAACTTATATCAGAAAGCATTTGATTTCATTTAATATCTCAATTAATTTTCCACCAAGAAACTTCAGCACGTTGCCAGATAAAGGAATATAACACAGTCGCAATAATTATGACTGAACTAGCTCATTCAATTGACTAAATACCAAAGATAATAAAGTTTTGGCTCGTAAAATACATCACGATTAGCACAAGCTTTATGTTTAACAAACTCATCAGTGAAAATATACTAAAAAAAAGCAAAAATAATGACTTTAAAAATTTTCAAGAAAAAGACTTATTTATATCCATGTGTTTAGCACTAAATTATCCATAAAAGAATTCTGATGTTTTTGAAGCTTTAAATATTTATCTGTTTCATTCTCTTAGGATTTTAATAAAAATTGGAAAAATATTTTACATATATACTGACTGATAAATATTAAATATAATTTTTTATTGCTACAAAATTTGAAACAGAACAAATTGCGGTGTTTGAAATGAAATGTGTCTTGATAGATTATATGTTCTTTTCCAGTAAATCCTGAAATTGAATGAATCCCGCAATATAGTTTCATGACTCATAAAGTCTATTACAAATGCTTGCTCTAGTTTGCCAAGAAATATGCCTTACATATTTTTCTTCAAATAAATCTAAAGTTATACAATTTATTTCATGTTAAAATTTAATAGCAAGTCTTAACTATGTTAAAGAGAACAGTTCTTAAACGTGTGATCTGTCTAAAAAACTAGTTCTGAATCGGAAAAAAAACTTGTGACGTGAAATGTGAATTTGTGACGTGAATTTGTTAATATCGATTTTATTTTTTAAATACTACTGCCTAGTAAGATAATTAAACAGTATATCATAAAATTCAGATATGGATACAAGAATATCAATTATCAAAAA
This sequence comes from Parasteatoda lunata, assembly GCA_949128135.1. Classification (NCBI taxonomy): domain Eukaryota; kingdom Metazoa; phylum Arthropoda; class Arachnida; order Araneae; family Theridiidae; genus Parasteatoda; species Parasteatoda lunata. The sequence continues at coordinate 81,980,660 of OX421978.1, forward strand.
TAACACTTATCCCAATTTAAAAAGTACAACCAAACTGGAAAATGCATTGAAACCAATGTTTACATTATTGCAAATTAGTGGTGTCGATTTTGAAATCGGCATACGTAAGGCAAGGTGTCACCGTTTTCGTAAAGTGAAAATTAAAGATATGTATGCTTATTTTTGTCTCTTTATTGTGTTTTTGCACTACATATACGCTATTTTGAAAGTTCTCAGCAGTTCACCTAAGACTAAAATATCGGAATTAATGGCATTAGGTTTCAATGCATTTCTTAGATTTGATATCGTCCTGAGCAAAACAAAACACGAAAAAATGTTAAGTAGTATATTTTCATTGGCTGAAAACTTTTTAAGCTATAAGTTCAAAAGAAAGGTGAAATACTTTTCCCTCATATCATCCGTGCTTTATGTTCTAAGCAGTATAGTCTTTGTTACTATTTTTATACACGATACCTATGCTACTTATTCTCTAGGATATGAAAAAGGTTGGATGCATAATATCATAAGCATATTATGGTGTTCAAGAATTCTTTATTTATTTTTAGACGGTTTGCTTATTAGTGCTTTCTTTACATATTTTTGCTTCATGTGTTGGATTTTGAAAAAATATTTCATCTCTTTGAAACATAATTCAATTAAGAAGAAACCCTCCATCAATCATCTACAGCAATTAGAAGACATTGTAAATGCTGTATATTTAACCGACAATGCATTCAGCTTTCAACTATTTCTAAGCTTATCATCTTGTTTGTCATTAATTTTCATAACAGTCAATACATACTTTTCTTATAGTGATGATAGCTTCATCAGAAGATGGTCAACCACAATTTATGCCATAGTAAGGTTGATTTTATATTTGATATATGCAATAACTATGACCGAAACCGGGGAAGACTGCAAAAATGATTTAATTAAAAAAGAAAATTATCATTTAAAGGGGAAATTTGCTAAGGATTTAAAAATTCGAGAAACTTTCCTTACCATTTGGAAGATTTGGAAAATAGACAGATCCCTCGTAGCTAGCATGATTGGATCATTTGTTACTTTTAGTGTCTTGCTTGCAACTCTGGGTAACACACGCCATTAATTATTAAAAAGTTGGAGAATAGAAAGATTTCTGGTTAGAAACGTGATATGGTCTTTTGTTGCATTCAGTGTGTTATTCCCTACTCTACCAATGTTAAACAGCAACCCATTTTTTGGGTTTACGACTAACAATGTTCAGCTAGGTATTCTTATATTTTTTAACCCTTCGCTGATAATTAAGCATTCAGACAAAGAAACCTTCTTAGAAGACATTTCGATGGAATTCAATCGCATTTGCTTTGCATGGAGGGGAAAATCACAAGAACTTCTTACATTTAACTCCATGATTCTAAACATTGATACCTCTACTACTGGGGTGAGCGGAAATTTAAATATATATATATATTCTGCAGTCTGTTGTATACTACACTGTAAGAGAACAGTTTCGGGCTCTTTCTGTACTAAACTCTGCAGAGGATCAAAATTGTGAGGGCATGTCTTGAGATAATTGTCAGTGACGGTACCCAGACAATCGCTAATAGCACATTGTGCTATTCTAGTGCAATTAAAAAATAAGGAAATACTACTTCTAAAACGCTTGGTTTGTTAAATTAATTGAAATGAAACTGCTCTGATCGAAAGCATTTTATTCATTATATCTTGTAATGTGGAGAGACAGTGACGACAGTTTTCATGGTACTGTACTACTGTAAAAAATACGTCAGAAACTATGATACGTAAATAGACCTTGTATTGTTATTCACTTTATACTGTAATTCTTAACAAGTAAGACGTTACCAATTTTTAGAGGTTACATCGCTTATTTTATTTTACATCCTACTATATCCATTTTTTAGATGATTCATTTCATCTAACATCGATTATAAGCTAGAGTTCATAGTTAGTTATAAAATTAAATTAGTGTACTAAGATGCAGGAAAAAATCATGTATTCTTATCGTTATAGTATTTATATCCCAATTTGTATGGTATTGCAACTATTTACTATTTAATATGTACTTAAAATATCAAATTTTTATATAAATGCATTTTGCCAATCTAAACTAAGATAAAAGTATGATCAAAGCTACTAGAATAGGGTAAATTTTACCGTGTTTTTTTTACTCTGCAGCATCAAGAAAAATCTCGGTATTTTATTACCGAAGTGCCGTGGAAATGGTTTTGGTAAAATTAACAACGTGATATATTTCTCTTAAATATTTGATAAAACTTGTTAAATGTAATAAAATGTGGTAATTCTATCATGATACCTTAATGCATAACATGGATTCCATTTATTCGGTTAAATTTACTTTGCAATTTTGTTTGTTTTTTTCACTAAATGTATGATAATGAGATCCCTAATTTTGAATTTCCAGTAAATAGTTACCATATGAACAAAAAAGATTATCAAATGAATATTTTAAATACCGTATATTTGGGTTTTATTAACCATAACTTTGGATTCTTTCTCAAAAATGTCATTACCGTTAAGTACGGTATTTTACCAGTATTTTTTCCTCCATATAACATCTTTGTATATGTTCTTCAGATATTTATAACATCACCTTTACCAACCATAAATTATAACGCATATAGCATTGTATTTACTCAAAATTTTATCTATCCCGTATTATTGTTCTTTATCACTCTACTATACCCACTTCTGATAAGTCTCGCAACATCTAATGAATAAGTTATAATCCATAATGTTTCCAAGATTTATAATGTAATGTAAATTTCCTTAGCATAATAATTTTCATAGTGATGTAAAATGCTCTCTTAACTGTAAAGAAAAAAAATTTAGATGTTTCTATATTCAGTGTGATGTATGTTATAATTTATACTACATTCTACTTGATGGGATAAAGGGAACTGGTCTTGCATCAAAAAGGTTCTGGGTTTGAATCCCGGACGAGGCAAAAATGTACTTTCATTTTCTGTACTATCTGTTCTTACTGTGGGAACAACGTTGACCCACCTAATACATTGCCCCTGAAAGAGTGGCCAGCAAATCTGCCCTAATACTCCTAAATTGACGAATGTCAATCCAGATGGGTATTGGAAAAATATTTACAATGAAATTTAGACACAAAATAAATAGTGCAGTATATCATAGTTCCTTACGATTAAACTACCTCCCCCATATAAAAATATTATAAGATTGTTTTTCAGGAATAGATATGCTGGGTGTCATAATTCATATTTATTAACATAATACTTATTAGCAATTCATTCTCTTTATCCCAGCAAAAGAATCATGCATTATTCTAACTTTCGATGCCACTAAATACAACATAGTCTACTTTGAAATTGTTTAATATCGATCATGAGTTACAAGACACGATACATTGTATTTTTATAATTAAATCTATCCAATATATAATAATATATCTAAATGTATATCTATATATCTATAATGTATATATATATATATATATATATATATATATATATATATATATATATATATATATATATATATATATATATATATATATATAATCATAATCTATCTATATATTAAGTTGAAATTTGGTGAGGTTCGAAGTTGGAATTGATATAATTGACTAATTGATGATCGTGGTGAAAATAGGATAATGAAAGTGACAGTTGAAGGACAAAACTGAATTATAATTATAATAAAACTTTTATTTAGTAGTATTTGTTGAGCTCGAGATAGAAACTATGATTTTATCCGTAAAGCTTTCTAAGTTAAATAAATTTCGCATAATAATATTAATAAGGACAGGCCATACGAGATAAACCCGCCTTGTTCTGCCTAAACAAAAGCCAATTTAAAAAGTTGTTGAATTATTCCCAACGGACAGTTAGAACCATGAGAAGAGATCCAAGGTTGGCGATTTATCGAAAAATAGCATAGCCGAAAATAAAGCTAACCGCCCATAATCAGTAGTAGGTTTGAAAATACTTTGGCGATCGCGAATTCCCAGCAAAACTATGAGAATTAATATTACCATGTAACTGAAACATATTTTTGGTGAGAAATTAATAATAAAGAGTTATAAATAGATTTTTGTTTTCTATTAGGCGAGACAGAGAATTAATGAGTTTGTTTAGCATTAAAATAAAAAGTCAACCGTTACATTGATCGATAAGAAAAGAATTAAATATTTTATGTTCGCTTTTCATAAATATTAACTAGTTGATTTAATTTAAATATAATTCGATAAAAATTTACTAAAAAATAAGTTTAAGTAATTAAAAAAATTTTAGAAGCTAGGAAATTTATGTAATGCCTTTTGTGGCATCACACTCGAATATTTCTAAATGAATAATCAAATCTATACATAAATGTAGCAGAATCACGCAATTATTATAATTTACCGCTCAACTTTATCATCTATATTCATTTTTTAAATGAATCACTGAACTTCATATTGACTGTGAGTTATAGCTCATATTATTCTGTAATTTTTCTTAAGTAAATCTAGACACAAATTTAGAGAAACAATGTATCATTTCCTCATAAAATTATGTTATGTTAATAGTAAAAAGTCTTGATTTTATACAATGCAAATTATATCAACTTAAATTAGAATTCATAATACATTGTATTTTTTAAATAATAAATTCATACAGAAAAATGTAGGGGAATGCTATTTCAACTAAATAAAATGGGAGATTAGGATATTCAGTTAAGTCATAAAATTTTAAAATAATTATATTTGGCGTTAAATTATTCTGTTTTGAAAGAAATTTAAGTAATGCTTATTTATGTAGTTTTTTCTACTTTTTTTTAAATCAAGTAGCGAACAATTTACTTCAGATACACTAAAATTATTGTTACGAAACGTAAAAATAAAACTTATATTTATTTTAAATATTGATACTTAATAAAATATGTTTAGTAATGTTGTAAATATAAATTACGAAAAGAATAATTCATGTAGAAATTGTTTTACTTCACATAAGGATTTGCAGAAGTTGGACAAAATAATGGAAATTCTACACTAACACATTTCTTGATCTTACTCAAAAAATACTCAGAGAATTATTTTATAAAATTTAGAAGTATTTAGGATTTGCAATTCATTTATCTTAACAATTATTTTAAGCTTTAAGATTTAAGCTTTATAAAATTGCATTGTAATTTTAAGCTTTTAAAAGTTTAAGGGAAAAAAGTTTATGGAAAAAAAAGTTTATGGAAAAAAATGTATTTTTGAACACCCTATGCCAAAAAATGTAGCAATACTTTTTTAACTTGTAACAATTATTTTGGTTATTATATGCAATAATTACACAAAATTTCATAAACATGGCTTAAATATTTATAGAGATATGGACTTTTTTATTTAAAAAAAACTACTTTTTTGTCGTAGGTTTTTTTTTTCTTTTTTTTTTTCCCTATAAAATTATTCAATAGAATGGAACAAACTGATTGGGCAATTTATAAATAATTACAATAATTACAATATTATTGTTTTAAAATTTGAGAAATATTTATTTAAAGCTATGCACAGTTTGCGTAATTAAAATATTTTTTTATACTCTTCAAGCGTGAGAAAATTTTTATTTTTTTTTTCCTTAATTTTGTAGTGAATCGTATTTGCCAATAAATGAAAAGTTCGATTTGAAAATCCAAAAAATTTAAAAAGTTTTACGCTATATTCTAAGTAGATTTCGTACTTTTCAAAAGAAGCACAAAATAAGGGGTTATACACAAATTTCATGTATTATTAAACAAGATTTATTAAAGACGATCATCTCCCATAAAAGTTTCTTTTCTTTCCTTATCAAATGATTTTTCGGTGTATAAAAGTCTATTGTAAGGTATTATTATTTGTTATTTAATTTTGTCTTATGATACAAAATAATGTTTATAGAAACCCCATTTCACTTTTAGCTTTCTTTGGAACTTTCTTTTTGCTTTCTTTTTCCGAAAGTGCAAAAACTACTTAAATTGCTTGTAACTTTCTTAAATTTTTAAGATATTCAAATCGATCTTTTTCATTAGTTGCAAAATACGATTTACTACACTATTGTCAGAAAACATTTTACAGCGCATGTGAAGAATAAAAGAACTAGTTTAATTACTCATATCTTGCTCAATTTTAAACATATTGTTCAAAATTTTTAAAGCAATAATTTTGCAATTAATTTTAATTTGTTCCAAAATATTTGTTTAATTTTTTGAATATTTTCAAAGTCATAACCAAAAAAAATACAAGACAAAAAAAATTAGTTTTTATGAAAATGCTAAGGTAGGTATACGAAATGCTGCGCAACCATCGCATAAAATGACCAAAATAATTGTTACAAGTTATTTATTCTCATTTATTTCGACATAGGGTGTTCCAAAACACCATTATCCGTTTGCAATTTATTTCATTTTATAACCATTGTTGAACAACCGACCCAATTTCATAGGTTTACGACTACTAATGTTTAACTCCGTAGCCTTGTAATTTTGAACCAATCCAGAAGACAAGGGAACTCCTGGATCAGTACCCCCAGAGGTATTGATTTGTTTTGGGAACATGGAGGACTTTGAGACTCGACAGATTTAACGTGCATCAGTCACCATTTACTACACGGGGAGTCTTCGGCCAGCGAGGATCGAACCCACGACCTCTTGGACATGGGCCCAGCGCCCTACCGACCAGGCTATCCCGGCCTTTTTTTTGCAATTTATTTTATTTTATAACCGTCGTTGAACAGCCGACCCAACTTAATGTGTTTACGGCTACTAATGTTCAACTCCGTAGCCTTGTAATTTTGAACCCAATCCAGAAGACAAGGGAACTCCTGGATCGAGTATTGGGAGAAATTTGCCTTCGTGGAGGACTTTTTGATGGAGCTAACCCGCATTTGCGTTACATGGAAAGGAAGACCACGAGAACCTCCCACGGTTAGCCTGACGGCAAGGGGACTCTAACCCATGATCCGTCTACCACTGAGGATATTTCACGTCAGCACTGTGGTCAGTGCAAGCCGGATGCAGAATTCGTATCGACTGGGATTCGAACCCGGTTCGCCTCATTGGAAGGCGAACGCTCTATCCCCTGAGCCATCGCGGCAATTTATTTTATTTTATTTTATAACCGTCGTTGAACAGCCGACCCAACTTAATAGGTTTACGGCTACTAATGTTCAACTCCGTAGCCTTGTAATTTTGAACCCAATCCAGAAGACAAGGGAACTCCTGGATCGAGTATTGGGAGAAATTTGCCTTCGTGGAGGACTTTTTGATGGAGCTAACCCGCATTTGCGTTACATGGAGAGGAAGACCACGAGAACCTCCCACGGTTAGCCTGACGGCAAGGGGACTCTAACCCATGATCCGTCTACCACTGAGGATATTTCACGTCAGCACTGTGGTCAGTGCAAGCCGGATGCGGAATTCGTATCGACTGGGATTCGAACCCGGTTCGCCTCATTGGAAGGCGAACGCTCTATCCCCTGAGCCATCGCGGCTCGCGGCAATTTATTTTATTTTATTTTATAACCGTCGTTGAACAGCCGACCCAACTTAATGGATTTACGGCTACTAATGTTCAACTCCGTAGCCTTGTAATTTTGAACCCAATCCAGAAGACAAGGGAACTCCTGGATCGAGTATTGGGAGAAATTTGCCTTCGTGGAGGACTTTTTGATGGAGCTAACCCGCATTTGCGTTACATGGAGAGGAAGACCACGAGAACCTCCCACGGTTAGCCTGACGGCAAGGGGACTCTAACCCATGATCCGTCTACCACTGAGGATATTTCACGTCAGCACTGTGGTCAGTGCAAGCCGGATGCGGAATTCGTATCCACTGGGATTCGAACCCGGTTCGCCTCATTGGAAGGCGAACGCTCTATCCCCTGAGCCATCGCGGCTCTGCGGCAATTTATTGTCGGTCCCTCAAACCTTTAAAAGTTTTCAACTTCATTGAGAAGTATGCAAAATCGCATGTTCTATCGCGCTTCTATCGCGAATCGCACTTCTAAAGTCATAAAATGATTCTTTAATTATTTCTTGAGAAATATGAAGAAGAAAAATGCATCATCGAAGTGCTGCAATTATTTTGTCCATACATGTAGGTCAGCAAAACAGTGGATGAAAAAAAAATTGAATTATGTTAATGTCGTATATAAATAGAAAAATCCTGCTCTTTGCAATCTGCCTCCGTCATTTATTAGGTTTACTGCATAGGGACGTCGACAGTCAGAAAATAGCCAGATTTTCTAATTCACCTACGACACATAGGATATGATGTTTATAAATAAAATCTTCATTCATATTTTTGAAACTGAAATTTCTAAGACTTTTTTAAACTATTAAAGAGCCTTTGTTTGCTTTACTTTAACCGTAATGCAAACTTTATTTTCTTCCCTTTAGGGACATCATGATTTGCCTGCAATAAAAAAAATTACTTTTAAATTCAGAAAGCTCATCTCCATCTAATTTAAAACAAAAAATATATATCACAATATTAGTCAATATCTTCATAAAGATCCTCCTTTAAATTAAATAAGAATGGTTTTATAGTATATTCAGAGTTTGTTTGCCAAAGTTATTGAAAGTGAACTAAAACCATTTAGAGAACATAGTTTCTTTCTTTTGTTTTGAACATTTGGGTATAGTATGAATCAAGCATAACAACTTCAACTAAAACTGTCCCAACTTAACCTATTCATATATATATATATATATATATATATATATATATATATATATATATATATATATATATATATATATATATATATATATATATATACTGGAAATAAGACCCTGATAAAGTGAGACGCGAAGTAGGTCATTGTACACCAAATTCAGTCATCTTTTTTCAAAGGTCAATGAAAAACTAAATTTATTTAGTTTAAGTTATTTTATCAATTCCCGCCACTACAAGACGAATGAAATGACTTTGATAAAATGCTTTGATTCCTCCTTGATGCCAGTTTTTACTTCATGGTTTTTATGTAAGGAAATTGTCCGACACGAAATATTCCTTAAATACAGTGGAGAAAAAAGTTCCCAACATGTAATAAGTCATATTGCTCTATAAACTAAAATAAAAATTGGCGAGGTTACTTTTTGAGTTTTTTTTTTTTTTTCTGAAATATCAGATGAGATAGTACCCAATTATCGAAAGCATTTTAAATAAAATAAGTTAATAAAAATGACCAATATTATAAATAGCAAACGATTTTAAAATTTCATGTTTAAAACAATAAATATATGTGCAGTAAAAAGTACTTTAAACTAAAATAAAACGTACTATAAACTAAAATAAAATATTGTGCGGTTCCTATGTGAGTGTTTTTTCTAAATATCAGATAATATAGAACCCACATATCGAAAGCCTTATTTAAAATCAGTTAATAAAAAGTACCAATATTTTAAATAATATGGGAAGCAAACATTATTAAAATTTCATGTTGAAAATCCAAAGTGTAATAAGTCTTATTTCTCTATAAACTGAAAATAAAATTAGTGAGGTTCGCTTGTGTTTTTCTTTTTAAACATCAGTTGATATAGTACTCCCCTCATCAAAAGTCTTATTATAATGAAATCGGCTAATAAAAATTACCAATATTATGAACAATGTAGAAAGCGAACGTTTTTTTATTAAATATTGACTTTATATAAATATTGACTTCCCGTAACACAATGTGTATTGAATTTAAATAGTGCATTTTTTACCAGCATCGATAACAATTTACATGAACAACTAATAAACCAGAGTAGAATTTATATATTATGGTATTAATATCACAAAAAATAATAAACAAAAAATTTATCAAAAATAAGATTTATTTCTGAATGTACGGTATAAAATATGTTATCTACTAATGAGTTTGGAAATTTTTACCAAAACATTTTAAGTGTTCATCATAATTCTAGCTTTTTAAAATAAAAACACTTTTAACTATAACAACTACTATACTTGTAACTATAACATTTTATTAAGTATTTAGTTTTCTTTCAATAATTTTGAAAATGGATGTTCCTTTTTAGTCTATTATTTCCATTATCCATTATTATAAAATTGATTTCAAATTTTAATTTTCATAATTGATATTGATAAAGCTGTTTTAATTTTGATAATGCCTTACCATTGTATTGCTTATAAATCATTGCGACTCTCATTTAAATATTTATCTCACCCATCACAAAATAAGTAAAGAGAAGCACTTCTGATACCTTAAAAAATTTATATAAAGATATTCAAAATGCATGTCCTCATGATGTGAGTTCTGGAGTCTTTTTGTCAAATTCAAGAAACTACAAATCACTTTTTCAATATTATTAATATATATTTTTTTTGACACTCTGCACAAGTTTATGCCTTCTTAGAAAAAGTTTCAAGCAATCAGTATCACACACAGTTTCATTCTTAAGGCATACTTAAAGCTAACAGTTTCAAAGTTACATGAAACAAGCTATCAAAACCGGCATAAAAATTTATTTTCCTTTAATCATACGATTATTTAATGTTCAATAAAGTTATGATTGTTTCAATTTAAATCAGAAAGCATTTGCTCTTATTAAAGAACTGAAATAATTTTCCACCAAAAAACTTTAACCCGTTGCCAGATTAAGGAATATAACATAGCCATAATTATTGCGACTGAGCTAGATCATTCAATTGATTAAATACCAAAGATAATAAAGTAGTGGTTCGTAAAATACGTCACGATTGGCGCATGCTTTATGTTTAGCAAACTTATCAGTGAAAATATATTAAAAAAAGAAAAAATAATGACTTTAAAAATTGTCAGGTATAACGACAGTTCAATCCCCAAGGAAATAAGAGAATTGAAACGTGCATTGAAGCCAATAACGATATTGTTGCGGGTATGTAGTGGTATTGATGTAATATTTGTAAACCATAAAGCAAAAAACGAAAAATTTATTAAAATAAAAATGAGAAGCATTTCAGCTTGCCTGTTCCTTATTTTAGCCGCAATGAATATAATATGGTATGCCTTACTAGCATCTCATTTTAAGTCATTGGTCCAATACGTAAGACTACTGTCCGCGGTTTTTGATTTTTACTTACGAGTAAACTTTCTTCTTCGCAGAAACCATCATCAAAAACTACTAAATACTATTTTAATGTTGCCAGCAAGTAATTTGAGTGGAAGATTTTTAAAGAAATTAAAATGGATTTCAATGATTATAACAGTGGCACATATCGTGACAGTTATAGCTTTTGTTGCAATGTATGTAAAAGATTCGTCAGTCTCATTTCCTTTAGAATACGAAGAAGCCTGGCTTCAAGCATTAATCGAAACAATATGGTATTTAAAAATAATTAGCTTATTTTTTCATATATGTTTTAATGGTGCGTTCGCTTTGTACTTTAGTTTTTTGTGTTCGATTCTGAGAAAACATTTCGACAAACTGAGAGTTAAACTTAATGACGGCAGCTCTTTCATGCAGCAAGTAACAAAGTATGAGATGATTACAAATTCAGTTTATTTATTCGATGATGTATTCAGTTTTTCAATATTCTTGAATCTATCAGCTGCGACGTTTATAATATTCATGACTGTGAATGCATATTTTGCAAATACGGCCGAATACTTTAACTACAACTGGTCTGTAACCAGTTATAACATACTCAGAGCGTTTTTGTATATTTATCCAGGAATTGTTATTTCAGAAGCAGCAGAATCGTGCAGAAAAAAATTTAGTGAAAAGCAGATTCCCGAAACAAACATTAAACTTTCCATTCCTTTCCTCACAATTTGGAAAATTTATAAAATTGATAGATCTCTAGTAGTGAGTTTAATTGGATCTTTTGTAACATTTAGTGTTTTGTTTGCTACTCTAGGTAACACAAGATACAACAAAGATGATTAGCATGTCGTAACCCCAAAATGTTCCGCTACGTGAAAGCAGCGCTGCTAATTCTCCCGTAACTGTGACTGTATCTTCGCCCTTCTTTTACTAATGCTATAGGCTCTTCAGCTTGGCATAGGCTTATAAGACATATATTGTAATGTTAGTAGAAGCCTGCATACGCATGCTTTAAAAAATTCGAAATAACAGAGAGTTTTGAAACAATTTGCTAACAATTTTAATAAACTGAAGTCAATACCAAAAATGACTGCACTGCTTACATCCATCTTTGTTCCTTTGAAAAAGAATTCTTTCAATTCCTTTATACACACATTTTGGACAATATATGAAATTGAAAAATGGAAAAATTTTGAAAAGAGCTTTTTTGATCAGCGAAATATTGTTCACCTATCTTGCTTGTTAACAATGAAACATAATAGTTGCAAAATAATGACGCCTGGCAGGGTATTACTCTTTATATATATGTAGATCGATGTATTGCCGCATATATACACTATTATGAAAGCAAAAAAATTAAAGTATGGGTGATGCGGTCAGTTAAAACAGAAAAGAAGAGACAGAGAGATAGCAGATAGATTGATAGAAAGCAGATAGATAGATATAGAAGATAACTCATAAGCGTGAACTGCAATAAAAATATTTAGAACAGATGGAAACGATCCAATCTGATGTAAAATGTTGGACATGAATACTTTTTGCTTTCTTCTAAAAACATCCAGCACTGGTCTTCTCTTCAGATAATGATCTTGACTTCTGGGATTTATTCTATATTTAGAAAAATCTAGTAATTTAGTTAAGAATTTTTTTAGTTAGCCGTTCTAGCCCAATATTTGGAAATCTATTTGTATAATTTCTAGAATTTGCACACAATAGGTTTAAAACCTACCGCACCTACTCATTTCATCGTTGTCTGCCTTCTTTTACCTGATTTTCTTATTCAAGCTCTTCTTCTCAGTTTAACAACTTTTTCTTCATACCAACTTGTTTCACTCGTGTTTTCTCCTGTCATTTTGTATTTTTGCACTAAACAAAATTATTATTTATAGAACTGAAACTATAATATGCTTGTTTTTGCCATTATTTGCGCTTTATTCATATACAAACAAAGTCTTAACTCCATTTGAATGCGTTTTTGCTAATGACAAAGTGGTATAATTTTACAAATGAGGTTGCTATTTACACGTTTAGCTTAGAATTGTTTTTAAAAATTTCTTTTATTATCATTTATAAGTTTGTTTCTTTCTTTAAACACAATCAAAACAATCATCCTAAATCAGCATCATAAATCAGCATTCACATAATAGTTTTTAAGCTACTCTTTTATGTTGTGTCACTTAAGGGCCGCGAAATCGTTTCTTATGCATTTAATGTCTCATTTGCCAATTTAGACAACGCAAGTCAATAGATAACATTCATCAATAATCAATACAAGTAACAAAAGTCAATAATTAGCATTAATCAATAATCAGCTAAAATAACAGAAGTTAAGATAAGTCAACAGTCAGCGCAAGTAACTCAAATCCATAAAATAATGTCGCCTGGCTCTTTTATGCCTTTGATAAGAAATAGTAAGTTTGATTTTTTTTTTTTTTTTTTTTTTTTTTTTTTTATTTAAACGATTTAAAACTCCTCATGCACCACAAAGTTTAACATGAGGCTTACAGTTGTAAGTAGAAAACAAAAGAAGAAAAATTTACAAATTTAAATTAAAAACAAAATTCCGCAAGGCAGCAAGACTTTCAAGTTTGATTGGACCTTTTATATTATTTATTGTTTTAGGTAGAATCAAATTGTAGAATTTAATTTTACAATAAAGTTGGAAAGTAGGCTTTTCGATGAAAGTAGGCGTTATTGGGAAAAGGTTCTTTCTTTTAAAAAAAAAATAATAATTTTCAGCTTACATTTTACCAGCTACATGTAGTTTACATTATCGAAATATAAACAACACTAAATATTAGAGATAAAACAACTATAAGTTTTAAGAATTTTTGAACATATTGTATCAGTGATGTGATTAAACTTTTCGAAGTTTTTGGCAAAAGTTGCTGTCTATTTTAACAGTGACTTCTTTCTAAGATTAAAGAACATAAAATATCCATAAGTCATAGTTTTACTAGGATTAAGGAGGCGTATAGGTTAAAGCACACATTTCGCACCTTTATTGTCTATTCTTTTTTACATGTTAAGACTGATTTAAATTATAATAATGTTATAAAGCGTTTTTCTCTTTATGATATAATAAATATCTTAAAAATTTTATTATAAAAAGTCAGTGCATTATAGCTATTGAAAAATAATCTATGGAATTTTAAAATATAACACATTTTCAAACATTTTTTATTACTTTTATTATCCATCACATAGTTAAAATGTTTTTTTTTTTGTTTTTCGGGCAAAAAATATAAAAAGTTCAGTGTGGTAATAAAGGATACACACTAAGGTGGAGCGAAAAAAAAATTTGATAAGCGAAAAGCACTTCCTCTCAAGCGTTATATATGGATTAGCATATCACATGCGAATTTTTTCAGATTTTTATGCATCATCTTCATTCTCCGCAAAAGTCTTAAAATTTTAATTTTTTTTAAAAAGACAACAAACTTTTATTTTTTTTGAAACTCGTCGGATGAAAATAAATATTCTCTGAAATTTTCTGTATTAAATGTAATATTGCTAGACACTTTTTTCAAAAATTTTTTTAATAATTTTTTTTCCGCAATGTTCTTTAATTTTGCTTCTTGAGTAAAGATTGCGTCTTCACTTTTTGCAAAAGACTTCTCGTTATGCCATTAACTGTTACACATATAAATTGTGTTCTAAGCAATTTTATTGTAACAAATATTAACAGAATGTTGAATAAACACACATTAATATTTTACTCTAACAATTTCATAAGAAACCTTAATAAGACTGTTGTGGATTAAGATTTAGCTTAAGCTTTATAAATTAACCTTTTAATTTTAATTACAATTCAAATATTACTCTTATATTACAATGTCAGATATTATAATTATAATTAAAATTTCGATCAAATACCCTCAATGACCCATTTAAAACCAGTTATATATATGAAATAAGACGAACACTATAAAACAAAGTTACTAACATTTTTTGGCGTCAACAATACTGAGTCATAGAAAAACAATTTGTAAAAATTTAACAATTACCAGTATTAGTTATTTCAAGAAACTCATTTTGTCAGAACATAAATCCATTCAGAGATACCTCAGATAAGTATGAATCATGATCCAAGGTAGAAATCAAGTCCATTCCAATATCCAAGTCCTCGACACCAAACCAGCTGCGGAAGGACATTATCTCAAGTTAATCCAAGCTGGCTTTTCATCCTTACAGTACTTCAGCAAGCCTTTCTCACAGTGCTTAAGTGTGGACGAATGACGTCACGATATGAAACTTGTCAGATTAAAGAGATGTCTGGCTCCATCTAGCAACAAACAATTGAACTATTTTCACTTTTGCTAGTTAGGCAGTTTCCTAAACCAGGATTAGAAAATCTATTTTGGAACAATTTTTCGGCTTTTTAACGACTCACAGTTAGCTCTTCAATGAAACGGTTTATAGAAATATAATGATAAGCCGCACTGTTTTCATAAATTTTTCATTTAACTTTTTTTTCCAGGATGCGGAACGGGGGAACATGTAAAGAGAGTTAAATAATAAAAAAAAACACAGAACATCTGGAGGGACGAGACCTCCCAGCTAAATGATTAGCAGAGACCTCTAGAGAGCATCAAATAAACCTCACGATCGCAAATACCAGATGGGTCAAAGAATTCAGTCAAAAAACAACCGCACTCACTCAATACTCAAACCTACTATCAAGACTACAAAGACAAGATCGTTTATAAACAAGTAGTTAAACTTATGCATGCAAGAAAGTAATTGACACTTTTCATATATTGAAATATTAATATGTAATTTTCCTATTGTTGCTGTTAAATATACCATTTTCACTCAAAGATTTTCGACACTCAGATTTAAAATAATATTAATTTTAAAAAAGTCATTTCTTTAATTACATTTCTTGTTGTGAAATAATGATAAGCAGCCAAAAACTATTGCCGTACACCATTTAAGAGTAAAGAATTGGTATTAAAATATCTTTTAAAATTAACCAGCTTAGAAGTGGCACGTAAAATACTCCACGAAAAAACTGTACAGCAATATGTGTTATGCGTGGACGAACGACGCAGCGATATGAAGCTTTTTGCATTAAAGAGATGTCTGGCTTCATCTAGCAGCCAACAATTGAACTAATTTCGCTTTTGCTAGTTAGACCTGAACCAAGATTCGAAAATCTTTTTTGGTACAATTTTGTAGCTTTTCAATGACTCACAATTAGATCTTCAATGACACGGTTTAGAATATAATGATAAACCGCACTATTTTTATAAATTTTCAACAAACTGTTTTTTTTTTTCTTTTAAATTTTAAAATAATTGTGCAATACACAAAGTCTTGTTATTGCCTGCGAAGAATTCTCGGTCTTTCTATCAAAAATGCTTTTATTGCTGATCTAAACATTTTTTCATTATAGCCTCAATTCTTTAATCTTATTTTATTTGTGATAAGCAAATTGTTCAGTTTTTTTTGCTTTGAAATAGCGTAAAAATAAACTTTTTATTACTTATTTTAATAAAATATTTTTATTTATATTTAGTTTTCGATTGATTTTTAAAAGAAAATGATTTTTTTTAAATATATATAAAATCTAAGAGAGCATTACTGGTGTTCTTTAAGCATTAAAATGCTATTTCAAAAGCAGTACTATAAATCATAAAAGCATTGTGAAAACAGCCTGCGCCCATTTTACAGAAAAGCTATTTTTAAAAAGTAAAATAAAGTGGAACATTGATAAGCCCTGATGTATTGTACCAACTCTAGTCGTAAACAGGAAAAATAACTCCTGTTACGAGTTTCCTATACCACATATCAGCACATAAAACTCGTCCCACATAAAAGCTTAATCTCAATGTTATTCTTAAAGACGCGTGCATGGAAAATAACTTAAAAGGAAAATGTATTTTATATAAATGTGTAAGAAAGAAAATAGAGGAACAGATGCAAAACTTGGTTATCTCACCAAATTATTCTCATTTTCGATTAAATTTATTATTGATTATATTTTAGAATAATCGTAGGATGGCACAATTACTTTTTTTTCCGAATAGTTTCCATCATAAGTGTTCATCATAATTCCAGCTTTTTCAAATAAAGACACACTTTTAACTATAATTACTATACTTGTAACTATAACACTTTAAATGTTTTTGAAGTATTTAGTTTTCTTTCAATAATATTAAAAAAACGGATGTTCATTTTAGTCTGTTATTTCCATTATCGATTATTATACGATTCGTTTCAAATTTTCATTTTCATAATTAATATTGATAAAGCTATTTTAATTTTGATAATGCCTTACCATTGTATTGCTTATAAATCATTGCGACTCTCATTTAAATATTTATCTCACCCATCACAAAATAAGTAAAATGAAGCACTACTTAAATATTAAACAATTTATATATTGATATTCAAAATGCATGTTTTAAAGTTCACCTTATGATACGAGTTCTGGAATCTTTAAGTCATAATCAAGAAACTGCATGTCATATTTTCAATATTATTAATATATAGGATTTCCTGACACACCGCATGAGTTTATGCCTTCTTAGATACAGTTTCAAGTAATCAGTATCTCATTTTGCCTCAGTATTAAGACATCCGTATCTTAAAGCTCACAGTTTCAAACTTAGATGGAACAAGCAATCAAAACCTGCATAAAAATTGATTTTCATTTAACCATACAAATGATTATTTAAGTTCTAAAAAGACATTGCTTCAATTTATATCAGAAAGCATTTGCTCTCATTCAAGATCTAAATTAATTTTCAACCAAGAAACTTCCACCAAGATAAAGGAATCTAACACAGCCGCAATAATTATGACTGAACTAGTTCATTCAATTAACCAAATGCCAAAAATATTAAAGTAGTGGTTCGTAAAATACGTCACGATTTGCGCAAGCTTTATGTTTTACAAACTCAATAGTAAGAATATATTAAAAAAAGAAAAAGTAATGACTTTAAAAATTGTCAGATATAACGACAGTACAATCCCAATGGAAATAAGAGAATTGAAACGTGCATTGAAGCCAATAACGACATTGTTGCGGATTTGTAGTGGTATTGATGTAATGCCTGTAAACCAAAAAGCGAAAAACGAAAAAATTCTTAAAATAAAAGTAAGAAGCATTTCAGCTTGCCTGTTCCTTATTTTAGCCGTGATAAACGTAATATGGAATGTCTTACTAGCATCTCATTTTAAGTCATTGGTGCTATGCGTAAGACTACTATCCGCTGTTTCTGATTTGTGCTTACGAGTAGATTTTCTTCTTGGCAAAAACAATCATCAAAAACTATTAAATACTGTTTTAATGTTGCCAGCAAGTAGTTTAAGTGCAAGATTCTTAAATAAATTAAAATGGATTTCAGCGATTTTAACAGTCGCTCATATCGTATCAGTCATAGTTTTCGTTGCAGTATATATAAAAATTTCGTTAGTCTCATTTCCTGTAGAATACGGAGTAGCTTGGATTCAAGCATTTATTAAAACAATATGGTGTTTTAAAATAATTCATTTATTTTTTCATATGGGTTTTAATGGTGCGTTCGCTTTGTACTTTTGTTTTTTATGTTCGGTTTTGAGAAAACATTTCGACAAACTGAAAGCGAAGCTTAATGACGGCAGCTCTTTCCTGCAGCAAGTAACAAAGTATAAGATAATAGCAGATTCAGTTTATTTACTCGATGATGTATTCAGCTTTGCAATATTCTTGAATCTAGCAGCTTCGACGTTTATAATATTCATGACTGTGAATGCATATTTTGCAAACACGGTCGAATACTTTAACTACGACTGGTCTGTAACCAGTTATAACATACTCAGAGCATTTATGAATATTTATCCAGGAATTGTTATTGCAGAAGCAGCAGAATCCTGCAGAAAAAAATTTAGTGAATATCAGATTCCCGAAACAAACATTAAACTTTCCATTCCTTTCCTCACAATTTGGAAAATTTATAAAATTGATAGATCTCTAGTAGTGAGTTTAATTGGATCTTTTGTAACATTTAGTGTTTTGTTTGCTACTTTAGGTAACACAAGCGACAACACAGATGATTAGCTTGTCGTAACCCCAAAATGTTCCGTGGCTTGAAAGTAGCGGCTGATAATTCCCCCGTAACGGTGACTGTATCTTCGTCTTTCTTTTACTAATACTATTGGCTCCTTAGCTTGAAATGGACTTATAAGCCATATGTTGTAATGATAGTTGAATCCTGCCTATGCATGTTTTAAAAAAGTTAAAACAACAAAGAAAGTTTTGAGAACCATAAATTCTTTTACCAGCTGCTTTCTTTACACTTTTGAAGGTCTAGAAAAATTATATTCTAAGGTTAGTTGGATTTTTTGTCTGTAATTTTTAAAGTTTTGCTAGCAATTGTGATAAATTGAAGTCAAATACCACAAATGACTGCTTACATCCATCTTTGTTTTTTGGAAAAATATTTTTTTCAGTTCCTTTATACACACATATTGGACAATATATGAAATTGAAGAATGAGAAATTTTTGATAAGATCTTTCTTAACCAGTGAAATATTTTCACCTATCTTACTTGTTAACAATGAAACTTATTAATTACAAAATAATGACGCATGACACTATTTTCAAAGCAAAAAAATTAAAGTATGGGTGATGCGGTCAGTGAAAGCAGAAAAGAAGAGAAAGAGAGATAAAAAAATAGATAGATAGAGAGCAGATAGATAGATATAGAAGATAACTCATAAGCATGAACTGCAATAAAAATATTTAGAACAGAGCGAAACGAACCAATCTGATGTAAAATGTTGGACATGAATACTTTTTGCTTTCTTCTAAAAACATCCAGCACTGGTCTTCACTTCAGAAGATGATCTTGACTTCTGGGATTTATTCTATATTTAGAAAAATCTAGTAATTTAATTAAAGATTTTTTCGTAAACCATTCTAGCCGAATGTTTGGAAATCTATTTGTTTAATTTCTACAATTTGCAGGCAATGGGCTTAAACCCTGCCGCACCTACTCATCTCATCCTTGTCTGCCTTCTTTTACCTGATTTTCTTATTCAAGCTCTTCTTCTCAGTTTAACAACTTTTTTCTTTATACCAACTTGTTTCACTCGTGTTTTCTTCTGTCATTATGTATTTTTGCACTAAAGAAAAATATTGTTTATAGTACTGAAACTATAATATGCTTGTGTTTGCCATTATTTGCGCGTTATTCTCTCTGTTTAGCTTTATTCAAATACAACACAAAGTCCTAACTTCATTTGAATGCATTTTTGCTAATGATAAAGTGGAATCAATTTACAAATGAGGTTGCTATTCACTTGTTTAACTTAGGATTGTTTGAAAAAATTCCTTTGTTATCATTAATAAATTTATTTATTTCTTTAAACGCAATCAAAACAATCATCCTAAATCAGAATTTTTATAATACTTTTTAAGCTACTATTTTATGTTGTGTCACTTAAGGGCCACGAAATCGTTTCTTACCCATTTAATGTTTCATTTGCCAATTTAAACACCGCAAGTCAATAGTTAACATAAGTCAATAATCAATACAAGTAACAAAAGTCAATAATTAGCATTAGTCAATAATCAGCACAAATAACAGAAGTTGAGATAAGTCAACAGTCAGCACAAGTAACTCAAATCCATAAAATAATGGCACCTAGGCCTTTTATAACTTTGATAAGAAGTAGTAAGTTTGATTGGACCTTTTATATTATTTATTGTTTTAGGTAGAATCATATTGCAGAATTTCATTTTAAAAGGAAGTTGGAAAGTAGGCTTTTCAATGAAAGTAGGCGTTATTGTGTAAATGTTTTATTTTTTAAAAAAATAAATAATAATTTTCAGTTTAAATTTTAGCACCTACATGTAGTTTACATTATCGTAATATAAACATCACTACAGATTAGAGATATATAACAACTATATGTTTTAGGAATTTTTGAACATAAAGCATCAGTGATGTTATCAAGCTTTTAGATGTTTTTGACAACAGTTGCTGTATATTTCAACAGTAACTTCTTTCTAATAATTGAAGGACAAAAAAATATCCATAAATTATAATTCCACTACAATTAAAGAGGCATAGAAGTTAACGCACACATTTTGCACTTTGTTGTCTGTTCTTTTTTGCAAAGTTAGACTGATTTAAATCATAAAAAAGTTATAAAGCATTTTTCTCTTAATGATATAACAAATATCTTAGAAATAATATTACAAAAAGTTAGTGCATCTGATGAAGAAATAATCTAAGAAAATTTGAACTATAACACTTTTTTTATTACTTTTATTATCCTTCACACATTTTTAACATGCGCTGAAAATGTTTTTGTTTTTCGTGTAAAAAATATAAAAAGTTCAGTATGGTAATCAATTATACACACTAGAGTGGAGCAAAAAAAATCTTTCGATAAGTGAAAACCACTTCCTCCCAAACGCTGTATATAAACGTGTATATCACACATGAATTTGTTTAAGATTTTTTATGTATCCTCCTTATTCCCCGCAAGCTTTAAAAATGTGATTTTTTTTAAATTCTCCAATGAAGTGGCCCAGGTTGGAATCCCCGTAATGGCTGGTCTATATGAATTCTGCACCCGGCTTGCACCGACTACAGTGCTGACGTAAAAGATCCCCAATGGAAGACAGATCATGGGTCATTGTCGTAAGTTTTTACGAAAGTCCTCCACGATGTGAATTTCTCCCTATTTTTAAACCAAGAGATCCCCTGTCTTCTGATTTGGGTTCAAAATTACAAGGCTACTGCACTGAACATAGGTAGTCGTAGGCTCAAAATTAGGTCGGCTGTTCAACGATGGTTATATAAAAAATATCTTTACGAGGATTAGCATTGATCAAATGGTATTATTAGCATAAAAATGATTGTGTATCAAAAATACTTAATAAAACAAAATAGAACGAAATTAAGAAGTACTCGCTTAAATGAGGTGTACATGTTCTGTTTAATTTGCTTCTTTGCTGAGAATCATTATCATCGTTCATAGATTTTGTTTATTGATTAAAATCAAACTTACTTATCGATCGATGCAGAGTGAGAATATTGATATTTCGATAACGTCAGTAATTCTTTGAAGCATGAAATAAGAATATGGATTTTTCTATCAATCCTAAACTGTCGAGTTACTTTTGCAAATATGTACAAAAATGCTCCTGTTGCACATTTCTTAGACTTAAAAAACCCTATGTTTTGAGCAGAAAATATACCAGGTTCAACATCAAGCCAAGTTCAATGTCTGATTATAAAAAAGTTCCAAAAAAAAAATGTACTCATACATAAAAGAAAGAAGAATATTTATTTTTTTATTTGAATAATTTACTGTGTAGGTAAGACGTAAAAGAAAAAAATTAATTAATTTCATTGGTTAAATCAGTTATTGATTTAGATCAGGGGTTTCCAACTTACACGAGACCGGGGGCCACAATTAAAAACACAAATCAAATGGCGGGCCGCAACTTTATCAAAATTTTATGTAGAACTCTTTTATGTCTGAAGGAACATTAAATATCACTGTCAGATTTTTACCAAGTTGTACAAAACAAAAGTATTGAATTACAAATTAAAATAAGAAGTAGATTTTTAAAAATATTTAATTGAATATTAAAAAAATCGGGCTACAATAACTTTAATAGGCACCCATGTATTAAACATTTAATGTGCAACAGATATCTAATAGTTAAGTGATAAAACTTTAAAAAGGTTGGTATTACAACTTACTTAGTAGCACACAAAATCTTCAATGACAAAATTGAGGTTTGTCTGCTGCAACCACTAGAGAATAAATATTTACATTTTAAATTTAAAATTTACAAATGTGTGTGTAAATATTTTCGCCCAAAATGAGTGGTTTCGAAATAATAAATCGGAGAATTTCTTCGAGAAAATTTCTGATACACACATGCTAAATTATGTTCACAAAATACAAAAAAAAATGAAAGAAAAAAGAGCACCATACATAAATATTTTCTTGGGTGCAAAACGGGAGAAATAATTTTTTTTGCACCGTTGGTATGATAAATTTCACAGAAACGAAGAAATTAGGTTTTTATTAACGAGAAAAGTATTTTAAACACATATAGATTTTTTATGAAAATTGTCCGCAAAAAAATGACAACTAATATATTTTAGTTCGTGGGCCACAAAAAAAGGCTTCGCGGGCCACCAGTTGGAAACCTCTGATTTAGATCAATTAATTAGGTGGGTTTCTGGAGTCGCATGTACGTGCAATTATCAGACCTTTTTCTTTACTAGATTTCGTCCTAACATCTGGAGAAAAAAAAATATAAGAAAATCGAATAAAGAAAGAAATGCATTCTCCTAAAGAATAGTAGTAAATGGTTGATTTATTTTGAACCTAATTTAAAACGCGGGTTCAAGAAATAAATGGAGCTCAAATCACGTGTCTGAAAAGCGGAAATCGCACAAAATTGGTGCTTGAAAAAAAATAGATATTACACATAATGCCGTTTCTTATACTACTTTTATGTTAATTGCATTTGAAAAGTTGTAACTAACAAATAAAAATTATTTCTATATTCTAACAAACTAAACTTATTTTTACATGCCTCTTTTCCAAAAGTAAATCGGCTGAATTGAATTAAAAAAAATAAGGCTGTGAAGAAACTAGCTATGAAACTAGCATAGTGCTATGTTGCGATAACCTATGGAATAACTTCATAGGCTATAGCACACCATAGATTTATGGCAAAAATTTGCTATATAAAAATTACCATAGGATATTCCAAAGGGGTCTTGCCTATGGTCAGAATTTTAGCATACACTTTTACTATATGCGTATAGCCAGAACTTTCCAATACGTTTGCGGCGAACTTTTGAAGTACTTTTTTAACATAATTATATGGTAAAATTTTAACATAGGCAAAACCCCATGGGGATAACCTATGGTATTTTCTTATGACAAACCTATAGCAAATTTTCCTAAAGGGATCTTAAACGTTCATTTCAAGTTCTATTAAAAAATTATATGCATGCTTTTTTTTTCAAGTGTAAAATGAGTGTTAAATATATAACTCAGTTGTTCAATGTTATAAAGGTGAATTATGCGTTCTATCCAGTTTCTAAAACGCATATTTTAAGCTACTTTCATTTTTTAAATGCGTATTTCAAACTCCGTGAATTTTCTTGAAAGCCCATTTTAAATTACGTCAAAAATAATAGGTGATATTGCTTTTCACAAAGACGTATACGAGTATAAGTATACGAGTTTAAAGTATACGAGTTTAAAGTATACGAGTTTGTTAATTTTCTTTACAATCGTAATTTTGGAAGAAAAGTAGTTTAAGATACAAGACTCATTGCAAAAAAAAAAAAAAGAACTTTTTTTTCCAAATAATAAAAAAGTAAAATACATAGTTTTCTTCTAAGTACGAAGAAATTCAACAGCCTTTTCTTTCCGAATCCATTAAGAATAATTTTCACATTTTTAAGTTGAATTATTCAACTTTGCTGCCTTTACGACCGTCAATTTTATTCTTTTTATGATTTATTACTGCAGGATGAGTTTGCTCATTACGTCATAAGCAGTATCATTATTACTGAGTTCGTGACATTTTTAGGGAGCATATAAAATAAATTTTTACTCAAATAATAAATCAGTTATATCGGTACTGAAAGTCAAGTCAATTATTTATTTTTTTAAAATGCTTTAGGGAACATAAAAACTATTTTTAGTACATTCTCTAAATCAATAGTTATTGAAATGCAATCGATACATTTTTCATTTATTTTATTCTATTAATTAATTATTGAAATGTCGCGAAAATTAGTAAATTAATACAATGATGGTAAAATAATTGTTCGGGTGACAACTACATTGTTACGTGGAGCACAATAAGGCGGCATAATTTTCTCCAGAGATAATATTCAGTGTCTGCGTGTCCATAATAAAGGATAAATTAAATGCAAAGTATACATTTTTCACGTATTTTAGTTAATTCAATTAATTAGTTTTTGATATTTAGATAGGTTTCGTAATTAATACAATGATGGTAAAATAATTCTGATAACACTGTTACCATTGTTACGTGGAGCACAATAAGGTAGCATAATTTCCTCTAGAAATAATATTTCATGTTTGTGTGCCAAGGGCTAAACCCATATTAAAATGCAATATATGCCTTTTTCATGTATCTTCATTAATTTGATTAATTAGTTTTTATTATTTGGGGAGGTTTCGTAAGCTTGTAAACGTATGTAAATAATGCAATAATGGTTAAATAGTTTTTCTGGTGACAACTCCATTGATGAGAGTAGCACAATCGAGCGGAATAATTTGTGTGACGGCGCAAAATGTTCTAAGCAAATTTTCTCATGTTTCAATTTATTCGAGTGCACAATTACTAATAATTTTATGTCTGTTGTTTCAGTGTATATAGATTACTTTAGTATAGATTGAAAAAAATTGGTCAGTGAAGTACTCCACTGTCATGCATGTCACACTTGGAGGGATAAGCTAAAGATTGATAAGATGACATTGACTAAAATTCACTGAGACGCAGTAAAGGCATTTTTCACGTGTTTTTGTTAAATTAATTATTCGATTTCTGATAATTTAAATGTACCATAAAAGTTTGTAAATTATTTCAGTACAGGTAAAAACAATTTGCATATATTTATTTATGCATATATATATATATATATATATATATATATATATATATATATATATATATATATATATATATATATATATATATATATATATATATGCATATATATATATATATATATATGCATATATATATATATATATATATATATATATATATATATATATATGCATATATATATATATATATATATATGCATATATATATATATATGCATATATATATATATATATATATATATATATATATATATATATATATATATATATATATGCATATATATATATATGCATATATATATATATATATATATGCATATATATATATGCATATATTATATATATGCATATATATGCATATATATATATATATATATATATATATATATATATATATATATATATATATATATATATATATATATATATATATATATATATATATATGCATATATATATATGCATATATATATATATATATTCATATATATATATATATATATATATGCATATATATATATGCATATATATATATATTAATAAATTAATGAATATTAATCAAAATTCTTCATCTTAGTTCACTTTCTCTTTTCTTATCTATATTTAGATCTCAAGTATGTAAGATTAACATTTTCTAGTTTTCCCTTTGCTAACTATGACAAACACATAATTCTCTCGACCTATTTAATGGTCCAGTTGATAGGTACTCAGGTTTCCTTTTTTCTTTGAGACGTAACATATAATCGTGAGTATTATGCACGATTTTCCCTAATTTCCATTCAGTAACACTTCGATTTTGTGTCATTTGGATGATTATTATCTGATATTAATAGTTAAATTCTTCTCGTCCTCTTCCCCTGCCTAAGACCTGTTTTTAACTTACCCCTTGACTAAGACTTTTTTATTACCTATGGTTAGAAAGTAAAAGAGTGAATAATGTTGTGTTTCTGTGGAAGTAAAATAATGTCATAAATTATGCAACATTTGAAGCCTAGTTTTAACAGATTCTCACAAACAATATTTTTAGAATAGTTTCTTATTTTTTAACATTAAAACCTTTAACTAAGAATATGTATTATTATTTGTGAATAAATTTACTTAAATAAATGTCTTCATTTTACTCTTACTTGCTTTTCTGTTTACAGTATATTATAAATGTTACTAAAGTTTTATCGATATTAAAATACAAATAAAGCAGTTCATTCATTATAAATAAATTTTTACGGAAGTAATTTAATAATCTTAATTCAATTTGTATCGTGAAATCAAAAATAAGTCGTATTGTCGATCCGAAAGTAATTTAAAATGCAAAAGCATGCTTCTGAAGTTATTCGTTTTCATATATACAAAGATTAAAGTAAGTAATAAAATAAAGAAGTGATAATAGTATGCAAACAAGCATATTTGCTGAATAAATTTATTTACACGCAGAAATGACTTGAAATATGTTGGAAAAAAAAATTTTTTTTTCCTCACATAATTAAATATTCTTTTCAAAGAGGAAACAAACTAATTTTTTCAACTTCAGTTTCGACGACTTCCTCTTATTTAAATTTTTGAATATATTATCCTCCTTAGTGAGGGAGTTCTTATGCATATTTTACCACTGTGTATTCAATAATTTGAATAAATTACAATGCATGTCACATAAAATATAAATATAAAACAGATTTTTCCGTTAAAATATTAGTTTAAATTAGATCTTGGTTATTAAACTAAATAATAGATACGCTCTACTATCCATTTATTTTATATTTATAGACATAAAATTCAAATGAAAATTATTGCCGGTTCAAAGGTATTCTTATTTCATGGATAACAGCATCTATTTTCCGTACATGAATATATATATATATATATATATATATATATATATATATATATATATATATATATATATATATATATATATATATATATATATATATATATATATATATATATATACATATATATATAATATATATATATACATATATATAATATATATATACATATATATAATATATATATATACATATATATATAATATATATATATATATATATATTATATATATATATATATATATATATATATATATATATATATATATATATATATATATATATATATATATATATATATATATATATATATATATGTCATCCCAGATCAATAAATACCACGATGTGTAAAGGCGAGTTTTGATTAACATGACCTCAAGCATGCCGTATATAATTTATACATCTAGCTGATTAAAATAACTTAAATTTTCAACTATTTATAAATCGTTTTACAATCATTTACAAATAAATAAGTTGTTTTGTGTAAAAGAGCTGTCGTGGCTCAGGCAATTGCTCCCAGTGAGTTGACCTGGGTTCGAATTCGAATGGTTGTTACAAATCCTGCTCCCGGCTCCCACCCGCCTTAGCAATGAGATAAAATGTCTTCAGTGGTAAAGGGAGTTTGGGCTTGAGTTCCCTTACCGTCAGACTAACCGTTGAAGGTTATCGTAGTTTTCTTTTTCACATAACACAAATGTAGGTTAGTTCCTTAAAAAGGTCCTACATAAATGCAAATTTCTCTAAATACTGGATCCAGGAGCTCCCTTGTCTTCTTCATTGGCTTCAAACAACACCTCCTAGAAGAAGGAAGGCCTCAGCTCGGATCAATTTAGTAGTCCGATGTGACGAAGTTAACTACGCAGTTGATGAAAAATAAGAAAGATATCATTACGTTCGGGGTACTAAGCTGCGCAGTGGTTGAAAATACGAAATATGTCATTACGTTTGGACTACTAAAGGATATTTATGGTAAGCCGTGCTGAGGCCTACTCTTTCTATGAGGTGTTGGTTCAAAGGCTACAGAGTTGAACATTGTTAGTTGGAACTAAAATTTGGGTTGTCTGTTCAACGACGGTTATAAAATAAAATGTTTTTAGTAAAACTGTAACCAGTTAACGTGTGCGATTAAAATAATGAACACACACCTATAAAAGAATATTAGGAACTCACTGTTAACACTATCTTTATGTAGTCTATTTGGTAAATTATATTTGACGAGTTTCTATAATTAAAATAAAAATTGAGCTTGAAAGGTAACAAAATTGTACATGAAGTTGAATTAGTTACCGAGAAAATTGCTTTGGTTTAAATTTTAGCCCCATGAAACTGGCAACTAAACCGTGAAACCAAATCGGTGTTGAGAATAAAAACATTGAGTTATCACTTTTATTTTTAATGGTTCATTGCAGTTGTTAAAATCTCGGTGGCAAGGTGAGAAAAAGGTTAGAAAATTCATAGAGACCAAAACCGAAAATTTTATTGTACGACGATAGGATCGTCTCGCTATCCAGCTTTTCGTGTGCATTTCTAGCGGTACATTTGTTTGTCTAATTCATCTGAACTGCATGTAATTTTATATATTCTCGTAATTGTTATCGAAACTTGCATTTAAATATGTCATACGAACTATTGTAGCACAGTTTAATGATTTGGTGGACAACATGGAGTCTTCGATTGGTATGTCACCAAATTATTAATAAATAATATAATTTTTGTTAATTTTTAGCACATCTACTGGTATTTTTATTTATCTAATTCATATTCAATAATGCTATACTTAACATCGCACTTTATATATTCCAGAAAATATTATCGAGTATTGCATTCAAATAGACCAAAAAAAATTGCTGTATCGCAATTAAAAGTGAAGTAATTATGTAAAGTGAAATCAAAACGTCTATATAAATCTGAAAAATTACTGTTCCAAAAATTCAAAATATGTTTGATAAACGCATTTTTTAGAATTCGATAGAATTTTTTTTTTTTAAAAAATAGAAAAAAAAAACATGTTATTTTCAGAAGAATATAAGCTTTAATTTCTGTATTGATTGAAAAGGGATTACTACATTATAGGTTAATTTTAATTAGAGCATTAAACATAGAGGAAAAACTCAACTTTTAATTTATTACAGAAATGCCTATAGGACGAAAATTTACTATATTAACTGTTAGAAACATCAGCCTATAAATCTAGAAGACACTTATTTAGCAGCTGTTTATTTACGCCATTAACTCGATGCCTCTAATAGACTCATCAATCAACTAGACATATCACTTCATTTGAGCTTTTAGCTCCCATGTACTTGCGCTGTATCTATTAGCTCCAATATATCCTATACTGCATAATTATTTTTATATTAGGTTACAAAATCTTTATTATAACAAAATAAAATTTGAATTCCCAAGATTAAGCTGCGACATTGCATTTCCCATTCTCAACATCATTGTTTTCTTGTCATCGAAATAATTTTAATTAATTATATAATTCGAATGAATCATTTTATTGCACGTAAGATAATGCAAAATAATTTAGTAACGTGATACATACTTTGTATTTATAGGAGAAAAGCAGTTTATTATTTCCTTTAATTTTTTCTTTAAATTTGAAATATTAAAACAGTACTTGAAGTTATAAATGCCGTAGGTTAATTGAAAAATACATCTCTTTGCTAACTGCTTGGGGGAAAGAGCATTTGATAATGCCGACCTTCATATATAAAAAGGTACCTCACCGTAGAATCGAGTGAACATGTCCTATATACTAGTGAATTGGAATTATATTTTTGTAATAGTAGATATACTACAGTACTCCCCTAACAGAATTTATATTTATGATAGAATTCGATGAACGGATACCACTAGTTGGTTCATTGTTTTTTATGAGAAGCCGAGAAGGCTGTATTAAGATCACCGTAAATTTTTGAGTGCTGGTCGTGAGAACTGTATTAAGTTCATGGTAATTCTGAGTCGCCCTTAGTAGTCGAGTGTATACGTTGTACGTGATCGAGACTGAGAAGCAACAGCGTAAGGAGGACAATGTCGCAGTCACAATTAGCAAATCAACTATTAATGTAGACCACCCATCGAAGAAGGCGTGATCAAGTCATAGTGGGTAGTTCTGCCAAGGTAGGGGCGTTCAGATCATGTCCGCAGGTCACCAATGTGAGGAAAAAGCATAATACAATGCCAACCTTCATCTATCAAAAGGTACCTCACCATAACGTCGAGCTAATATGTGTTATATACTAGTGAATAGGAATTATATTTTTGTAGTGGTAGATACACTACATGTTAAAGTTGATTTGAAATCTGTTTACAAGTCTTGCTGCTATAGTCTTAACTAATGAAAGCGGCCGTTATTAAACAACCAGCTTTTAAAATAAAACTAAGACATATACCTTTGGTAAAACATATGAGTAATCAACAATAATATTATATTAGTTTATTATTATACTTATTGGTTTACTGGTTCAGAGGCATGTTGTACGAAGAGGCATTAAATTGAGGGTCCTCATTTTACCCGAGAATGGTAGTGTAGCTGAAGTGCTGTAGACGCGATAATTTTTAGCATCTCGACTTTACCTTGTTGGTGTTCCTCTCTTAATAATTTGTTGAGGCGTCATTAACATTAGGTTTATGGGATGCGTTATTTTGACGCATTTCGAGTTTTGTAATGAATTTTATCGATTGATCTTGCGTGAAGTCTATTTTCTTCAAAAGCATTGAAATTCTCTTTGTGGTATACCTATCTCTACGAATATGCGTCAATTTGACGCAATCGTAATTTAGACAAAATTTTGAATAAACATGCAAACATCACATCAATAATAAACAGGAATGTACCGACAATACTTCGATCCGTTATCCGATATTGTTATCTCAAATGAAACAAGCGATAAACAACTGTTGCCGATAGGCAATAATAGAAAGAATAAACGCAGAATGTCACTTGATTACAGATTTTGAAGGTTTCAGTTGCTTAGTTCGAGTATTGAAAAATAAAATACTAGAATATTTCATAAATATTTATCTCATATTTTCATTTTTTTATTATAGTATATAATTACAATGTTTTCCAAGTGCAAAGATGCCAACTGCTCCGGACACGCCAAAATAATAATAAAAAACGCTAAATAACTACTAAGTAAATTTTGCAAATCTTTCTTTCTTTATTTATACCAATTGGGCACCTGGGCCGCGCAGAAGGCCCCTATCCCATATATCATGAAATAAAAAAAAAGTTAAAATAAAAGACAGTTTGAGTTCAGCAGTCTATGGGGTGGCTGTTACTGGGAGACAAGCACCTTGCTTGTATAACTGAAAGAAAATGAAAATAATAAGAGCAACTTGCTGTTAAACTGTGGATGGTTGTGGTTTGATTGTCAACGTGAAGTAACATAAGTCAGGATTTCAGTATTGGTAAAGTGTTTGATGCTTTGGATTATTGATGTAGACTATAGATGCTGGAATTGATGACTATTACTTATGCTGATAGTTGTTGTATGAGCAGTCGGAGGTGAAATGAGCGGCTATTGGTCTTAGTTTTTCGTCTTTTTTATAGTTCTCGAAGTTAAAAATCTGATTGAAGTTGGCTGTGCTGCATTTTATGGCTTTATCGTAGAAGTCTGCATTTAATTTATATATATATTCGGATAGAAACGGAATTTTTAGATCTTTATGGATATTTGAATTACGTATGAACCATCTGGCACGAGTGATTTTTCTGAGTATTTTATTTTGACATTGGTTGAGCTTTTTCATTAGGTGTTCGGGTATAGTAGTCCAGGCAGGTGAAGCATATGTAAGTATAGGTCGGATCATAGAGGTGTATAGTAATTTTCTGATTTTTAGTGAGGCATTTTGGTTATAGATGAGAGGTTGGATGATATTAACTGCTGCATTTGCTTTGTCTATTATATTTTTAATATGGTCGCTCCAAGTGAGTTTGCTATTAATTATGAGTCCAAGGTACTTTGCTCTCTTAACTATTGGAATTTGAATGTTGAACAGTTTCGGTTTGCATTGAGGTGAAATTTTAATTCTTCTTTTTTGTATGATGAGGATTTGTGATTTGTCGGTGTTTACGGCTATTTTCCATTTTCTACACCAGTCTTCTATTTCATCTATTTGTTCTTGTAGTTTTATTAGAGCTAAGTTTGGATTTCTGGATTTGATTATTATACCAGTATCATCTGCGTAGAAGGCTTTAATGATTTTGCAAATATAAAGTGGTGAATTATATAAGCCTACGAATTATATAGAATTAGTGGTGGATAAAAATCTACAAAATTGAATTTATTAAACCATGAATCACAATTGATAAACTACCACTTTAAAATATCTATTTGCTGTCCCAAATTGGCATCTCTGTAAGTGCTGTTATACGTATTCGTTCATGTGTCAAATTGCTGGGTGCTCGTAGAGATAGGTATATAAGAAACGTCCGTAAACCTAGTGTTCAAAAATCCTGAATATCAATTTATTTTATCCTTTGAGGTTGATTGAAATACGATATTGATTATGTTTTATCATTGAGGTAGTTGAAAGTGGTATTAAAGGGTCAGGTAGGATTAAATACCTTTTATCAAATGAAAGCGGCATTGAAATATCAATTCGAATTGAATACGTTTAATAAAATGAAAGCGACAGTAAAGATTC
This sequence comes from Parasteatoda lunata, assembly GCA_949128135.1. Classification (NCBI taxonomy): domain Eukaryota; kingdom Metazoa; phylum Arthropoda; class Arachnida; order Araneae; family Theridiidae; genus Parasteatoda; species Parasteatoda lunata. The sequence goes on from OX421978.1 coordinate 82,013,770, forward strand.
AAGTAGAAATGAAAACGTTTTAACTAATGACAGTGTCATTAATGCTTCAAGTGGAATTGAATGACATTTTTTGTCAAATTTAAACGCTCTTCATTATTTTATACATTGAAAGAGACATTAAAGTATTAATTAGAATCAAACACATTTTATTCAGCGCGAAATGCACTGAACATAGCAGGTTTTACCTCTACTTTAATTTAATAAACGTGATATTTGATTCAATATATTTGCTTCAATAATTACAATTATTTCTTCAAACATGAATTTTTTCTAAATCTCACCATGACAAATAAATTAACAAGTTCACGCCGGCGCGCGCCACCGGTGGCCCGCGCTAGATTGTCTCATCGGGCGGCGCGTACCATCGTTGGCGCACCGGAGTAAAAACTGGTAACAAATAAATTTCATTTTTTAGTTTTTTTCCGGTAATAATAAAAATCCATAACTACCAATTGTTTTAAACGGATGCAATTTTTATGTTGAATTGCTTCTTCGCAGTGAAAAAATTCCTTACAGTGAATTATTATTGAGTAGAGAATCGATTAACTTCTCCCGAATATTATCTAATATTGAAATAGTTCTTCTACCAGTATTTTCTCTCTTCCGTCCCGCTTTCAGGCCTGGGTGTGAACAGCCGGCGTGAACGTGTTAAATAAATAGATCGAATTTAATCTATCAATTGAATGCAGTAGTTGCTACGAGAACCCAACTTTATCAACCATTTTACTTTTATGGGCATCGGCGATAATCATGTTAATTAGAACGTGTGAACGCAATGCTTAAGAATAGCAGTAACAGTTATATTTCACAAAAAATAAGCAAACCTTAGAGGTTTTTAAACAAATAGATTGCATTACCTACTTTACTTAATGTCTAGTTTTAAAGAAAATCATTACAAAAAAAATTAAAAATAAGTGCTTGGAATTTTCGAACAGTATAGTTTATTAAATTTAGTAAAGTTATAACCCTGCTGGACATTAAATGTGACCGAGAGACCCAGGCTGTTTTGACAAGATTAGCAAGCGGCCATCTTAGATACCGTTCTTTTGAAAGATGCTGTAAGATCTTCCCTAATTGCGAAAACTGCTGAGTGCAACCATCTTCGCCTGAAGATATTCCTGTTTGCCTTGGACTTTCTAATGTAGATCTTACCTCAGATCCTCTTTTTGATGCGGATTCTCTAGTGGTCAGCCACCTTCTGGAGCTTCTCTGGCTTATGTCAGATTAAGAGGATAAGCAACAACAGCAAAGCTATAATTATGTAATAGTTAGCTATAATATAATTATAATTAGGTATAATAGCTAGAAGTAAATACAAACAGTGTATATTGTTTTGCACAGAATTAATTGTAAATTATGTACAAAAAGCACGTAATAAAAACTCCAAAGTTCTACGGAAAACTAAAATGTTCCAAAACATACTCCTAAAATTCTTCAGAAGTTCTACAGAAAATACTAAACTATCTTCGTATTTTAGTACACCGTAACTTCACAGGGTTCATTTTTCCTGGATCCCAGTAGACTTAAGTGACCATTCTCATTTTTACTTTGCTTGTAGCTTCTGGGTTTGTAGCAGTTGAGAGACCACTTTGATTATCCCGCAAAGTTCTTCTAATCTTAAATCTTTCTTTTTGCTCGAAAAATTTTTTCTCAAATCTCTAGAGATGAAATTGTTACCAAACTTACATAGTCTGTAACTGAAGATATTACTTTCATCTCAATGCCGACTGAAAATGACGCATAATTTTTTTGATAAAATTGAAAAAAAATATCAAATAATAAATTAGATTAAAATTATTTCATTTAGGCATTATTTACAGTTTTCTGTGTTATAATATATGACTACTTAATAAGTCTTCAAGTTCGTTCACACTAGCACTATTATAAGAGTAGTGAGGACAAAAACATCTTTTTTTGAAAAAAACGAAAGCGATTATGAAAAATAAAATGAACATCTTTGTAATTTTAGATAAAAACCTGAATGCAGGAAAATGTACAAGTTCTAATTAAGAAATACTTGATAGGTTTAAAATTATATTTGCTAGGAATTTTGTATAAATTTTTTAAAAAATGTTCAAGCTAGCCTCCATCTCATCTATCAGGAAGTTTTTTAATTCGGAGTTGGTACAATTTCTTTCGAAAATAGTTCTGTTTATTTTAATTTACATATAATGTATTATTAGAGAGTAAAGGATGATCCTTAAAGCGAACTTACTGTGGTCCTATTTTTCGATTGCGTAAAGAGTTATTTTTAATGAGCTTTTGTCACGGAATAATTGCGGAAGCCATTATCACACGCAGCTCATTAAGATGTAAAGTCACGGTATAGAATTATCGCTTGTGACAACTTGATTAAAAGATGCCTGAAAAAATTTATTTACACTTAAGCAATTTTTCGTTTTGGAAAAAAAGAAACGTTCTGCAGAAAACTAGTTTAGTTATAATTAAACAGACGATCAATGATTCACATTATCCAATTAGTCGATTATGAGTATAGGGACTTAACTTCTTTTAAATGTTAAATCATTTTTCTTTTTATTTACTTCAGACGTTTTTGTTTTCAGAGTGAAACTTAATAACAGACCTTATTGTATATTTTTAAAATCCTTATCTGAAACGAAAATAAAAATGTAGATACACATTGGAGATCTGAATTTCATACTTAACCACGGAAAGCGCAATGAAAAAACATACATATAAAAACATGCAAACAAGTCAAACTATAGTAAGGTGAAAGTAATTAAAAGACATTGAGGGGGAAAACAGAGAAGAGTTGAAAGACATTTATTATAAACATAAAATTGAATTAAATAATATATACGCAAGTTAACTTTACGTAAATGTTAATTTAAAGCAAGTTAATTTAAAATGTTTTTAAAAAATTTCTGACTGAGTATTTTATTGCAACTTTTTCATCAAATAAAAATTCATAAAAATATTCATTTAGAAATTAAGAATCTGATTGGTAATCAAAAAGCAGCTATTATAGAAAAAGTAACTTGAAAAATATATCACTTATTTCTAATTCAAATAATTTCAATTTATTAATAACATTTAACTGTGGTCATCCAATTCAGAACCAAAAATAGAAAAATTTGATAATTTTGTTAGAAATTATTTGCTCATTCCATGATTTGCTGCGTTGTTAATAGACCAATTCACTGATTTCTCAAATTGATTATTCCAAATTGCGTCAGTCCATAGATTCCGAAATTGCTGATTCATATTGAAATTGAATGCAAAAACTCAATTAAAAGAATTTGCAGTAGAATCAAAATTCATTAAGTTCAGCTGATTTCAAAATTAATCAGTAATATCAGAATGTGGATTATCATCAATTTGGTGAATCAGCGAATTGGTCCATTAATAAAGCAGCAAATAAGTGAATGAGCAAATGAGTTTCTAACTAAATTATCAAATTCTTCTAGTTTTGAAGCTGCAGTGGACGACTACAGTTAAATGTTATTATTATATTAAAATTATTTGAATTAGAAATAATTCACATATTTTTCAAGTTAGTTTTTCATATAATAGCTGCTTTTTAATTACCATTCAGATTCTCAATTTCTAAATAAATATTTCTTAGGAATTTTGATTTAATTAAAAAGTTGCAATACAATACGCAGTCGGAATTTGTTTTTGGACCTTTTTAAAAAAACTTTATATATTTAACGTAAAGTTAACTTACGTATATATTATTTAATTCCATTTTTATGTTCATAAAAAAATGAAGGATGGAATAATTGTACTCTTCAAAGTTTAAAACTGATTCAACTTTTTTCGGGTGTTTTCGAACGGGCGTTACAGCATTATAGAGTGCGCTCCAAAAACTCCAAGTCAAGGAACTCACCCAATGATGAAGGTATTGTAGATAAGAATTGGGAAAACTATGAATGAAAATGGCATGGCACGTAGCTAGAATCACCTCGCTAAAATGAACTGGCTGGCCATCCACCTTTCGTGTAGTTAGTTTATACAATTAATTCATCTTACTTTTATCATAAATCTGTATATTCTAATTGATATCGGATATTGCATTCAAATACCTCCCAAAAAAGCTGCTGTATTGCAATTTAATAATTTAGTGAACAAAATTACTTTCTCGAAAATAATGACGCCAAATCATTAATAGATAATAGAATTAATTTTTTTTTCTTTTTTGCATTTTAAGCGATACTTTTATTTATCTAATTCATCTTAATTTTATCCTAATTATAAAAATTCTAGTAAATTGTCGGATATTGCATTTAGTCCCCCTCCCCCCGCCAAAAAAACTGCTGAATCTTAATTTAATAATGTGAGTAACGTAAAAAAGAAAAGGTTATCGAAGTCAGAAAAAAATTATCAAAGAGAAGTCCACGTGTACAAAACCTGTTTGATTACCGTAGACGATTTAAAAGGCGATTATTAAAAACTATTTCAAGTTTTAGCTATCAGATTGCTGTGTTTTATACACCCTCCTCTCACCGAAGCTACTTCATCGGATTTCGATAATATTTTAATGTTTTTCTCACCTTAGGATTAATTTTCATAGCAAAGTAAGGGAAGGTAATTAACAGGCAAAAGTGATAGCGTTCAATAGCAGGGAGTTGTTGAAGGACAATTGTTAGAAACACTTCCGAATTTCAATACTCCAATTAACCTGTTTTGAAGATTATTCTGCCCTTTTCGACTGTTATTGGTCAATTTTCAAAGGTTATTTTTTCAATTCTAAATTTATTTCGAATGTGCTTTTTCTTTTAACAACAATATTCAATATTATATTTCTGTTAATCACCTTTTTTTAGTCTCAAAAATTTTTTTTTTCACTAATGTTTAAATCTGAAGAAATCTCAAATAAAAACAACGATTTTTGAAATTTTACACAAGCTTGAATCTAATTAAATACTTTTGATACTTTTTTTTAAAATTAAATAAAATTATTCTTTTTACTGATGAAAATTGCTAATACTAAAAAGAACTAATGTTATATATCATCCGAAATTTGCTTTTCTTCATCAAAAGTTAAAATTATTTTAGTATTTTACGGTTTGTTTAAATTTATGGTTAATTAATTTTTATATGTTTCCTTTGATCCAGGTTTTTTTTTTTTTTAGTGCTCTTTGGATCAATATTTAATTATTTTCCAAACTACTTTCACTGTTAAAAAATGTTTCAATAAAGAGAGGTACTATAGTTTCAGGGAAAGACAAGAAAAGAAAACTAAAACCATATTAGTTTTAGTTCAATGCTTTTCAAGGTTCTGTAAAAATTTGTTGCAATAATTTTTAAGCTTTTAAATGCATTGTAAAATAAAATTTTTGAAAACACGTTTTTAAATTAATTTTTCTTGTTAAGAGAAGGAAGTATTCTTGATTCACATTTACCATATCTTTTAGGAAACTGCATGTTTTCTCAAAATACCATCACAATCGCAAAATTTTGAAAAAAATATTCAAAGACAATTTAATTATACCGCATTTACAGTTATACCAAACTTATAAACCTACCGGATATATATATAATTTAAGTAACATTGCGTCAGGCATTGTTAAAGCTGCGTTTATTTATTTATTTTATTTGGATAAAAATATCGAAAACTAAGTTAAGTCCGTAATCATGACAGTAATATCATCTATGAGTTATCATTGGTAACAAGTTTTTAATTTATACAATCATTTATCAGAATAAATAAAAACCAGCCTAAACGAAGAAAAATCAATTGTTAGTTCCATCGTAAGTAGTCAAAGTAAAATAAGTTTTTAGATTGTTAAACATATAACTGACTTCAAAATTATGAACAGTAAATTATGAATTATGAAATTCAAAATTATGAAAAAAAATCAGATGAAAGTGAATTTATCATTTCAAATCCATTAAAGATAAAAAGTTTCGTCATTTTAAAAATCCCCGATGATTACTTATGTTATATCACCGACGAAAAATAAAATGAAACTTAACCAGTATTTAAACCTGATGTTTTTAATATCTTGATGCTATAAATTTATCCAATTAACTTTTATCAATTAGCTTCTTTAAATCCTATTAGATATGTTTTTCTTTTTTGCTACAAATTGAATCTCTAATATTTTCAATAATACATTCGGTTGAAATATTTAATAAACTTATTAGTTGTATGTTTGGCCCTCTCGCCTCAATACCATTTTTATCCCTTTTTATAACTACATTTTATTTTAATAATCCCTCAAAACTAAAACTAATATAGTTCAAAACAGTAATAATCCATATTTTTCAAAGTACATGTACCTTTTTTAAAAAAAAACAATTATCATGTTGAGAATTTAGCAAAATCATAATTGAACCGTTTCGGAACGAAAGGATATGAATAAAAGAATTAATTTTGAGAAAGAAGTAATTGCTAATTGTGTTTAAGGTTTAAATAATTTCAGTTATTGGATTTCAACTCATTTATTGGACTCATTTATTCATTAAAGAAAAGAATTTAAAAATCTATTCGTTAATGAACTGATACTTGTTTTAGATTGAAATCCTGTAGTGTTGAAACGAAATATTCTATTTTTTGTAGCGGTACGTTTATTGGAGAATCGCTTAATACATAAAATGTTTTTCGCATAAACGAATGTTTAAGAATTATTTTTATTTGACGATGCGAAATACTTTTAAAGTTATACTTGATGGAATTTAAATACTTTAATGGCATTAGCTGGTTAAGAGCTTTTGAAATTTTTATTTTCGTTTTTACAAATTTATTTTTAAATAAAGTTTAAAAACGGTTCTATTTGTTATATAAAAAAGCAAAAAAATGTTTTAAAATAAAAAATGTTATATGACTCCAAAGCAGAGTGTTTAGTTGTTTAAAATAAGTCATTTAAGTCATTTTGGAGATTTCGTCGTCGAGGCGTCGTATAAAATCGTTAACCTTTAGAGCAAACTAAAATGTCAAAAAAATATCGAAAGCCAAAACTATCTAACATGCTCATTGCATTCATGTTTCAATATTTATGAAAACATAAATATAAATCATTATTTCGAAGGTTTTCCGTTCCTTATTCATTTCACGTAATATTATTTCTATAAATATACATCACAATTTGTTTAGTTTTAGTTTAGATAATATTTTGTACTATGTATATTTTATTTTATAACCGTCGTTGAACAGCCGACCCAACTTAATGGGTTTACGGCTACTAATGTTCAACTCCGTAGCCTTGTAATTTTGAACCCAATCCAGAAGACAAGGGAACTCCTGGATCGAGTATTGGGAAAAATTTTGCCTTCGTGGAGGACTTTTTGATGGAGCTAACCCGCATTTGCGTTACATGGAGAGGAAGACCACGAGAACCTCCCACGGTTAGCCTGACGGCAAGGGGACTCTAACCCATGATCCGTCTACCACTGAGGATATTTCACGTCAGCACTGTGGTCAGTGCAAGCCGGATGCGGAATTCGTATCGACTAGGATTCGAACCCGGTTCGCCTCATTGGAAGGCGAACGCTCTATCTCCTGAGCCATCGCGGCTCTGTAATATGTATATTTTATTTTATTTTATAACCGTCGTTGAACAGCCGACCCAATTTCATGGGTTTACGACTACTAATGTTCAACTCCGTAGCCTTGTAATTTTGAACCAATCCAGAAGACAAGGAAACTCCTGGATCAGTACCCCCAGAGGTATTGATTTGTTATGGGAACATGGAGGAGTTAGAGACTCGACAGGTTTAACGTGCATCAGTCACCATTTACTACACGGGGAGTCTTCGGCCGGCGAGGATCGAACCCACGACCTCTTGGACATGGGCCCAGCGCCCTACCGACCAGGCTATCCCGGCCCTGTACTATGTATATTTTATTTTATAACCGTCGTTGAACAGCCGACCCAACTTAATGGGTTTACGGCTACTAATGTTCAACTCCGTAGTCTTGTAATTTTGAACCCAATCCAGAAGACAAGGGAACTCCTGGATCGAGTATTGGGAGAAATTTGACTTCGTGGAGGACTTTTTGAGGGAGCTAACCCGCATTTGCGTTACATGGAGAGGAAGACCACGAGAACCTCCCACGGTTAGCCTGACGGCAAGGGGACTCTAACCCATGATCCGTCTACCACTGAGGATATTTCACGTCAGCACTGTGGTCAGTGCAAGCCGGATGCGGAATTCGTATCGACTGGGATTCGAACCCGGTTCGCCTCATTGGAAGGCGAACGCTCTATCCCCTGAGCCATCGCGGCTCCCTGTACTATGTATAACAAAAAATAATTTTTGTTCAAAGTGTAAAGATTTATTTTTCAGTTTTGTATTTTTAAAGAAATAAGAACAATAAATTTAAGAACGCCGATCAGGTGGCCGAGCGGTAAGCGTGCTTGACTCTGATGTCAATGGTTGCGGGTTCGAATCCCGCTCAGGGAATAGATGTTTCTCTCTGGATGTTGTTTTCTGTTGTGTAATGCGTTAATGTGTGAATATGGCCCACCCTATATACGGGTATGGCGTGGGTAATGTTGATCGCCTCCGGGACTTAGGTTTGCAAGTGCCTACTGGGTAACGTTTAATAAGCAACACTTCAGGCCTCTTGTGAGGTGAAAAACGAAAGTACAGTGCCTGCTGTCCAAAAAAAAAATAATAATTTTGAGTACTAGAATTTCCGGTAAATCATTACATTACGAATGGAAAAATTACAAATAAATGGTTTAAATGCCGTATATGTTTTTTTTTTTTTTTTTTTTTTTTTTTTTTATGGAATTTTGTTATTTTCAGAATTCTTAGATATCAGAATTCCTAGAAAAATGATTTTTCTCCACGTCTGATGTTCAATAATGCATTCCACATTTATTTTATAATTTAAATTTATTTTATTAATTAAAGTAATTTTAATGATTTAAACAACTACAAATTTTAAAAATTATTGTTTCCAAGTGAGCCGTTTTTAGAAAAATTTACCTTCAACGCACTGGTGTTTCGTGCTGTTTTTATAAACATAAATTATCAAAACGTTAAATATAATATTTTTTACTTCTTTTGACATAAATAAATGCAAAATAAGAAGAAATAAAGTTGAAAAATATATTTAATAAATTTCTGTGTCCAGAAAATAAAAAATAAAAAAGCATTGCTGCAAACGAAATAAATTTTTTTAAGGAATAAATCTCTATAAAACCTCAAAAAATAAAAACATTTCGGAAAAGAATATTTTTATTTTTAAACTTTTTTCATTTATAGGTTCAAAATGATCAAAACCAAAAACAAGATCTTATCTTTAGACATAGAATTGTAAGTCAAATTTAAAATGCTTTACGAAATGAAAAATGGTGATGATATTTTAATAGCTAGGATCGTTTTAAAGTAATTTATCTTGATAGTGTGGATAGCATTTACATTTTAGTCTTTGGAAGAAATTAATATTTTTAAGTTAAAATTATTATTGATGACTATGACTGTTATTATGACTATTTATGCTCATTAAAATTTAATAAGGAGAAAAATTAATAGAAACGATTATATAAAAGTAGTCAAGGCATTAAATAATTAGGTTTAAATGCTATTTAGCGAATGTATAAAAACCGTCTGGTGAGTAAAATCTAGTATTTCTAAAACACTATTTTTTGAAAAATAATGAATTAAAATAATTAATTTTGTTTTTAGGTTAAAAATTGTTTAATATTTTACAGGTGATAAGTAAGAATAACAAAAGCGAAAATCTGTATTAAAATTTAATTAATTATATTTATGTAGAAAATCATTTCAAATAAGATATTTCAGTAAAATAATAAATTACAGATATTCAGATTAGTTTGTTGTTGTTGTTTTTTTAAATTCATTTCGTAATCCTAATTAATATTTTATAGAGAACAGTGCACTTTTGCCGTCGTTGAACAGCCGACCGAATTTTTAGGGTTTACGGCTACTTATGTTCTACTCTGTAGCCTTTTAGTTTTGAACCCAAATCAGAAAACAAGTGAACTCCTGGATCAAGAATTGGGATAAATTTGCCTTCGTGAAGGACTTTTTGATGGAACTAACCCGCATTTGTATTACCTGGAAAGGAAGACCAAAAGAACTTCCCAAGGTTAACCTGACGGCCAAGGGACTCTAGCCCGTGATCCTTTTACCACTGAGGATATTTTGCATCAGAATTGTTGTCTGTGAGTGCCGGGAGAGGAATTCGAATCAACCAGCAATCTTTCCAATCGAACCCGGGTAACCTCATTAAGTGGCGAGCGCTCTACCACTTGAGCTACCACGTTTCAAGTGTAGTTTTTCAACATTATGCAATTTACAATTATTTTCTATTTTTCAAGTACAAGGAAAATGACGGACAAGTAAATAACAGCCAGGAAAATGACAGCCAAGAGAATAACACAAATGACATTTCATAAATTTGGAGCTTTTTACATACAACCGTGTAAGTCTACTTTTAAGACTGACAATTTTACTTTGTGTATTTAACAAAGCATTTAAAGAAAAAATAAAACTCTGTCTTAATACATGCTATTAATCATGCTATCAACAATTTAGAGAAGACAGGGAAATAACAGTATACAAAAATCTAATTTCTTTTTAAAATCCCTTTAAATAGATGTTTCTTTAAAACTATCCTCTCTGTTCTAATCGGAAGATTTATTTTTACAAAATCGCTTACCAATCATGAATTTAATCAAAAATTATTAATGCTAGTATGTAGGTTATCGAGAAAGGAAAATTGTATGTTTTTGTGTGGCATATAAATCATTAATTAAAAAGTTTAATTTTATCCTTTTTTTATATCTTTCTTTTGCATTTATAATATATTTCTTTATATAATTAGTGAACTTGGTGCTTCTGACATGGGAGGTGGCTGAAAGACTTGAAGGCTACAATGTGACAGCCCTAGCCTGTGACACATTACGACTATGTGATAGCCCTGATCTACGACAGGCTGTAGTGCCTTTGAAGAAAGTTAATAATTTTTGGTAAGTCATTATTTGGAAAAAAAATTTACTGCTATCTTTTTACAATGATGTATTGCTATGTATTTCTATTTTAACTATTACTATTTAATGTACTTCTATTTTGAAATTTTTTCTCTTTACCTTTCGCAAAAAGGCTTAAAATGAACTAGGCTGTTCCAAAAATACTGAATGTAATATATTTCTTTTAAATTTATTTAAGTATAACTTGAGGACGAAGAATCTTGTTTAGATATACTCATAAACAACCACAATCGAATATCTAAGAGAAGGAGAAATAAAACTTTCGACAAAAACTAACGGTTTACTACATATGAAGTGTGTAATGATAAAATCTAAACCTGTTTGATTGCTGGAGGAAGCAGAAAAATTTCAAGGGGAGTTTTTGAAATATCTCAAGTTCAGCAACTTTAGATAGTATTTCTGTTTCTTCCTTTTTTAAATGTTAATTTGTGGCCACTGATGCATTTATTAAACTGGAGTTTGGCAACTACTCTAAAACTGTATTAAAACTGGTAATTACATCAACTTATCACTTTTTTCACATAGGAAGTAGAGTTAAATTTTTTTTTTACATTTTTTTTGAAGAATTAAAAGAGTTTATTTTTTTTGGATATTATATAAATTTTGCTAGATATATTTAAAATCAACAGAAATATTAAAGACAACGAAATTTTCGAAACTTAAACATCAAAATACTTTTTATTTTTTTTAAATCATTTACTTAAAATGGATGCATTTTTAAAATATTCTTGTCATTTAGAATTAGGGAAATAGAGGAAAGAAATATTTATCTTCCATTAATATAATTGCGCACTTTGCGTAAAACTTTTTATAACTACATGTCTTAATACAGGCTTCTTTTAAAATTATTATTATTATTTTAAATTTCTCAAGAAATACTTAAAGGATAATTTTGTAACTTTAGAAGTAATTAGTTCATGCTATTCTTCAGACTTAGCAATAAGATTTAAAACCTTCAAAAGGTTTCAGGAACCAACAATAAATTGCGAAAGAAAACAAGTATTTTTGATCATCCTATGCCAGAAAATCAAGCAATAGGCTTGTAACTGATAGTGATTACTTTGGCTTTTATTTGCAATAACTGCATAAAATTTCATAAGCCTAGCTTAAATATTTAGAAAAATATGAACATTTCTATAAAAAGCTAATTTTTCTGTCTCAAACTATTTTACTATAACTTTAAAATTATTCAATAAAACTAAACAAAATTTTTGGAGCTCTTAAAACGATTACAAAATTATTGCTTTAAAACTTTAATTCCTTAAAATTTGCGCAAGATATGATTATTTAAAGTAGTTCTTTTATACTGCTCATGCGCGAAAAAACTTTTTTTTATTATTTTGTTGTGATTCGTATTTGGTAACTAATAAAAAAATCTGATTTGAATATCTAAAAACTTTAAAGAGTTCCAAGCAATTATCTAAGTAGTTTTTGTAGTTCTTAAAAACTACTCAATATGTTAAGGGGTTTTTCACAAATTTTGTTCCGTTCTATTAAACAAGTTTTATTAAATATGATATTGTTATAATGTTAATAATATCCATTGTAGGGGATCATACTCCATAAAAGAATGTTTTCTTTCTTGATACCATCATAGTTGGGTGTCTGGACGATTACTGTAATGTATAGGCATTCGATATTAAATTTTAATTTATGGTACAAAATAAGATTTCTGTATAACCCCTTATCATTTTGAACTTTTGTTAAAGAAGTACAAACACTACTTCCATAATTGCTTGAAACTCTTTAAATTTTCAAGATATTAAAATCAGACTTTTTTCATTCCTTTATTAAATATTTTTATTAATTTTATTAATTATTTTTAAAGTTACAGCAAAAAAAAACTTATACAAAATAATTACTTTTTAATAAAAAATGTTCATATTTCCATAAATATTTTAGTTAGGTTTATGAAATTTCATGCTGCGATTGCGAATAACAAGCACAGTTCGATATTTTTAGGTTCATACCATTAGAATAAAGACACTTCTTTTATATTAACTTTACCTCACGCTACTATTACTTAACTTTAGATCAATGAGAGATATCGTGTTACCAATATTGGTGCTATTTTTATAGTAAATATTTTGATATTAAAAACAACCAGCTTATTTTTTAACTTTTTTTAAGTTTTGGAAGTATGAATAGCTTTATTAACATTCAATATCAATTCTGTATAAAGGTTTTATTAACAAGCTGGGATATTTTTTATTAGCTTTAATTATTAAATTCTATCCTTAATTAGCTAGTTTCTATAATTAAAAGACATAGTTAAGACAATTATTAAATAAAAACTGTGCTTGAACCATTTGTAGTTTAGCGACAAGATAAAGTGGAAACATAAGAATTGTTCAGTAAAATTAAATATATCACATGAAGACAACGTACAGAAATTTTAACTCTTGAGAATTTTTAAGTGGCGCAGACTAGCACAAAGAATATCGGAAAATATTTGCGTCATTAATTTAACGAAACATCTATCTCTAAAAAAAAACTATTAACAAATAGTAAAAAACAAATATCTGAAACACTCAAAGCTTAGACTCATAACAAGCGGGGAGAATTCGAGAATCGACCAGGCGAAATTAAATAAATTGTATCATACGAAGATCAAATTTTAATCCTCACGGTGTTTATAAGACTCTTTTTTGTAGTTAAGAAGGGAATTTTAACAAAAAGGTTCTGTAAGGATAAAAGAAAAATAATAAAATTTGAAAAGTATAAGGATTTAAAGCCTGCTGTAATCAGTTTTTATAACTCTTTACTTAAAGCTCTGTTTGCTTTTAACAATTAAAATTTTTGATAAATATAATATTTTTAGCTTTCTCAAAGCTCATGAAAGAACTAAGCTGTGTTCGTTTAATCAGTTAGCAGGGTTTTTTTTTTACTAGTTTAGTGTATAAACTATACAAAACAAATATTTTTTTAGATACTTTTAATGCCTATAAGTTTTAAAAATACGTTTTATAATGTTTATCCTTTAAACCCACAATTCCAATATACGTTTTAATTCCTGAAATTTAACGTTTTCATTCACTGTTGGAATTTTCTCGGAAAAAATGGTTAAATGGCAATTTATTAAATGGTTATTTTACTATATTTACTCAAAACAGCCAAATAACCATAAATAAAATGGTAATCAAACTGTTAGGTTTGAGTAAAACTGTTCATTAACTGCTTTCACCTAATACAGTTAAACAACCTGAATTTTATCGCACCAACTAGAACCACCCAATGAAGCTACTTAGTTCTTTGCAACAGCTTGTATATCATAGCCGAGTGGGCTTATCTGTCAATCTCATGACCGGTAGGACTAGAGTTCGAGTCCTAGTGTTGACACTACAATATTTCTAGTGTCCGGCACTCTCCAATGCCCATTACCATACGAAAAGCCGAGCTCCTATGTCTAGTTAAATAATTAATTTTTTTACGTTTGTGAAAAATGCTAGCTGTAAATGGTTAAAAAACCGTATAATTTTGTATTCATGGTTTTATAATTATACTTTTTGTAAATGGTTTCAAAACCATAAAGGAAAAAAATGTTCTTTACCATAAACTTTACGGTTAATCGGATGGACAGACAGCTGCCAGTTATTTTACCAAAATTTTAGAACTAAAATATTAACAGTGTACATATTGCTTTATATTCATCTGTGTCACAAAATATTTAATATATTGAGTTTTTAAAAGTTTCATCTAACCATATTATTAAAATTGCACAATTCCCCTACGATCTTCAAATATTTTATTCTCTTTTTGTTTTTGTACAACTATATTTTTGTTTGTAGTTGTGTGTATTGTATTGAATTTACAAAGAGTTCAGTTAACAGTAGCTGTTCTTAAAACGCTTTGTCATCATAAGAAAAAAAGAATTTTAGAGAATAATATAGTATTTTCATAACAATTGGGAGATTTTAACAGTTATTAATTATAACAGTGCTAATTGTAAAAATGTCGCAAAATGCCATTTTTAAAAAAGGGTCTATAAAAATAATAACCATTTGCAGTATAACTTTTAAATGTTTGAAGAGATGCATTATTAGGATGTATTGAAGATAAAACCAAATAATTAGATGCATAATTTGGTTTCAAAAAATGTGCAAGAAAATGAGAATTGTTCGTTGTTTTTTTAAAAAAATAATTGGAAAAATTTCGCCAAACTGGAGAATTTTTTAAGTTTTTAAAATATTTAAGCTGTCAATCCGTTTTAAAGTTCAGTTAATTATTCTCAGCTATAATACAGTTCATTAGTTACAGCAAGTGACTTTTTTAACAAAAGCATCTTGCTTTGTTATTATCTAATACACAAATAGAAAAATGAAAGGCAGATTTTAAAAAAGGACCTATTCCATATGTTTATAAAAATTCGCTATAAAAAATGCTTTCCTACTGGATCTTTAGGGTAACAAATTTAAAATGTTTCCGAAAAAAAGATTAAATATTTGTCATGTCACTGTGAAAAAGTAATTATTTATGCATACGTCTGATAAAAATATAAAGTGTATTTAAAATAACAATACCATTTTCAAATTTCTTTGATAGTGGTTATAAAACGAACTGCTTTTACTTTAAAAATAAGTTTTACATATGCAGTCAACACACAGAATTGTTGCATTCCTAACCAGGTTATATAAAAATATATTATTGCATTAAATGAATTTTTTAAATTTAATAGGTACAACAGGAATTATCTTAAAAATTATAAATCGAAGAAAATTACTTGTTCATAAAGAAGATTACAAATCTGTTACGGACCACTTTTTTTTCTCTTTTATTTTCAAAAACGGACGGTAAAGAATTTTTTTTTAATTTCAAACTAATATTTTTATTTTTTTAAAGTTTGTTATAAAATAGAAACTTCGTTAAGAATAATCCTGTTCTAAGATAATTCTTAAATGGATAAAATGAGCCATTTTCTCGTTTATACTAATTAAAATTTTGAGCCTGTAATTGAAAGATGCATTTTGAAAATTGTTATTTCTTTATGAAATTCCCAAACAAAGTTAAAAAAGCAATATAAATTAACTTAACAGTAAAAGCTTATTAATTAAAATGATTAAAATGTATTATTAATTAAGTAGTAAACCAGTCTTTATTGTTCGCTCCCATTACTCGAAAAATTTTCCTATATCTTCATTAATTATTTAAAAGGCATTATAAAAATCGAAGATTTAAGATAAAGTACCGTAAAATGATAAAATATTTTGAAGGAAATTAAAGCATTGATGGCCATTTTCTTAACAACATGATGTTGCTTTTAAGACAAACGCATTTTTTCACTTAAAAATAGCATTTTTTTAGAGAGGAGTAACTTCTGCTGAGATACTTTATCTTATATCTCTTAACTACAAAACGATATTACGATACAGATTAGACCTTACAAACAAATTTAATAGTTCAAAATGTTTCAAAAATATTGGATATAAATTTATTTTATTTTTTAAAATTTGTCTTTGAATTGTGTTTTAGTTTTGTATTTATTAAAGTTTTTAATTAATATGCTGTTAGGCTTTAGAAGTGGAATTCATGCTTGAAAATGTATCTAAATAAAGAGAATAATTCAACTTTTATCGTAATTAAATATTTTCTGTGCTATAAATGATGAAGCATAAAATTATTTTTTCTTTACAACAAACTGTTTAAAAATTTTGTATCAAATCATGGTTGAAAACAAAATACCATCACCGGTATTTTATGTCATAAATATACAACTCTACGAAGCAAAATAATCTGATATACCGTAATTTTACAGTAATATTTACTGTGAAATCATTGAACCACTAGTATTATATAAATGTTACTGGCAAAATCGTAGAATAATGTTTTACGGTAAAAATATAAAAATGAATTTTACGAATGTTGTACTCAGGAGTTCAATATATTTTATCGTAATTTGATCCAGAATTCTTAATAGTGTATAACATTCCATATATTTTTAGTACTGTAAAGCAAATCTTAGCAATTTAATACAACAAACATAAATTTTTTTGCGGTGACTTTTTCACTTTTTCCCAATTTGTATTTATTAAAGTTAAAACAATTTCTTTAATATGATGTTTCAGCCGAGTTTAGTAGAAGTATATTGCATGCGTGTCGATTCATCAACAAACTATTTTCATGTGTCTTAAACATTGACACCTAAAATTGAAGTCGTCAATGTTAAAATGGGTTATGTTACAAATCTGCTCTTTTGAGAAAAACCGAAGAAAAAAAAACTGTGACATTTCTGAAAAGATTGCTTTGATTGTTTCCAAATTGTTGATTTCTCTTCTTAATGCTGTCTAAAAAGTTATTCGGTATTTGATATCAAAAAATGGGTATAGCTGTTGGAACTGTGCGTTTTTGAAATTTAGCACAATTTAACATTGACAACAAAAAAAAGGAAGGATAAAGTAATGAAGTAAGAATTATCTTTTATGTTAAAAGCAATAATTTTATTCAACAATCAAATATTTTGACACATTGTAAATGCTGATGACAAATCATAAGCACATGCTATCAGTTAAGATTATACAGAAATTATACATTTAGTCTCATTCCCTCAATCGCTGTCTCCATTGAGATTTTGTGAAACTGAGTCAACATCTGTTTCAGTCTTTGGCCATTTCTACAAAGTGGAATATAAGTCAAAACCAGCAACAAAGTTAGAAAGGATTCTAAGGTAATCCATTTTTTGGCTGTTAATGGATACACGTCCTGCAGGATGAGCTTTAAAATTTGGGAGCTGAGGAAGATTGTGCCGCCAAAGTTGCCGCCAAAAGAATGTGTGGGATACCAAACTATTAATGTACCGAAGAAACACTTTTCCAGGTACATGGCTGTATGAAAAGGCACGTGTCATTGACATATTCTGTCAGTCTTATATTATTTCTTTGAAATTTATACGTTGGTTGATGCTGGAAAACTGTTGAGTGGCATTTATTTATTTTGTTCTATTCGTGGCGCATAAAATACGCCACGAATGTTCTTTTGTTAAAGTGTAAAGCTCGTGAAGTAATAATATCAAAATTAATAGGCCTCACTTTGTCACATTTACCGAAACATAAACAGTAATAATAGTTTTTCCTAAAACGTACATCTAAGGTGACATTAAATAAATTTCTCAGATTTACATATCACAATTAGTATAAGCCTGTATTTACAATGCAGACTAAACTAATCTTGATAATTCAAGGCAACTAAAAGCATAGAGGATTTTAACCGTGACTGTAGCGCAATTTAAATTGTAATAAATTAACTATCACACGAATTAAATTTGTATAATTAATAAAAAAATTTTAAAACGATTATTTAAGGAGGCGGAACCGAAATATCTCAGTTTTATATGTCATGCCTCAAGCTCAAATACGTATACTATGAAGCAACTGGCTTATGCACACCTGAAGTGTGCATTCACTGAAGTGCGTACTTTAAGTTTTATGTGTTTTATAAGTTATATATTAAGCTTTATGCGTTGGCGAAGTGCTTACTATTAACTTTAAGAAAGTGATTAGATAGTTAACGAACATGCAGTAACTTCTAAACTTAAGAACAGAAGCGTGCAGGATGGTACGTGAATCTGCAAAATTTCTCTATTATATTAATTAATAAACATCTGAAATTTAAAGAAACAATTTATTTTAGAAACTTAATTTTATTCTATATCTACGCTATAATTTTTTAAAAAAATGACTTTTTTTTTTAATTTATAGTATTAAATATGATTTAGAACAAATATGACATGAAATAATTTTTCGTTAAATATACAGTAACGAAAATCAAATCTTGATAATATTAGTAAAACTTTTGTAAATGTATCTTACGTGTCACTAAACCTAGATCAACAATTTAATAAAAATTTAAATCTAATTATACCCGCATAATCACAAAGAAGATAGAGATCACATTCTTTAGGAAAACATACGTTTAATGATAGTCCAATTAGAAGTAACACAAAAACTTTAAGACTTAAAGGCTTTAAATCAAATACCACACAGTATTTTTTTTCCCTTCAGTCCTGATCAAAAGATTTATCATTTTTCATTTTCTAAATCAAGATATTTTTGATCTTTTAAAGCTTGTTATAAATGGATAATTATTTAAAAATGTAACTTTTTCTCCAAGACATACTTGAGTATTCTCTTCTTCTTGTTTATCCCTTTAAAGTTTCTTCTTATGTGGATAATGAGCCATTTTCCCATTAATACTAATTAAACTCTTGAGCCTCTAAACGAAAGAAATATGCGATTTCTCATTAAGAGGGTGTAATTAATTATTTGTAATTTTCAGAAAAGTGTATTGGAGATCATAATTTCTTGATAAATTACTCAAACAAAGATAAAAAAAGAAGCAAAATAAATTAACTGTACATTAATTAAAGCATTTGGATTAATAGTAATTTATAACTAAGCTGTATGCATTATGTTGCTTGATTTATGAAAACCTGGAGTGTTCGAAGTTCTCTTGGCTGCATTTTAATTTATTGATAAATGGAAGCGAATTGGGCTTAAATAGAATCAGGTTGCTTTATTTTCTTTGTTCATGCTTTTTTTGTAAATTAGCCTTTTAAAGTTCGTTTCAATTTTCGAAAATACTTTTAAACTTCGGTTTGAACAAAATATGTAAAGTTAAATATGGTCAGAAGGTTAAGTATGGTCACAGTAGTCGAAGCGAGTTGGGAGCAGCATACTAGTTTATTTGTATCATCAGGATTCTACCCCCTGGGACACGTGGTTCATAAGTGAGCTCATCTTTAATCAAGGCTCATTTAACTTGCAAGTTAGACAGTATTATAGAAGAGGTAAGAGGTTTTTCCTAACAACCACCCTTAATTTATGATTTTAGATTATTTCGAAGCAAAGAAGTATATAATGCTCGATTGAAACATTAGAATACCATTTAAGTAAAAAACGCCTTTATTAAATTGAATTAATATCAATTACTATCGAAAAAATGAGTAATTATATTAATTAAAACCAAATTTTATTTACAGAATAGGACGAGAAAGCACCCGCCTTCCGTATTTATCGAACTTACCAATTTTCTTTTTTAAAAATAATTTTTTTTTAATTTTAAGCACTGTTTTACTCATTAATAATCAGTCTTTCGAAAAAAATGTATTTCCTTTTCTCCAAAATTTTGTTTTACTTTATATTACATAACTAACAATCTGAATGGTTATTACGAAATGTTGTAAATAAATGGCAGTAAAGAAAGAAAGCAATATCATTTCAATTCGAAATATTAAAATATGGAGAAAAAAATAGTTATTTTATTTCGGTAAAAAGTAATTAATGATTTTCAGCTCTTTTTTTCTATGGCCAAACTGTCTTATAAAAAAGAAGCATAAGCCCAAGTGGTTTAAAGGGTAAAGCCTGGTCGTTCATTCAATGCTTTTGTCACCAAAAGACAAGAAAATGTGTCAGTAAAAATCCAACTTTGGCTAAGAGGGAAAAAAAGTTTGGGGAAAGTCAAAGGCTTTGGAGAATTCTTTGAAGCTTTCTGTCGCCAACTGCTTTAATTCTTTCAGCTTTTACCGAAGCTTCTTTTTTTGGCGAATGACAAAGAGTACTGTATTGACACTTTCTTTTTAGTCTTCCGATTGGGCTTAAACAGATACTTTCTTTAGGATACTATTCTGTGGATTTTATCTTATTTTTATTTTGCTTTCCTTTTAAATAAAATTGGTTATTCTTTTTATATGATCTTGATACACTTTAGGAAACTATAAATAAAACAAATGAGAGTGTTCAATCGGTAAAAAAAATTTGAGTTTTATGTAGACTTCTTGTAAAAGATACTTTGCTTGTCATTAAATTCGGTTTCTTTTTTTTTCGAATTTTTTATTGTTTTTAGTCTGCAAAGCTATAAATGATCGTTGTAGTTTTTTTTTTAACAAAACGCACCAGAAAGGCATATTGTTTTGTACGAAATCTCCATACTCAATGTGTTTTTATTTTCCTTTTTTGTTGCCAGAAATGGGAAACTAATTAGTATTATATAAATAAATAGCTTTTCTTTGAGAAGTTTCTAATAACAACAGATAAAATATTTTTTTTTCTTTTTTTGCGTGATTGGCTGTGCAATTTTGTTTAAAAGCAGATTTAAATAAAACTGTACTGTGTGTCCAAGAAAAATGATTATACATTTTTATCCAAGTTTATTTAGTTGTTATTTTCAAATGAGTGTAGAATGTACACAATCAATACAGTAGTAATAGTGGTCAATCACTACAGTACTCTATGCGGAAATGTACAAAACAAAAAGCATTTTATTTTGCAACTGGCGTTTCAGTTTAAGTTATTTCTGTTCAGCCACTCCCTGGTATAACCTACACTGATGGGTTTTTTTTTCTTCAGTTCAGTCACTCCCTGGTATAACCTACACTGATGTTGTTGTTTTTTTAAAGTTAAGTGCCACTGCCCGGAATGCATTTGCCCGTTATACTCTGCACTTATGTATTATATTTTTTAATTTGAGTGCCTGCCACTGCCTAGTATAAACTGTATAGGCTCTGTAGATACAAGCAAACAATAATGATGTAATATTAGGATGATTTTAATGGTGTGCTTTCGAAACGATTGATATGCAGAAAATGAGAGGCAGATCATTTAAAAGTGTTCATGGTTGAATTGTTCTTCTTTGAAATTAAACATCACTAACTATGAACACTAGTCAATTAAGACAAAAAACCTAACCTGAAATATTAAAAAAAAAAACAGCTAGCAATAAATATAACAAAAATTAACTAACTTTTAAATAAATAAAAATTGAAAACAACAAAAACAAACAAATAACAGTAATAAAAAATAATATAATTACGATTCACTACAAAATGAAGAAAATTCACAGGTTACCCATTGACAAAATGGTTGTTGTCTCACTTTTTTTTTTTGAAAAAATAAACTTTATTGTACTTCCCTCTTGTACATCTTTAACTATTAATCCTGAACTACTCGGTACAAAATTTTGTAGACATATTTAAATGCATCTCTGACACATTCTGCGTAAATTATTTTGATGACTGAATAGACATCGAACTGCCAACCGAGATCAATATTAACATTTTCAGATTGGTACAATGGTGTTTGATGGAGATTTTAAGCTACATCCTACACCCGTTTAAGATTCACACGTTCATACATGAAATATGATTTGAAAGCTAGGCTTTTTTAATTTTACATGAATAGTGAATGAATCGTTTATATTGCGTGGAAGACAGTCTACGGTCTTGTGCAAGTAATTGGGTACGTTGACAATGGATCCTTTTATCCCTAACCTGGTGATTAACACCCAGTTCTCGCATTTGAATGAAAGGGGTTCAAAGAGTAACCATTCGCTCTTCGGTAGGGTTCAATTCTCTCAACGACTTTAGTACTTTCATGAGGAACTGGTTCCATGCTATTTTAAAGATAACATCAGTAATAAGTGCTATTTTAAAGCTCTATATGATCAAAAACAGTTTATTACACTTACTTTAATATTTAATTATTTTGTATAGTAAGATAAATTCAATCTATGCAAAAAATAAATTCCATGTAAGATAAATTCAATGAATAAATTCAATACTGATTTGCGATCTACAATGATGCGATTGATGTAGATTGACAAATTGAAGTAGATGATGAAAAAAAAGGTTAAGATCATAATAAAGTTTATTTCGCTTCAGATCTCGATTTGCAAATAAAAAAGAATATTGTTATTCAAGTAAAATCATATATATTATGTGAATAAGAGGAGGCCAGGGGAGATAAATTACCCACGAGCTGCCTAATCAAAACCCCAATTGGGTACTTGCACTTCAAGAAGAAGACCTGCCATGCCCACACATGTGACCTATTACGTCAGCAGCAGCTAAAATCTTTATCAGCAAAATGGCGTATTAAAGTTGATCTAAGTTTCTCTACATAAATTTGAATGTTAATTAATGATAAGTTAATTGAATACAGAGCCTTATCATACATCGAATTAGTTGAAATATAATCCTTTCTCGTCTACTATTTTACATAACTTATTATTTGTTTATGTATTTTATTGTAACCGTGATATATTTTTGATTTTTGTACCTGGCAACTTCAATGCATAATTACCCTCTTTATGTTCCACATGGCTCAGTACCTGTCTTTGTGTAAAGTCTCTGTGTAAATATATAGTGAAATTTAAATCTTTGAAATAATTGAAATCTTTGAGAATGAATCTTTGTGAAAGAATTTTGAATGTGTTCTTTTAGAGAATTTATATTGACGGGCTTAGCTTACTCGAAATAGAATGTAAGGATAGATGCTAACGCAAGAAAATACCACGATTTAACAACCAATCAAGATCGAGACCCCCAACTACGTCATTTGCAGCTATCCAATTAAAAATAGAATTTAATTTACAATTTTGGAGTGCACTAGAAATCTATCATTGGCGCGTTATAGAAAAAGAACACTGCTAAAAGTCAAGCCAATTCGGCCAACCCCACAGTATCTCGTGTCAATTTTAAAATAATTTAGCTGAAGATTTAAGACCAGAAAGTTTGTTGGAAATTAAAGTAAACCTAATATCGATAATGATTGATGTGGTAGAATACAGAAAGGTTAAAAAATAGATTTTGATGCACAATTATCGCGACATTGAATAATAATTAGTTATACACCTGCAATGAAATAAAAAGCCTTTACATTTATGAAGAATAGAAATATTTGCATTCGTTCTTTATAAAATTTAATTAAAATTAATTAACTGATTTACTTATTTAAAGAGGGATTAGAAATTATTAAATGTATGAAATGAAGGAAATTTAAAAGCTTGAAACATATAACTATAATAGCATCACAAAGGCAAGCAAAATAATTTTTAAAAATTAAAATCTGATTAACCGAATACATTGTCAAATGTATGCTTTAAAATTTCCTTTTCATGCTACAGAGTCGGAAACAATTTAATCCTATTACCTGTTCATACTTCTCAAATTCCCCGTTATCCAAATGCATAAGGGTTTTACAGAGAATTATCGCGTATCCGTTAACATTATTTTAAGAAAATGCTCCGCACTTGAAGTGTTAAACAACCCGTTTAATCTCCTCGGATAAACATTGTTGGAGTTATTATGTTTTAAAAGTAAAAAGTTTTTGTTTATGTTTAACTTTATTAACTAACGAAATTTAAAACTTTCTTCGAAATTTAGCACGTTAATTAATAAAAGACGATAGATTATAAAATAAATTTTAAAAAATAATTCCCGTCTTATCGCTGCATATTGTAATACTATAAATTTTTTATTGTTTACAAACAAATCGAATTATAAACACAGCTCAAAATCCTCAAAATTGGTACAGCTTAAAAAGCGTGTTTATGAAAATAGACAAAGCTCAATAAGCTTGTTTAAGAAGAAATAATGAACATGAAAAAAAAACGTGTCTTTTCTCACTAAGAAAAAAGGTATGGTAAAAACTTCCAAAACATGGTAAAATTTACCGTGTTTCTGCCTCTAAGAGAACACCAAAAAGTTCGGTAATTTTTTACCGAAGCTCTTTGATAAAATTAACAATAAAATATAGCTTTAAAATATGGGGAAAAAATTAAGTAAATATGGCAAAATTTGGTAATGATACCTTACAGCATGGCATATAAACTTTTAAATCTGTTTAAATTGTTTTTAGATTTGAGTTTTTTACTAAACATGAGGTAATAAGAACTGTAAAATTCTGGTAAAACAGTACCCTATACACAGAAATACTATCAAATGAATGATTTAAATATCGTATAATTTTGTTTTATTAACCAGAAATATGCTCTTTTATAAGAAATTTATTTATCATATTCAGAATTGTAATTTTATCAGTTATCAGTTATATTACAGTAATGCATTCAAAACACAGTTCTAAACACAGTCTTAATGACGGCAAATTATCGTTTTTATTTTAAATAAAATATTATTTTTTATTTCAAAGCCACTTTGTAAATTTAAAAACTATTGTATTCTAAGCATTTTTTAACTTAAGGACATCTGTTTTATAAGACAATGAAGGAAGTAATGATGAATATTGACAAGGACGTGCATAAAATGATTGACTTAAAATATCGTGCAAATGTTGACGTGGTCCTGTTCAGTGCACGAAATTAAAAGCGGAACTCCCTAAAAAATTATGATCTAACAAGAACGTATTTTTATGAGTTAACAAGAAATTTTGGCTAAGCGAGAGGCTAAAGTTACATGTGCTGAACAATTAATAAGTAACGAAACTAGAAACAAAAACGTGACTTCTTTTCTTTTTTTTATCATTTGGAGTCTTGACTATCAAAATATGGCATATGGTTCTGTATAATTCCGTTATAAAGATATATATATACTTACAAAACAATACAAAAGCTTTTAAAAGTTAAACACGTCAGACAGAAATCCGTACCATCTATTACGATATATATCATAGAAATATTTAAAAAAAGTTATAGTTTTATAGTGTTCCTGGAATCCTTGATTTGAAGATCTATTTCACTACAGAAGGAGAACTTTCCATCTTGAAAAAGAAACAACTATATAATGTTGCAAGAGCATGGTATTTGTTTGGACCATTAAAAATGGCGCATCTTATGCTGACATGTCCTTAACAAATCAAACGCGAGATAAAGAATTTTTACTTTTGTTTCGCTGCAGAAGAAAATCGTCTGCCAGAAGACGTCACGACATCAACAGTTTTTTTAAGGCGAACAGAAATCATTATTATATATTTATTACGATTTTTAGATATTATTTTTTTTATTATTCAATAACTTATTACTTATTGATTTATTAGTCAATAACTTCTGTTTTCCTCATTTCTCACGATTTTAGAAAGCAAGTCAAAAAGGAGGCTGGGCAACGTCGTGCGATGTTGATATTCGTTTGCGTTGGATGCTTGGCATCTATTTGGCGAACATTTAGATGCAAACTGGCTCAAACAGAATAAGGTTTTTTTTTTAACTTGCAACAGAATATAATGACCGGGTTTCTATTCCCACGTAGTAGGGCTGAATCTTAATTGAAGGATTGATCTCAAATATTCTAATTCGTTAGAGAAGATGATATTTTATGTTACGAAATCAGACACAAAAATATACATTAAAAATAAAAATAAAATTTATGTCTATAGTTTGTATTCTAAAGCTATACGGCAGTTAAATAAGATTGACTCGGGGGTAAAACATACATCATCCCGTGCTTGCAGCCATGGCGCCACTTCAAAATGTTCCAAGGAGACTTATGTGCAACGAATAGACGCTGTGATCTGTCTAAGTGGTTAAATTGATTATGTTTATTTCATCGTTTTTTGTACACTATTTAAGCAACAACATCAAAATTGCTTTTTACTTGGCATATAAAAACGCTTAACTATTTTTATTTTAAAAATAATTTAATAATATGAGATGTTTTATCTGAATTTGTTTTAGAAGAAAATGTTTCAAACAACCGCCTCAAATGGTTCTTAAACTTTAATAAATTCAGAGCCGCAAAAGTAAATTTCTCGAAACTTATTTTCTTCTAATATGCATAGAATATGAATCATAACTTTCTTTTTAAAATCTCCTCGCATATTATTTCAAAACTCCTAACAATAAATGAACTGCATCCTTAAGAACTAGTGATAAAATATTTATCTCTTTTAAGTGGCCCAAAAGTTGCTTAAAAATGTTAAGTACCAACCCATTAAGTGATACTGCGGTGTCGCTATTCTTCTCGATTTTTAGCCCGCGCATTCTCCGTCAGTTTTGAACAATACTATCTTAAAGCCATGCATGAAAACTTCTGCAACACTTCCTTGTCTTAATGGCCTTCTTTTCAGTGTACTAAATTAGAATTCTAAATGAATGATCCAATTAGGAGTCTTAAATGTTTGTACTACGTTATCATTAAAACTTTTTATTACTTCTTTGCTGTGTCACTTTCGGAACTGAGTTTCCAAGAGAACACGTTATATTTTGTACTAGAGTTAATATTTTTCAAAATTTAAAGACATCAAAAATCTTAAGTAAAAATAGTTAAAAGATCTGTTTCGTTTTTTGAAAAAAGTTGATGATGTGCTTTAGATATTAAAATTTTCGGATTATAGCTTGTGAAATTATTTTATGAATAGTAATGAACCCTTTCGAATGATTTTTTTTAAAATTTACAATGAAACGAATTCTGATAAGAGAAAAAAACTATTGATAAAAAATTCTAGGTGGTTTAGATTTTTTTTTTATTTTTAGTTCAAAAATTTCAAATTGAATTTTTTTTTTAAAATAAAGATCAAAAATCTCGGGTTGCATAAAATATTTGAAAGATTTCTTTTATTTTAATGAAGTTGACTATGGGTTTGAGGTATTAAAATTTTTTCGATTGTCATTAGTTAAATTATTTTAATGATTGTAATAAATCCTGTGGCATTGAGGAATTCTATTTGATAAAATTCATCTCTATGAATTTTATCAAACTTGAGTTTTTTTAAATTTACAATAAAACGAATTCTGGTGAAGACAAAAAACTCTTCATGAAAAACTCTTGAAGGTTCAGTTGATTTTATATTTTGTACTGGAATGAATATTTTGTTCCAAATTTCAAGACAATACTAAATTTCAGTTTAAAGTATTTTAATGATTTGTTTCATTTTAATAAAGTTTATGATTGGTTTTGGGTGATGGGAACTTTTAGATTGTTATTAAAAAAAGTATTTTAATGAATGGTAATGAGTTGTGGCGTAACTACCACTACAAATATTAAATACCAAATCAACTAGTATATAAGACATGTTAACTTGATTCTATTTTGAGGTACCTTTTGATAGTTGAAGGTTGACAAAGACGATTAAAACATTCTCCTTAATGGTGACCTTCACATTAAACAGTTGATTTTCTTAAAAATATACTGCTCAAAGAAAAAACAATTCCGGTGATATAAATAAAAGGCTCCCGGTCAATAAACAATATTGAAGATAAAAAAATGTAATGAGCGAAAAGAAAAAAAAAATAATGAGTGAAATGCTATGATGAAAAAATATAATTAGCAAAAATTTATATAAATATATTAAACAGCATGACTCAACTAGTGGTAATCGTTCTTCGAATTCTATCACAGATGAAATTCTGGAAGGGGAGTAATGTGGCGTAACTACCACTACAATTATTAAATACCAAATCACTAGTTTATAAGACATGTTAACTTGATTCTATCTTGAGGTATCTTTTGATAGATGAAAGTTGAAATAGACAATTAAAACATGCTTCTCAATGGTGACCTCCACATTAAACAGTTGATTTGCTTAAACGTTCTATGGTTAACCCGATGATAAGTGGATTCGAACGCATGATCCATCTACCACTGAAGATAATTAATTAGAAGAGAATCTGAAATATTGCACTTTTTATATCTATAGCAAGTTCTATTGAGTAATATTGCAAATATCTATTGAGGAAATATTGCAATTTCTCATTGGGTGTTGGCTATGGCTTTCACATACATCAAAAGTAAGGAATACTGAATAAAGTTATCCATTGCGAAAATTAAATAACAAGAATTTCTTCTTCCCGTCTCCGCCCCTTCGACAAATGAGTTCTAGCCAGAAGAAAGAGGCTTTATATGTGTACTCTTTAAACAAAACATTTCTTTTTTTTTTATGAAAGACACTATTTCATCGCTTTTCCGCAGCTAAGGCAGATTTTTATCCACCACTTTATATCGCAATAATCGTCTAGAAAATTCTAGAACGAAACTAATGAAAAATCCGATTTTAAAACAATTATGTGTCACCATGAAATGAAAAACATGCCATGATAACACAATTTTCTACAAGTCCCATAGCTCCAAACCTGGAACTAAATTAATGAAAAATCCGATTTTAAAACAATTATGTGTCTCCATGAAATGAAAAACATGCCACGATAACACAATTTTCTACCTGTCCCATAACTCCAAAGCCTAGAGAAACCTGGAACTAAAATAATGAAATATCAGATTTGAAAACAATTATGTGTCACCATAAAATGAAAAACAAGCCACGATAACACAATTTTCTACCTGTCCCATAGCTTTAAAATCTAGAACTAAATTAATAAAAAATCATATTTTAAAACAATTATGTGTCAACATGAAATGGAAAACATGCCACGATAACATAATTTTCTACCTGTCCCATAACTCCACAATCCTCTAAACCTTCATATTAAAATATTAAAAAAGAAAATTACTTTAAAAACATAATACCAAAAACATTACATTAAAAAAAATAATCTGAATTTTTTAAATTAAAATTGAAATCGCTTACTATCATTTCTTATTAAATTAACTCTAAAAGCATTTAAACTAATATTATAATGAAACATTGTGTTTTTTAATTAAATTTAAGACGAATAAAACGCTTAAGGGAATATAACTGCTAGCAAAGAGAAAGAACAAGAAACGAAATTCCAAAAGGGTTTTCGAAGTCTTACAGATAGATCTGGATTTAATAATAATTTTGTTTTTAATAAAAAATAGTAAAATAATTCTTTAACCGTATATTGCGAATTAATTTAATGAAATGAATCTTTTTAAATCAAATTTTAAGCGACACAATTTAAAATATGATATTTTATATTGAGAAGAAAAGATAAGAGTTAGGAAGTTAAAAAATAATGTGGCAACTCAAATTTAAACATCTAGCGTTGGTGAAAGCGGTGATGAAACTAAGTAAATGAAAAAATAGATTGGAAAGCTTTTTGTTTGCAAAGTGTGAAAATTAAATAAAAAGAAATTAACTTCCATTGAGAATTATCTTATTAAGTTTCGTTTATGTTTCATTGAATGAGGCGTTTTAAAAAAAACTTAGCTTCACCAATGGAAGAAAAAAAAAATTTGAAAAAAAAAATTATAAAAAGACTTGAAATAATGTTCAAAGAGTGTTCTCTCAAATAAAATCTCAAAATAATTAAAATGCAAACAGAATGATTATAAATTTGAGAAAACCATTGAAAATACAAATTTAAAAGAAATATATTTATGGTAAATTTTCTAAAGGAAAGTGTTTTGTATTAATAGAAAAAACATTTTATAAAAAGCTAATTTAAAGTCACGCAAAAACGCTTAGCATTAAATTTTTTTTAAAAATGTGAAGTAAAAAGTATTTTGAGTTAATTACTTTCTTCAGTAGAGTATTAATTGTAAACATTGCAATTTTAGTTGAATAACCGATTTTTTTAAAAAAAAAAGAAAGAAAGAAAGATATTTAGAAAAGTAAACTAAAAAATATTTTGTGCTATTAACTAGAATTCCATGCAATGTTTGCTCTAAATAATACGATTTTTACAGAATCTCAAACTTTAAGAAAAAAGTTAATTCTGAAAAGAAGAGTAAATATCATTTTGTGCTATCAACTGGAATTGTCCGTGCAGTGTTTGTTCTAAGTAATCTGATTTTGATAGATTAACTTTATTTTGATCGATAACTTAAACTTTAAAAACAAATTTGATTAATAAAAGTAGAGTAAAAGGCATTTTGTGCTATCAACTATAATTCTATGTAATGTTGGTTCTAAATAATACAATTTGGACAGAATCTCTTGCCTTAAAAACAAAGTTATTAATTAGAAAAGTAGAATAAAGCGCATTTTGTGTCATTAACTAGAATTCCATGCAGTGTTTGCTCTGAATAATGCGATTTTGATAGAATATCAAACTTTAAAAACAAAGTTAATTAAGAAAAGTAGACTAAAAAGCATTTAGTGCTATCAACTAAAATTCCATGTAATATTGCTTTTAAGTGATAAAATTCGGACAGACTCTTTTACTAGTTATTAATTATTAATTTACAAAGTTATTAATTTAGAACGGTAGAATAAAAAGCATTTCGAGCTATTAACTACAATTCCACGTAGTGTTTGTTAGTTCTAAGCAATGCGATTTTAATTGTAAATCTTACTTTAAAAACAAAGTTAATTTGGAAAAGTAGAGTAAAAAGCCTTTTGTACCAGCAACTGTAATTTCATGTATTGCTGATTCTAAGTAGTTTAATTTTGATTGTATCTTTAAGTTTAAAAGACTTAATATAGAGAATTAGTGTAAAAAAACATTTTGTTATGTTAATTATTGTCTATTTACACCTTTATGAAACTAAACCAAAACTTCATCGAACTAGTGGTTTTCGCTGTGCATTTTGAAAAAAAAACATGTCCGTTTCCTGATTCAAATGAAACATTTCGAACGTCTTTCGTCAGCACAATAGCTTGATATTTCTGACCAATCACAAAGCCGATGCAATGGCGGAGGTTTGGAGAAATGGGAGAGTTAGGATGATCAAAACTTGGTAACATGTTACAAACACTCCTACATAATTTTATGTAAATAATACGCTGATTCGACCATGGTATACTAGTTTTTATTAAGAGATGCAAATACTTCAAATCACTAATTTGCATTTATAAAGTAATAATTAAAGTACCAAAACTATAATTCACTTTATAATTGCTTTTAATTCATATTTTTATTCATAACTGATAATAACAAATTGCCATTATTTTATGAATAATCAATTTTACAAGGTAATTGCATTTATATTATCTCATAACAGTTCTTGATACGGACTAATGTTTCCTGATCAGGTTAGATGCATGTGTTTTTGAATGCATAAGTATTTTTAAATTGTCAAAAAAAAAAGACCGGAAATTACAATTAATTTATTATTTAAGACAAGTGTAAAAAGTACTTTTATCATATTTTAAAAATTTAAAATTTATAATCATAAGAGTTTAAAACGTTTAATAAGGAGAATCTTAAAAATACATAATGATTTTGATCCTCTGTAGAGAGGATGTCTCCTCAACTTTAATATCCCAACTACCTGCGCGCGAAGTCTAGCACTTTACGGCAGAACAGTTTAATGAGGACCAATACCGCACGCATGCTGATCAAAGTGGTCATCCTCCCACTAACTGACATCAGCCAGTGCTTGACTACGGTGTTTTACTGAGAACCTTGCCTTTGTGATCAGTCCACAGAAGGAAGTAAAATTATGTGAAGTTTTGATAAAATCTCTTGATTGCTGCTAGATTGTTTGGTCATCCGATTTCTATTAGAAGTGCAACACAGGGAAACTCAATCATTACTCAATTTCTTTGAGCAATGGGAAAATTAGTCATCGTTTTTGTTTTGCGACGTAGTAAAGTCAACTGTTAACCAAGCTTACAGCCATAATGATTATATTTGCCTAAAAGTTATTCAAAATCTAAACAAAGTCCAGTTTTGAAGCATGCGATTTCCTCTCTAGACAATGTTTTGTTACGTAGCAGAACTCAAAACTTTCTTCGAATAATATCAAAACCTGGGACAAATATTTACTGTAAATGTGAATTTATAGTTAAGAGGCATAGTCGTATATTAGAGGTCGACTTCAATTGACGCAAAGGAAAGAAATTGTAGCATTTTCTTTAGCTAAAAAAGGAATAGTCGATAGGAGTGTCTAAAACAATCGGCTATAATCAATCAACAGTGTCGAAGTGATTAAATTAGAGCATAGAATAGGGGATTTGAGAAGAATGGGCAGATCAAGCCGAAAAAGGATTATTCCAACAGTTACAATCTACAATTATCCTAAACATTTATTTTATCTTGCAAACATATATCCGTAAAAAACAATATTTCTATAACATTTTCGTTTCTAAGGCAGATTTTTGCTCACCATTTTATGTCGTAATAATCGTCTATGTTTTAGAATTAAGCAAATTCAAAAACAGATTTTAAAACAATTCTAACCAACAAGTTACTATCACACACCTTTAAAATTTCCTACTTGCGCTATTGTTCCAAATTTCCCCATATTGCAATATTGCATACGTATTTCAATATTCATATTGCAATGTTAGAAAGCAGAGCCACATGAAAGATATCAGATCAAAAATCATAAAGTTCCAAAACGGTTTTCCATGTTTTACGATTAAAATTCGAATGCCCTATGATCATATTTTATTAAAATCACTTCAAAAACTTTTCAAACCTATATTATAATTGGATTTTATAAAATAAGGTGTGTTTTTACATTAAATACGAGATACATAAAAAGTATTAAAAAAAGGAAATTTCTTGAAAAGAATAAAATTAAGAAAGTAAAATTCCGAAAGGATCTTCTAAATTTTACAGATAGCTCTGGAGTGATTTTATTTTTTTTTAAATATATCCTTTTAACCAAATATTACAAATAAATTTAATAAAATAATATAATACTTGTTACTAAATTAAATTTTAAGCAGCAGAAATAAAATATAACATTTGAAATATAGGTCGTTTATTTCCGAATAAGAAATGAGAAATTTATTAAAAACATGAGGCAGTTAAAATTTAATCATCGAAAGTTTCATTGCAATAGTTGGTAAAGTAAGTAAATGTAAAAATAAATTCAAAATGTTTTTATTAAATGTAAAAAGTATATGAAAAAAAATTAATTTCAATTGAGAATTATCTTTTAAAATTCCGTTAATGTTTCATGTGATGATACATTTTTTAAAAAAATTAAAAGCTCTACCAATGAAAGAATAAATTTTAAGAAAACAATTTTCAAAGGGATTAAAACAATTTCAAAAAAAAAATGTTTCCTTAAAAAAAAATTTTACATTTCAAAACATTAAATTGAATTAAAATATAAATAGAATGACTATAAGTTAGAAAATATCTTTTAAAAATACAAATTTAGAAAAAAATATAATCACGGGGAATTTTTATCAAGAATTTGTTTTGTATTTGTAGATAAACAATTTTAGAAAAGTTAATTTAAATCATAAAAGAAAATTTGTTTTTAAATTAAGAAAAAGTAAAGTAAAAAGCATTAACCTTTTCCGTAGAGTATTGGCTCAAAGTAATAAGATTTTACTGAATATCATAATTTAAAAAGAAGTTAATTTAGAAAAGTAGAAAAAAAGTCTTTTATGCTATTAAATATTTTTCATGTAATGTTGCTTCTATTTTTCATCTTATGTTAAATCTTTCATCTTGTGTCTAATTTTCCTCTTACTGGTAATTTTGAACAATCTCTTAATTTCCAAAATTTTATATTAATTATTATACATTATTATTATTATATATAATATTTTTAATCTACTTTTGGTTCTAAGTAATACAATTTTAAGAAGTCTTTCGATTTCTTAAAAAAATGTATAAGAAAAATAATTTAAAAAATATTATGTGCTATTAACTACTTTCCCTCTAATGTTGGTACTAATACAATTTTGAAAAATCTCTTAATTTTTAAGTAAAAAGTTTTAAAAAATAATAATTATGAAATAAAATTATTTTGTGCTATTAACTATTTTTCATCTAGTGTTGGTTCCAAGTAATGTAATTTTAAAAACTCTCTTAATATATAAAAGAAGGTTTTAAAAAAATTATAAAAGCATTTTAGGATATCAATTATTTTTAATATAATATTGGTTCTAAGTAATGCAGTTTTAAAAAGTCTTTTAATTGCTTAAAAATGTTTATAAAACTAATTATAAATGTATTTCGTGTTGATAACTATTTTTTATCTAATGTTGGTAATACCATTTTGAAAAATCTTTTAATTTTTAAGCAAGAAGTTTAAAAAAAAAAATTATAGAAACATTTTAGGATATTAACTTATCTCAATCTATTGTTGGTTCTAAGTAATATAATTTTGAAAAGTCTTTTAATCTCTTAAAAAAAGTTTTAAGAAAATAATTATAAAATGGAACTATTTTGTGCAATCAACTATTTTTCACCTAGTATTGGTTCTAAGTAATACAATTTTGAAAAATCTCTTAATTTTTGAGGAAAAAAAAGGTTTTAAAAAAATAGTTATAGAAGCATTTTAAGATATTAACCTCTTTCAATTTAATTTTCGTTCTAAGTAATATAATTTTAAAAAGTCTTTTAATCTGGTAAAAAAAAAGTTTTAAAAAAATAATTATAAAATTATTATGTGCTCTTATTTATTTTCTATCCAGTGTTTGTAATAATTATTCCATTTTTGAAAAATTTCTTAATTTCTGAAAAAAAAAGAAATTAATTATAAAATAATTTTGTACTCTTAATCATTTTTCATCTAGTGTAGGTTCAAAGTAAAACAATTTTGAAAAAATTAATAAAAAGAGTGCTTCTTCTAAAAAGTGTTTTTTAAAATTATTTATGAAAGCAGTGTATACTGTTACCTATTTTCCAGCTTGTGTTTGTTCCAAGTAATGCAAGTTTGATGGAATCTCTTAATTTCTGAAAAAGTACATCTCAAAAACCTCTGCTGAAAAGCAAACTTTAATTTAAAAAAAATGAAAAAAATCATTTTGTGCTAATAACAATTTTCGTCTAGAGTAATACAATTTTAAAGAAATACAATTTTGTTTAAATCCCTAATTTTCTTAATTAAGTTGACTTTAAAAAAGCAGAAAAAAGCATTTAATAACACAGTTTTCATGCAGAGGTAACATAATTTTGATGCAATCTAATTTATTTTTTTATTACTTTAAATTATATAAATTTTGCTTTAATCGAGAAAGATATTCTGCTTTTTTATTGACTAAATTTCTGTTCGGGATTTTTTATGTATGAAAAGTTGTTCTTAGTAATGCAATGTTCGGGATTTTTTATGTATGAAAAGTTGTTCTTAGAATCATAATATTTGCTTTGCTCTTAAAATATACCTTAATTTCAAAAACTTTCTAATTTATTTCACATCTTTAGACAATTTAAAAAGTATGCAAATAAATACAATATTTTATGGTTCTTATAAGAAAATAAATGGTAATAACGAATATATTTTTAAACAAACATTTAAATTTTAAATAAAGAACATAGTATATGTTATTAAAAATTTGTTATGGTTTTAAGTTGACATATTTTTTGTTTGCTAATTTATGCTATTACTTCTAATGCATACTAACTTACAAAGTCTTTCTTAAGCATTTCTAAAAGAATTAAAAAATATAAATTGTGTAAAATTAAATAAACTTAATTAACCACACACTCTAAATTAAGGAGATAAAAAATTCTGATTTTAATCCTTCAATTTTAAAACCACTTATCTATACATTGAAAAGTATCGGTACAACAGTAGAGATTTTACTATTTCCATAATGTCACTCTGCGGAAAAATTGTTTGGAAAATTATAGCTGAAAAACTAAAGTTGAAATCAGTAATCTACTTTTAAAAAAAACAATTGCTGTAATTATAGTTTACTATTTTTCTCCTTAATTTTTTTTATATCTGAAATGGAGCAATCTACCAAATGACGCTAAAGTTTTGAATCTATCTCAGAGCTTTTAAATAGTTTATATTGACTATTTTACGGATATTTGATGTAAAGTAAAAACTATTTCAGTAATTGTAAATGCATTGTTGTTAACAACAATACGTTCGATATTCCCAATTAAATTATAGCACTTGTACGAAATGCGCCCTTCTTTTTAATTCAAATATTTCAATGGTTACATTTTGTGATAAATTCTTACTCGAAATCTAGCCTTTAATATTATTAACATATCGCTCATTTGGTGAAACAATGACGTAACTGCAAAATCAAGTTACGTCATTGTTTCACCGAATGAGCGATATAAAAAATTTAAAGTTTAATTTTTTCATGTAAGATGAAGGGATAAAGAGAGATCAAAGCTAGCTTAGATCACGTTGCAATCTAAACCGATCTACGTAAGAAGATCCGAGGGTTAACGGAAGTGTAGAATCAGGAGCCATTTAGATTGGGTATTGTATCTTAGAATTTTTACAGTACATGAAATGATCTATGTCCTTATTATTTCTATCTTGATTTCAAATTGTAAGAAAATTTCCTTTTTGAATCTTTTTCATCTGCTTTCCATAAAATCATTAGAAAGGCACCTAATTGAAAATTTTTCTCGAGAGATAGCAAACTGGGTGCTGAGATCCCTAGTTATATTTTTAAAAAAGCTTTTCATTCAATTAGATGTTTCACAGTGTGCCTAAAATGGTCTTGATGCTTTTGAAAATAGTTGAAAGTCATCACATTTGTATTTTCCTATTAGAAGAATAAAGATATTCTACAGATTTGGCTGCTGACAATATTAATAATTTTTAATAACATCAAGTAATAACATTAAGTAATAACAATGTAATAAATCAATCAAATAAAATCATTCAAAGTGAGCCAATGATCTCTTCCCTTATCATCCTCGATTCTGTCTGTTTATTGGTCCTCGACGTGTCCATACACGCAGAGAAACAGAGAAGCACTCTGACGTCAGTGAGGTGTAGGAATGAGATCTAAAGGCCATATGCAAACATTTTGAGAGGTTTTGTCGGGTGCCATTTGATTTACTGGATGATGAAACACGTTCAGACATGCCTGTATTGCTCGAGAAGTACCTAAATGTCGAAAATAGTCAAAGGATAGAGTGGCTAAGCAGATCACTTGACCTGAATTCCATCGAGCATTTCTGGAATGATCTTGGTTTAACATTCGCAGTTCATCTCACTCCTTCGAGAATCCTCCATGATCTACCTTAATTAAGGAGATGGATTGACGTTCTTAAGATCATAGGTTTATCATTTCGAGTACCTGGTGTGACCTGCATTCCCACCAGAAGTGCTATTTTACGTTAATACTCATTAGTGAGTATTTTTGCTACATTGCTTTTCAACTATTTTGTAGAGGAGCCCACAAATGCATTATCATACGTTTTTATTGTTACCTTTCTGTTGATATCGTTTTGGTCCTTAAATTCATTCTCATTATTGCATTTTCATCGAAAATTACTCATGGTTTGGCGCCTTATTTGAATTATAAGGGGGGGGGGGGTCCTTAACCTTTGAATACGAATGTAATTAGAAAAATTATTTTTTTTAAAAGAATTTAATGACTTAAAAGTTATTGCGATATGTTTTTAATTGCATTTCCTTACCCTTATTTAAAAGAATATAAATCTTACATTGATGTCTGAGAATATTTTTTAAATATTTATTTAAACTTAAACACTATTAAAACATGGCAACATAGCATACTTAATAAAAAGAAACTCTTTTCTAAACTAAATTCGACGCGGTGTTACATGAATCAACGATTTTGGAAACACAAATGTTCACGGCATCACCCCTTAATCAGCTCGATATAAGCGCTTTAAAGAATAGAAGTAAGAAACTGAAACAAGACTAAGTACTCTTTTAAGAAAGATAAAGAAATTCCTTGGAGGAAAGATTGGAGTCGAAGATACCACCGAAATCTTGATTAATTACACAGTGCTGAAAGTTTCACTTACCAATTAATGGAACGGATTTAGTTCATTCAAGCATAAATGGAAGAACTTTTTTTTTCCTAAGTGGATTGGGAAATGGAGCAAGAAAGAATCTAAACATCACGTGGAATAAATGTTTCTGGATAATACCTTATAATTGCTCAGACCAATTCCGCTGAGGTATTAAGAAAGGTAAAGACAAAGAATAAGTATATACTTAAAAAAGAAAAGTTATATTTCCTCAAATACAGATTTCTAATTTAGTTACTCGTAGAAATTCTGATCACTGAAGAAAAATTTTGTTTAATAAATGCAGAGTGACTATAGTTAAAGTTACCATATTTTGACCTGCGTGGAGTCTGTTCTGGTTGACTGAAATCGATAAATTTGGCCTTTATTTAATGTGTACTATAAGCAAATGATTTTGACTTAATTTGATGATGCACTTAATTTGGGCGAAAACAGTTGTATTTCCCTTCAAATACTGATTTCTAGTTTAGTTACTAGTATTCTGATCTACGAAGAAAAAGTTTGGTAAGTAAGAGCAAGATGGCCATTTAAAGTTACTCTGTTTCGACCTACATGGAATCTGTTCTGGTTTACAGAAGTTGATAAATTTGGTCTTTACTTAATATGGACTATGAGCAAATGATGGTCTTAATTTGATGACACACTTAATTTGAGAGAGAAAAGTTGAATTTCCCTTCAAATACAGATTTATAATTTAGTTACTCGTAAAAATTCTGATCAGCAAAGAAAAATTTTGTTTAATAAATGCAGAGTGACTATAGTTAAAGTTACCCTGTTTCAACCTACGTGGAATCTGTTCTGGTTGACAGAAGTCAATAAAT
Organism: Parasteatoda lunata; assembly: GCA_949128135.1. Taxonomy (NCBI): domain Eukaryota; kingdom Metazoa; phylum Arthropoda; class Arachnida; order Araneae; family Theridiidae; genus Parasteatoda; species Parasteatoda lunata. The sequence goes on from OX421978.1 coordinate 82,052,708, forward strand.
TTGGTCTTTACTTAATATGGACTATAAGCAAATGGCTAAGTATGCATTTAATTTGAGTGAAAAAAAGAGTTGCATTTCCCTTCAAATACAGATTTATAATTTAGTTACTCGTAAAAATTCTGATGAACGAAGAACAATTTTGGTTAATAAATGCAGGGTGACTATAGTTAAAGTTACCCTGTTTCGACTAACGTGGAATCCGTTCTGGTTAACTGAACTCGATAAATATGGTCTTTACTTAATCTGGACTATGAGCAAATGATTAAGTATACATTTAATTTGAGTGGGGAAAAAAGTTGTATTTCCCTTCAAATACAGATTTATAATTTAGTTACTCGTAAAAATTCTGATCAGCAAAGAAAAGTTTTGCTTAATAAATGCAGAGTAACTATAGTTAAAGTTTCCCTATTTCGACCTGCGTGGAGTCTGTTCTGGTTGACTGAAGTCGATAAATTTGGTCTTTACTTAATATGGTCTATTAGCAAATGATTAAATATACACTTAATTTGAGTTTTAAAAAAAATGTGTATTTCCCTTAAAATACAAATTTCTGAATTACTAGTAAAAATTTTGATGCACAACGAAAAAGTTTGGTTAATAAGAGCAAGGTGGGCTATTTAAAGTTGTCCCGTTTCGACACTCGTGGAATCTGCAATGGTTTATGGATGCCGATGTAACTTTGCATATGCTTTATACATACTAGGAGACAATCACAATAACACAATCTACAATAAAAAGAATTTGTTTAAATTTCAACCAATGTATGCTCTTATCTATATATGAAAAACGATTTATGAAGTTCAGTGCAGTTTTTGAAACTGATAAACGATTGATTTTAAAGTCATTTTATTTGAATGGCAGTAATATGCAATTTGCATTGAGAGAATACTGATTTCATGTGTCTGCTATAGATATAGCCTACGCGCAACAGCCAAAGATGCTATGATGCGATTTCAACATGTACTCGATCCAAATAAAATGCTCATTGAACTAATGATACGGTCCAATTAAGTATGCCGTTTCCAATTCGTGTTTTGTTTCTTATGTGGTATTTTTCACCAGACGGTAGAAGCTAGAACTATTTCTTATTGAAGATATTTCCCCGTGATTCTTTTAACGTGCATACCAAGTTTCATTTACAACCCTTAACCAAAACGGAACCTAAACAGGGTAACTATAAATATATCCAACTGAACCCATATTAAAACAATACTGCTCGTGTCTCTTCTAGATACTTCCAATAACTTTTAACTGCTGACTGATTTATAAAAACATCACACTTTTGGGATCCAGATACATTATTCTGTTTCTGTTATAGTATTTATTATCATTCTCGTTATTCCATTATTTTTAGCTTTCGATGTACAACTCATTTATGTTAGATTTTATACTATAAACTCTCACTACTAGTATCGACTTGAGATGACACTACTTTTCCGTTTTTGATTTATCAGTCTTCAATTCTGAGTATTTTATTTTTTCTGTTCTATATATATTGTGTAGGTTCATGGCATACAAAGAATAAAATACATACTAGAAAGTAACTAGATTGGCCACACATTTTTCATATAATCCAGTATTTTTTGAAATAGATATAAAGTCAATTGCATATATACTACTAATTTTGGTCAGTATAAGCATATTATTCATTTGCTAGTCAAAATCGCCCCTTCTTTTTAAGCATTTGACATGTTTCTGATATAAACTATTCTCTTCCGCTCAAGATATAACGCGCTTATATAACGTTTACGCTTACGTATTTGCTACAAGATTTGAATTTTTGTCTAGAAGCAGTGGTATTTTATTCAGTTCAGTTGTTTTAATGAAATTCGATGAAATATGCAAATTCTTTTAATTTATTTCACCAGTATATATAAGTTTGAACGTCAAAATAAAACTTTGGTTCGAATATGTCCATTTAAAAATCAAATCAAACAGTTGTAATTTTTTGAGTTAGCTTGGATTAGCATATTTTTAAGCACAGGTCCTTAAGTGTTTTAAAACTGCAAGAAAAAAAAAGGGATACTTAAACTGTATTAAATAATCTTTGTTTTTCATCAAAACCCTCTCCAGGGAATTTCTCTGAGTGGACATTACGTCTAAATGGAATAATATGATTAAAACTTTATTGAATGATTTACGGATAACTCCGTCGTAGTCTATATTCAAATAAAGAGAATCTGTTTGAAAAGTGAGTGTGCTAGCCACTGTATAAACTTAACATTCAAAAACAGGTAAATAAAACATTAAAAAAAACGTTGTTGTGCTCCCTGAATATTGGAACTGGAGACAATTCTAGTATTCCAGTACACTGTACCAGTACCCAGTTCCAGGTATGCCCGAAACTGGAGACAGTTTCATCAAACATTTGCACGTTACCGTTTAATCAAAAATCATGCGATTTCGGGCAGAAATGTTCGACAAAACATTGAGTGCGTAAGCTTTTTTTTTAGTAATCATTTTTAGATTTTAATAATATTTTCTTTATATTTACGCAAAAACCAGTGAATTTCGAGCATTTCAGTAATTACTAATTAATGTACACTTTACTTATTCATGTCTTCTTGTAGAATATAAATGTTAAAGTAGATTAAGAGATTCTATCCATAATAATAATTTTTTTTATAACAGTTGTTAAACAGCCGACCCAATTTTATGGGTTTACGACTACTAATGTTCAACTCGGTAGCCTTGTACTTTTGAACCCGATCTAGAAGACAAGGGAACTTCTGGATCATGTAGTGGGAGAAATTTGCCTTCGTGGAGGACTTTTGATGGAGCTACCCTCGGTTAGCCAGACGGCAAGGGGGCTCTAATCCATGATCCGTCTACCACTGAGGATATTTCACCTCAGCACTGTGGTCGGTGCAAACCGGATGCGGCCATAATAATAATTAAAAATAATAGAAATGTTGATCGGGATAATCAGGTCAGTTAAAGTTCAATTCCAGGAGAAATTTGAAAAAAATATATATTTAATTATTTTTTCTATTTGAAATAGTTTTAATTTTTCCGTAGTGCAATGAGTTAATTGGTCTTGATGTTTTCTACAGATATGATAAAATTTTCTTGCCTTAGAAGAAGTATTGTTTTACTTTATTTTTTTACATAGATTCTAAAACCACTTCCTAAATTGAATATGGCGTAAAACTTTGAATAAATCTATATCTAAACAAACTAGAAAACATTTATATGTCGAAAAAATTTAAGGGCTTATGAGAAGAATAATAAATTTAATTTAAATAATTTCAAACTCAATAAAAAAAATTATCAAATACAATTTTAGTTTGCAATCTTTTTGAGATTTAATTAATTTTGATAATTTCGACAAAGTTAAAAATTTTACTCATTAATAAAATTTCAAAAACAGGTAATCAGGTCAATTAAGTAACAGTAAAAGTAAACACCTCTGTCATCTGAATGCTAGAAAAACTTTTACATTTATCTAATTTAAAACAATTAAATTTAAATTTCATATTCCAAATTAATTAAATTAAAGAAATACATTTAAAGTTATTTTAGTTTCAATAAAAGTCAGTTTAGAAACATATTAAATTGAAATTTAAATTAATTAAATCTTTAAATTTGAAATTCTTAATTAATTGAGTTTTTTAATTTTTATCATCAACTATGTTCTTAAAGAAAGAGTATAAATAGAATATAAACGATTTTTTTTATCTACAAATATAAGTTCAAACGTCAAAATAAAATTTTGGTCCAAATATGTCCTGAATTTATTATAGGAAAAGAAAAACGGCGAAGGAAAAAAATAAATTAGCCTTACACGAGAAATCGATTACGATTAATTACTCGAATTAGCCACGAATTCAAAATAAATAAATAAATTTAAAAGGCTTATTTCATGCAATTATCAAACTTGTGTTTACAGTTTTCTCCTTTTTAGAAACAGATTTAAATATAAAAAAAAAATCAAGAACTATTAGGTATAAAAAAACTTTAAAAATTTAACTAACAAATTTAATTATTTTTTTCTATTAAGATAGTTCAATATTGTAATAGAAAAGGAAGAACGGCACAAGGAAAAAATAAATTAGCCTTACATAAGAAGTGGATTAATAACTCGGATTAGCCACGAATTTAAAATAATTAAATGAATAAATAAATTTAAAAATCTTATTCCTTGCAATTATTAAACTTGTATCTCTATTAAAAAAAACAGATTTAAAATAATACAAAAGTTAAAAATGATTAAACATAAACTTGAAGCAAATGTTAAAAAGTTAATGACATTGATTTATTTCACGATATAGTTCAATATTGTAATACAGATGGAAAAAAGGCAAGGGAAAAAATAAATTAGCTCTACAAGAGAAAAGGATTAATAACTCGGATCTGTCAGAAATTAAAAAATAAATTATTTTACTAGGTTAATTTCATGTAATTATTCAACTTGTGTTTAAAATTATCTACGTTACAGAAAGAAAAAAAAAACAGATTTAAAATGAAAAAGTGAAAGAAAAAAGATTAAGCATAAAACAAATGTCAAAAATGAATATTTTCTTATCCTTGCTGACCCTTGAAGCATTTCGTATGATATAATCAGAACGTTAAATATAATGTGAAAGGAACACGCATCATTATCTTTAACTAAATCTAAAAGCAAAAGTAGAAATGAACATAACAAGGTTCTGCTAAGATTAAATTTTTAAAAAAATAAAACCTTCAGGCTGAATATTTCGTATTAATTTTATCACTAAAAGTTATAATGATCTTAAATATTTCAATCATAAGAATCCTATATTTTTATTATTTTTTAACAAATATAGATGGAACCTCTTATTCATTAGAAGTTAACATATTTTAAGTCAGCGAAAGATTAACCACTAAACGAGAGTTAAAAATGAAAATCTTATTTTTTCACATTATCTCTTGTGAAATAAGCATTTCAGAAACGCTAATGGGAAAAGAAAACACATTATTATATTTAACTAAACCCAAAATGGAACAGTAAAAGTGAACATAATAAGATTCTGTTAGGATTTTTTTTTTTTTTTTTTTTAGAATAAAACCTCCAGGTTGGAAGTTTTGTATTGTTCCCAGCACAAAAGGTAGTAATGAGGTCCTAAATATTCTAATTCTAACATCTCTTGTATTTGTGTTATATTTTTTTAAATATATGAATAAAATCTCCCTTATTCTAATTTAACATATTCATTGTACAAAAGAATGAATGTAGTGTATGCATGCACATGAAGTAATTAGTAGTAACTGAGTATTCATACTACACAATATTGAAACGTTTTAAAGATTATTGCTTTTTTATGAAAGGATAAAAAAAATGTATCGGAAAAAATATAAAATCAGTAAGAAAACAGGTTATATTCTCAAAAATACAACACTCATTTTTGACGATTTAACAACCTACGAACTACATACTTCATTAGTTTTGATTAACATTTCGTCACATGGTCTTGACCAAATGGAAACTCATAAAGGTTTGAAAATATTGTCTCCCCACGTATAACGTCACAGTGAATTCAAGGAGTTTTTTTATCTCATTTTAAGGAGATTTTTTTAATCTCATTTTAAGGAGATTCGGTATACTCATTTGAAGGAGATTGTTTATCTCATTTTAAGAAGATTCGGTGCCGTTATAGCCAGGTTGGTAGGGCACTGGGCCCATGTTCAAGAGTTCGTGGGTTCGATCCCTGCCGGCCGAAGATTCCCCGTGTAGTAAATGGTGACTGATGCATGTTAAATCTGTCGAGTTTCAAAGTCCACCATGTCAACAAATCAATACCTCTGTGAGTACTGAATTGGAGATTGATTGTTCTCTGATTCAGGTCAAAATTACGATCTGTGGTTGAATGTATGAATGTGTCCGCCCTATAAACGGGTGTGACGTATGGGTGTGGCAGAAGTAGAATTCTTGGCCATAGATGGAGCCACTGGAAAACAAGAACAATCACACCCACTCTGCCTAAATGTCATACGTCAACAACAACAACAAAGAGATTCGGTCAAGCATATATCAATAATACTAAAACTGACCATCATCGATGCACCATACTTTAGAAACTACTCATATAGCTTTGAAATTTTTGGTGAATATTTGAGATTACATCAGTTGTATGTTATGATAATGTTTTAGCATTAACCGAAATACTCTTTGAGTTATGAAAAATTTTTGCTCAAAAATGATTAAACTGTTTAAAAAGTTGAAAGTTTTCAGTTCGTAATCTGCAATAGGTATGTATTAAGAGTTATCACAGTTTAAACTTGTATATGTAAACATTATGTGAAAAAAACTGAAACTGAACTCTTGTTTAGATGCTGAGAAAAGTTACATCGAAAAGGTCAGATTTAGCATTATTGGTATGTGCCCTACCGATTTCCCTTAAAATTGTTTTTACTGTATAACGAGATTATGCAGCGGCTAGCATGCTTACTTGTCAAGCTGATTTCCCAAATTTGAATTTATGCGAGACTGAATGAATGTCCAGTCATCGATATGCTGTCTTATGAGGAGGATATTATTGAGAATGGTAATTCCATCAATTTTGCTAAATCTTCCCTCTGAGCATTTTGCCGGTAACGGTTTCGTCAAGAACAGATTGAATTTCGCGAATTTTGAATATTAGTTTATATATTTTTATTTTATTTTTTCACCGTCGTTGAGCAGCCGATCCAATTTTGAGTTTGCGACTATCAATGGCAAACTCCATGGCCTTGTAATTTTGAATCCGATCCAGAAGACAAAGGAACTCCCGGTTCAGGTATCGAGAGAAATTTGCCTTCGTGGAGGACTTTTTTAATGGAACTAACTCGCAATGCGTTACATGGACAGTAAAACCACGAAAGCCTCCCGCAGTTAGCCAAACGACAAAGGAACTCTAACCCGTGATCCGTTTTACCACTGAGGATATTTTGCGTGAGCACTGTGGTCGGTGCGAGCCTGGAGCGAAATTCGTATCGATCAGCCATCGATGTGATTCGAAATCGTGACACCTCATTAGAAGGTGAGCTCTCTATCCCCTAAGCCACCACAGCTTCAATTTTTACAGAATAATTTAATTTTTAAAACACCTGAAATCGTATGTTTTAAAATAATGGTTAAGTGTTGTAATTAGCGTTCTTATTAAAAGACTGTTCATCATGTAATCAAAAACGAAAAAGTGGTATCTCAAGAGTTTCACAATTAGAATTTATTTCACCAAAACATTCTGGCATAATCTACCACAATGTAATAAATAAAAAAATATTAAATTTGAAGTCAATGCAAATTGACTTCATATTCATTTCATTTATCTAACTAAAGTTGCAGGAAGTAGAAGAGAAAAACATCCACTTCGTAAAAACAAATATGTGCTACCACTTTTTCCAAGTAGGAATTTTTTTATCATGACACACCAACTTATATGATATCCTCCAAATTGCTTTCCCACGTTGTCTAAGAAACAGCAAACCAAATCCAAAAAAAAATAAATTACCGACAGAAAAAATACATTTATGAGATATTTCAGACATAAATTATTGATAACAGTAAGTTGCAAAGAATTTCGAATGACATTTAGAAATTTGAGCATTAGATAGAAATTCATCCAGGCTCTAACGTTTATTGCATTATTAATATTTTGAGTTCTGTAAATAATGCTCTTGATGCTCTAATAAATTCAATTGTAAACTTGGTAAAAATAATAATCAAATGCTAAAATATGTAGCCATAAGCTCCATATCTTTAACCTTTGATCAGAAGAAGTCACACGAAACATTAAGTTTGTTTTCTATTAAGTAAAAATTCGATGATTAAAAAATTTTTTTCATTTAATGCAAATTTAACAAACCTATTTTTCTTCTGCCCAATCTAAGATGTCAATATTCCATGTATTAAATATAGTTTATTTTTTCCAATAAAACAGAACATTTATCCACTTTATCGGAATCAACTACAACGGAATTAATTAATAACATAATAACTCTTTCATAATTAATTGATAATCTAATGATTCTTTCGTAATTAATTGATGATCTAATAATTCTTCCGTAATTAATTAATAATTAATTATGAAATTAAAAGCATTAATAACATTAAGTTTGTTTTCAATTGAGTAAAAATTCTATGATTAAGTCAAAAGTTATTTTGGTTAAAGACTTTTTTTTTTATCTGAATGCAAATTTAACAAACCTATTTTTCTTCTACCCAATCTAAGATGTCAATATTCCATGTATTAAATACAGCTTATTTTTTCCAATAAAACAGAACATTTATCCACTCTGTCGGAATCAACTATAACGGAATTAATTAATAACCTAATATTTTTTTCAAAATTAATTAATAATCTAATGGTTCTTTCGTAATTAATTAAAAAATTAATAATTATTTCGTAATTGATTAATAATTTAATATTTTTTTCGTACTTAATTAATAATTTAATAATTATTTCGTAATTAATTAATTACCTAAGCTTCATATCATTAATACTGACTAATGGCAAAGAACATAAAAATACATTTTCCTTCTATTAATTCAAAATCTGATGATTAGGTCAGAAGTTAATTAAAATAGTTACTTTTTTTCACTGAATGCAAAGGTAACATGTCATATCTTTCTACAGCACAAATAAAGTTGTCAGTATTTGATGTACTTTTTATAGATTACATTTACTGATCATTTTATCCAATCAAATAGAACATTTATCTAGTCTGTCGGAATTAATTACGACGCTAAAGCTATTTGATTAACTGAAACGCATAGAATTTGGACTAATTCCTTTCCCGAGACAAAAGTAGGGAATAGTCTTAGAACAGTTTGATTAATTCTCTCATGTAGTTCTACTGCCAAGAGCAATGTTAACAGGAATCTAACGAAAAATTAATTCATTAAAGATCAGACTACGCATCTAAGAGTTTGACAGAGAAATATCCCAATAGTGCATAAGCGATTAAACATGCAAGGGTTATTGGTTTAACAATTCTAGAATCTAAAAGTACCAAGTCTTAGAAACTAGTTGCAACTCAAAAGAATTTTTGACGAAAATAATCGTTTATATCTAAAGTAACAATTCAAAATATCTTATGTTTAACGTTATGCATTACATTTTCGATTAAATATTGCTGAAATGAATGTAAATTTGCAATATTCTATACGTTTTTAAATCTATACATATACATTAAAATGTATATACAACCTATCTATATACATTAAAATGTATTACAATCTATCTATATACATTAAAATTTTTTGCATTCTTGCTTAGTGTGGGATTTAAGAAGCTTTCAAAAACATTTTTAAAAAGTTAAAATTTCAAAATGTTTATAAACATTTTACTTATATTATCTTCGAAACTTTCGTGGGAAATTTGATATAGAGTGTTAATTATTAGTTTATTGTGCATTATGAAAGTTATTAGGCTAAACAGATATTTTGGAATATATAAGTTAAGCTTTGCAAGCATTTCATTGTAATTTTATATTTTAGCCGGTCATTGCTGAAAACAATAGATACAGTAACGTTGATATAAAAATTTAAATTAATCCGATTTAGCTAAACGCCTAGTTCCATAGAGTTAGCACTTTGTATTTTGACTGCTAAATTTAGAAGAGCTAGATATTCTAAAGATGATTTCGTAACTAAATTTTGTTATAACAATGCTTTTGCAGACTGTTATTGGTAACGAACTAATTATTTGATCGATAATAATTAAAAACACTTTAACTATTAGAAAAAATATTAGTATAGGAAACTAGTATGTTTTTTATCCCTTTTTTGATGAGATGTCTGTGATTTTTGTTCTTCGTTAATTCTTGAATACAAATAACGTATACAAGGATAAACTTCAACTTCCAATCTTTTTCTTTAAATAGTTTTCGTTCGGTTTTAGTTCAATAATTCAGTTTCGTTTCCCTAGAAACCGAAGCGTGAATATAAACTAGAATAAAAACTTCATTGACTTCAAAAAAACATGAAGGTGGTAATAAATTCGATATGTTTCAAACACTTCAAAGTAGTTGCTCATTCCCAAGACTTATCAGGCGTGAATGAGAAAAACATTTTTTTATATATTTTGTTTTTAATCCGCATTTGTCTTCACTCTAAGCAACCAAAATTTTTCTAGTTTTATATTTTTACCTTTATTTTTTATTTTTCTCAGGAAACGTTACTTTTCATGTTTCAAATAACTTAGTCCCTTAACTTAGTGGACTGATCGTTACCCAGTAGATCACCGAAATCAAGCATCACTGACTGCGGTCAGTGTGCGGGTGGGTGACCACTTGGATCAGTCTGCGTAGGGACTGAAGGTGTGTGGTATTGGTTCTCGTTAAACTGTTCTACCGTAAAGTTCTCGACTTCTCGTGCAGGTCGTCGGGCTGCCGAAGCGGGGATGCCATCCCCTCTGCAGAGGATCTAAATTGTGATGGCATGTCTTCGGATCCTCCTCAGAGATATTTTCCAGACCGTCACCAATAGTCCATTGTGCAGCTCTAGTGCGACGTAAATGAAACTACAACTGTTTCAAATAACTTTTACGCTTCTCATTCACATCTGGCAAGTCTTGAAAATGAGCACCTCTTTTTGAGCGCTTTAAGCATGTCGGCTTTATTTCCATCTTTATATTTTGAATCCAATGATGTTTTTAATCAGGTATTATTTTCATTTGCAATATAATTTTGAAACCTGACTCGCAAAGACAAATCAATACAATGGTCAGGTAGCTATTTATTATAGATATGATTAGCGCATTAAAGACCAAAATTATATGACTGTTTTTCGTCTGAAGACTATTTATTAATCCAAGAAAGTCATCTATCAAAACATCAACTAAATTTAAAGTGTATTTCGACTCAAACTATTGTATTTCGAACTAAGCTTAATTTTACATCAGAGAGTTCAGGAAATCGAAACATAAATCTATTTTTTTAAGAGACATTAAAGGGCCCGCAGTAGAAGTCAATGGCAGGCAGATAGACCCCTCATTCACCCCTTGAAGCTATGAAATTCCCTCAATCTCTCTATTCTCCTCTGGTTAAGAACCACTGATGAAGGGGGATATAGCCAATGAGGTACCGGGTTCGAATCCCAGCGATAGCTGGTTGATACGAATTCCGCACATGGTTTGCGCCGCCTACAGTGCTAGAGTAAAATATTCTCAGTGGTAGGAGGATCATGGGTTAGACTCCCCTTGCTGTCTGACATACCGTGGCAGGTTGTGTGGTTTTTCCTCATCATGTAAAGTAAATGCGGGTTAGTTCCATCAAAAAAAGTCCGCCACGAAAGCAAATTTCTTCCAATGCTTGATCCAAGAGTTCCCTTGTCTTCTAATTTAAATTCAAAATTACAGGGTACTGAGTCGAACATTGGTAACCGTTAACTTAGATTTGGGTTGGCTGTTCAACGATGGTTAGAAAATAAACTACATCTAAAGGACACGGTTACAAGTTCGTCTGTGTTTCTTGTTTTCAGTGAAAGGCGACAGAGAAAGACAACGGTTTCTGAATCGAAAACACTGATAATAAATACGAGGGTTGCTATTTATATTTCTGGTCTAATAATGAAAAAACAAATATGTAGGATCGAAATTGGTTTTATTGTTTTTCAAAATATTCTCCATGATGATCAATACACTTTTGCATGCGTTTGAACCAATTTTCAAAGCACTTTTTCCAGTCCGATTGAGGTAACTCCAAAACATGCGTTTTGAATGCATCAACCGCTTCTTCGGGGGTCGAAAATCGTTTTCCACGTAATTTATTTTTGATGTGTGCGAATAAGAAGAAGTCATTGGGTGCCAAATCAGGGCTGTACGGCGGATGACCCATCAGTTCGATCTTTCGCTCCGTCAGAAATGCCTTTTTTGAGTCGATGTGTGAGAGCTCGCATTGTCATGATGAAGAATGATTTGCCTGTTTTTCTGCTTTTTTCGAATTTCTCCGATGACTTCTGGCAAACAAATGGTCATGTACCATTCAGAATTGACCGTCCTGCGTTGCTCTAACGCCACTGTTGCCCCATGACCGTTAATGCCGAAGAAACAGGCAATCATTTGTTTTGATGTGCTTCTTCCTCGAACAACTTTTGTTGGTTTTGCCTCGTCTTGGAAGACCCATACTGTTGATTGCTGTTTTGTTTCCGGCTCATATGCATAGATCCATGATTCGTCACCTGTGTAGATGTTATACACAGCCTTTGATGTACCTTGAACGTATTTTTCCAACATTTCCTTGCACCAATCGACACGAGCCTTTTCTTGAGCGTTTGTCAGATTATGCGGGATCCAACGCGAACAAATTTTTTTTACGCTCAAATGTTCATGCAATATTTTATTGATGCTAGTCATACTAATGTCCAAAGACGCCTCTATCTCACGCTATGTCACATAACGATCTTGCTTTATCAGTTCACGCACAGCATCGATCTTTTCTGGCACAACAACGGATTTTGGACGACCTGCACGGGATTCGCCCTGAATCGAACATCGACCACGATTAAATTCGTTATACCAATTTTTTACAGTGCTGTAAGATGGCGCTTTATCGCTGAATAAAGAATTAAGTTCATCGAAGCACTCTTGTCTTGACAATCCACGTCGAAAGTTATGAAAAATAATGGCACGAAAATGTTCACGATTCAATTCTATTTTTTGAAAGAGAAGAACTTTTCAATTTACTGTCAACAACACAAATGAAGCTATAATGGTAAATCGTCTGCTGAATTTATGTTTAAAAATATCAAACTTTCGATTAAAATCCTCTGCGGTCGCCTAGCAACACTTACTGTTGCCAAGGCCAGAAATATAAATAGCAACCCTCGTAGAATAATAATAGTAGAGTGTAATTATAATAATAAATAGAATAATAATTATAATAGAGTATAATTATTATAGAATATAATTGTAATAATAATTATAATAGAGATTAAAAAGAATAATTAATAATAATCGAAGTAAATATATCGCCCGAGTAGCAGCAGTAATTTAATTACTTCCCACTAGGCTGCACAATGAACTAATTGGCGACGGTATGGGAAACATCCATGAGTATGATCCGAAGACATGCCCTCACAATTTTGATCCTCTGCATAGGGGATGACTCCCTTACGTTAGTAGTCCGATGACTTGCGCAAGAAGTCGAGTTCTTTTTTTCAAACTGTGTGATATTAAACGACTAAATACAATAATATAAAATATTTCTCGTTTTTCACTTTTTACGTATTTCGCCATATATCTGGAACTATTAATTGATATCAAAAATATTTTTGCACACAATTAATAAGCTTTAAGTACATGTAGATAACCTCATGTAGCACCTTTTATAGTTAATTATTATTGATTTTTATTTAGGCTTTACAGTGGTCAAAAAATTTAGGAAATGTAAGATGTACAAATTTCAACTCCATTTTAAGTTTTATAACTTGAAATGAGTTTTTTAAAATATGCTCAGAATAGGTTGAATAGGTTTTTGAAAAATTATAATTTTAAAAAAAATTATTTTTTTAAGCCTACTCTGAATTTACTCTTAAATTGTTAACATAGTTCAGTTCGAATTTTGGATTTTATTACTTAAGAATATATAATTTAAAATTAAGTAAAACTTAGTATGCCTAATAATCCAAAAATGTTACTATTCTCATTAAAATAAATAGAAAAAAAATTATAAGTAATTTAAAAATAAATTATTTTGCATGTAATTATCTTTGGATGAACGAGTTCAAAAATGCATAACAAATGGGGTTTTTTTTTCTTTTTTTTTCTTTAAATTTATGAAAAATTTTGATAATGAATCAACGCAGGTTAAAACATTTGACTGATTTCCAATATAGGAAATTCAGCCAGTCAATTATCCTTTTTTTTATCAAATGTCTTTTGGTTCGATTTGAGGTCATTGTTATTCCTGAAATTATTATCATTTAAAATAACTTCAAAATAATTTAGAATCCGATAATGCAAGCTGAGAGCTATGTTAGAGGATGAGACATCTCTTCTGAACCAAGCTTCAATAATTTCGTGCGTGCTACTAAAGTCGTGTGAGGTTTTGCATTGCGAAATGGAGCAAGGTTCTTTTGCAATTTGTGATCTGCAATATACCCCGATCTTGCATCATTAAAAAATTTATAAAAACTTTGCCCCTTGGTATAAGCTTCAGTAATAACGATTATCAAACTTATTTGAGTTTTCTCTTGAAAAGTTCTAAGAGCGTAGGGTCCCGAAATGGAAAGACAAGGTTCCCAGTAGAACAACGAAGTCAACTGACTGTGGTCAGTAACCGGGTGGATGACCACTTAGATCAGTCTGCGTAGGGACTTAGGGTGCGTGGTATCGGTCCTCGTTAATCTTTTCTACCACAAAGTGTTCAATTTTGCGCGCAGATAGTCGGGCTACCAAAGCAGAGGGAGCCATCCCCTCTGCAGAGCATCAAAATTGCGATGGCATGTCTTCGGATCATAGTCAGGGATGTTTCCCAGACCATCGCCCAGACATTGTGCAGCTCTAGTACGACGTAAATAAAATACCTACCTATGAGCGTAGGATCATAAAGTTGCCAGGATCATTTGATAACTGTAGAATCGAACCGAATAAAATATATTTGACAGATTTAACGTTTATTTTTTGTGTAGAATTTTTTTTTTTTATTATTATTTTGAAACTTTAAAACCGAAATTACTTTCTTGCTAATCCATTAAAGCATTTTTAAACCATTTCTTGAAATTTGGACAACACTTCAGGGTTCATTTCGTTAATGAAGAAAAAAAAATGTCTGACCTTTTCGAGTACATTTATTTAAAATTTAAGCATTGTATGTAACGTTTACATGTTCTCTAATTTAAAGTTTGAGTTTTTGAAACAATGCAACAAAAAATTTATTTCCATTAACAAATGTAAAATTTTTTCATTACAAAATAAATTCGAAATAAATTTTAATCTTAATGATAAATTATATTAATTAGATTTATTTTAATTATTGTTGGCCACACAAATTAAAAAGAAAATAATATTAAATAACTGTAACTCAAATGAAGCATTTAATAATCAAAAGTTCAGACCCTCTCCTCCTGAAATCTTAACCCAGCGTAAAAAACATTTAAAAAATCTGTACGTTTTGGTGATGCTACAGATTTTTCATGTAATAAATCTTGAAAAAAGCTATTAAGTTGCGGATGTCTAATAAATTAGAAAATAAAAAACCCACTCACAGAAAGGCAGAAAATTTTTTTTTTTTTTAAATATCTACTCTCAGAAAATTATACATCTTTCTAGTAAGAACCAACTATGAATAACTAAAAACAGCAAAATCATTTCCTTCTACGAAGAAAGTGACAATATTGTATACAAAATAGTTAGATGCCAAAGTTAGCACACGAAAATCAGTTTTTAATCATCCGCCATTGCTTTGCCTGACATCCATTCAAGAAGTAACACAACAGAGGGGAAAACATAGCCTATCTCTGCTCAACTGTTTGATTACACTTTAGACTTGAACTCTACAATCATTGTTAATCTTATGGATAAAAACTTCAAAATAAGTAAAAAAGGAGAAGTTAAAAGCACCTGTTTTGCATTCTCGGCTAAAATATTCGCAATCGGGCAATGATTAGCAAACAAATTTCAATCGCCATTTTTTATATTTAATCACTTTGTGGCAGATAGTAATCGTTAATTTTCCTTATATTTATTACTATTGTGGTCATATTTCTAAGAGTGCGTCCCCTAACCAATTCGCGATCGCAACGAACTATAGGGGGCGTTGTTGTATGTGCCGAATCCCTGCGATTTCCATATGAACAGTCATTCAGTTACACTGGAGACGTCTTTAATGTAGCATGTAGCATTGTAACGTTCCATCTTTATTGTGGCTGATTAAATTTAAAAAAGAAAAAATTTTGTTTTCTTTCTTATGCAAACGAAAACAAAATGGTATCTCTTTTTTTTTTTAAGAGAAGGAACATCCAGAACACATCGGAAAAATATTTGTAAATAAAGAGAAAAAAATAGGTATATTCTTATAAGAGTTCAAACCTAATGCCTGAGAAATAGTTTTACTAAATTTAATGGTATAACATGAAAGGCCCATTTAAATTTTAACGTAAAATAAAGAATGCTTACGAAACAAAACAAAACAAAAAAAGAACCATTCTTTTTTGTCGCCATTTTTTAGTGTTACGAAAATGCGTCTTTGGGACTTGCCAAAAACAAAACAAGATGCAATTTTATTTTTTTAGGAGCGAAATATTTTATGGAGTGAAATATAACGAAAATGTACCAATGTCCATAACATGAAACTTTATCTTAGTAAACGTCCGTTTTGGAAATGTTATTTCATTTTGAATCTTATTTATTAGAGTTCATAATGGCTATAGAATCAGGTGAGAGAAAAGTTTGCTTTGAATCTATGCTAAACTCGATATCGGCCCATTTTCCACCGAAATCCGATTGACTACTTTGATTTTAAACAAAGTGTTTCATTTTAAGATTTTTTCCAAAAATTTTAAGTGTAGATTGGCGACACTTAAAAATTTGCCAAATCTGTAGCTGTGGTTAATACGTAAGTACCGAATTTTTCTTCCATACTTTTCTGAATCATATTACTTCAAATATTAGAATATGCAAGAAGTATACATTAACACATAATTTAATACCATTTAAAGTATTTTGACAACAATTTTATCAAAACATTATAAACAAAAAAACGTAAAATAAAGAATTCTTAGGATAAAAACGATTTTAAAAATTCCTCATTTTTCAATAAAAACTTTCGTATTGTTTCTTTTTTTTTTTAATTCTTATAGTATTTAATCAGACGTAAAAAAAAACCATTTTGTAGAGAACGATCATCAAGTAAGAAAAAAAAATTATTTACAAGCAAATTTTTTATTATAAAAATCATAACACTTACCTGATTTATAAGTCCGGAGAATTCCAAAATGATATGTTCTTTGTTTGAAAACTTTATTCTCAAATAATATATGCATAGTTTATCCCTTCATTACTTTTAGGTAACATACATCAAAATTTTATAATTGTAAGATCTCGATATGAATTTTAATATGTACCTTAAAAACAGAATAGCTGAATTCTAGTTGAAATTCTTTCAAAACTAAAATACACTTACCAAGAAAACGATAAAAAATTTATTTATAATCAGCACAAAAGATACTTTCCAAGTAATTCGGATTATTCTTTATTGTTGTATTATTTATGTAGATACAGAAATATATACTATTCTATGAAGAAGAAGAATATTCTATAACTATTACAGTTCTGTATGGAATTCATTGGAACACATTTATTCATTGGAATGACGAAAGCAAAGTTGACTTCATTTTAACTTGTAATGAATTGAAGACAGAAAAATTATTTTACCGCAATACACACATCTGTAACAGCAAGTGATCATGAAATCATGTTATGTTGTTGGTAATAGAAAGGTAAAAATTATTGAGAAGTTGTTCTTCAAATGCTTGGCTTGTTCTGCTTCAATGTTTGGCATGTTCTGATTAGTTTTTTCAAGAAGTTTTACCTTTTCCTTAGGGAATTTTTGCTTCCTATTTGCTGCTAAGAAAATGGCGTCCGTCATTGCCAATGGTTATATGGGAACTAATGCCCGATATCTACAGTCTCCCGCTAGATGGCGTACTCGAGTGTTGTGATCACGAATAATTTTAGGCCCAAAAAATACAAATCCGCTGAAGAAAAGGTATATTTATTCGAAGAAAATATGTTGTTTGATTTCTTAACTTAAAACATCGTCCTCACAAGAACAATATCCACATATAAGAATAAATAAAAACACGATGGAAGTGAATTGGAAATTCCAAAACAGATTAAGGGATTCCTATCACTTTTTCTCATGTATGTATATATTACGTAAAAACTTGAAGTATGGTAAAATCTCTATATATGCTTTAATACGATTCCTAGCAAACTTTTGTAGTAAAACCTGGGAATTAACAAACCCCTTCGGTAAATCCTATGTTTCATAGGTAAAACCAAGGATTCACCAGACTTTTACACTAACATACACGCTCCAGTGTTAATTGGACTAAACTTATTTTGCAAATTATTGGATACTTTAAAAATAAATGTAATAAAAATGACTAAACTTTGCAGAAAACGAAAGTTTTATATAAATATATTCGATGTATCGATCATTACTTCATAAATTTATGGATTTATAACTGCTTAAGATATGAAACATTCTCAAAGCTGGAAAAACTATTCATTAGACTAATTAATTGTCGTATAATTTAAGCTGATGGCTGGCCATTTAATTTCTCAACACGTCCCCTGAGAATTTCGTTAGTCTATTAATCTTTAAAGAGCATGGGGTTTCGTTAATTAAGCTTCTTGGAGTGAAACACGTAATTGGTAATTGATTATATGTCAAATTAGCTTAAGTCTTTCTATGGAAAGTAATTGAAGAGCAGCCATTGATTGCATAGTGTTGTTATAATAAAACGAAAGTTTGCTTATGCATTCCTAATATATTATGGTGAAAATTTTGTCATTTAGAGTCCATGAAATACCTGAAATTGAAAATAACTGTAAGCTTTTTTGTATATCACGTAAAACCCAAAAATGACGAAATTGTATAAATTAAATAAAATTCATATGTATAACTAACATACAGGAATTTATTTTAAAGATGCTCTTTGATTTTGAGTTTTGAGACAAGTTCCAGTTTTATTACAAATATTAAGGAATTTGTTTTCGGAAATATTCTTTCATTTTATGTTCTGAGGAAAATTCCATTTTTGTAACAAACATATAAAAATTCGTTTTAAAGATATTTTTTGGTTTTATGCTATGAGAAAAATTCCATTTTTTTTTTTTGTTTTTAATGCAGGTAGTTGAAAAGTCGAATTGGAAATTTATATAAAAAGCTCAAAGTTTTTAGGAGAAGAAATTTCTGTTTCATTTATTTCATCTTTTTTTTCGCCTTTATCTCCTCTTTTCTTCTTTTTCATCCACATTATGAAGAACATGTAAGCAAGTACGCAAAGATAATTAGTATAAATCTAATTTAAAAAAATAGTAGTTTTAATAAAATTTTCAGTACATAATTAGTAACATTTTTCCTTAATATTTTCTGAAAAAAAAGGATGTCAAAGTTATTAACTAGTAGGAAGTGCAAAAAAAAAAAAAAAAAATTATGAAATAAACTGGTGAAAAAATAAGCGTTTTCAATATCTGACAAATGCCTTTTGAAAAATGAAAGATAAAATTACCAAAATACCTGTTAGTATCTCAAAGAAAATAGAGAGGTGATAAAAGACGTTTATAAAAAAAAAAATTTAATTTCATCGAGAAATCAATTTTGATGTTTTTACACTACCTGCTCTAATAAAGATGCATTAGGTTTCGATAAAAGATAAAATTAGATAAAAAAGATAAAAGATAAAATGAAAGATAAAATTACCAAAATACCTGTTAGTATCTCAAAGAAAATAGAGAGGTGATAAAAGACGTTTATAAAAAAAAAAATTTAATTTCATCGAGAAATCAATTTTGATGTTTTTACACTACCTGCTCTAATAAAGATGCATTAGGTTTCGATAGCATTTTTATACGTTTAAATATTATATTATGACCTCCAATGCGTTTAAAAAATTTTAATATATTATTTAGAAACATTAAAAAATATATTTCAAGATCGATGATTGATGAATAGTGATTTTTAACAGAAATGCTCGGAAAGATGTGCCATTTTCAGTTACGGAACAAGTAGCGAGTCGTCATTTAAATTTTAGAATATCTGGAACTATCAGTATATAGTGTTAGATATGGTACATTTTTAATGCTCTATAAACACAGGTTTGACACACGGTATTTTATTTCCTAAAAAGTTTCAAAGCTAATACAGGTAAAACTTTAAAAAAAAATATTTAGCTTTCTTTAATCCAAAATTAAATGAAACTGCAACGAACTTTAATGGATGCAGATTGTATATTTAAAAACACTTGGAACATTGCAAATTTACTACATTGAATTTCATTCATTCACAAATGTAATACATAATGTAGAACTGTAGTTATTTTGAATTGTTACTTTAGATTTCAATAATTATTTATTTCCTTTGAGTTTCAACTGGTTTCTATGACTCGATACTTTTGTTTTCAAGAGTTGTTAAACCAATAACTCTTACATGCTTAATCGCTTATAAACTATTGAAATAGTTCTATATCAAACCCTTAGATGCGTATTCTAATTAAACTGATCTTCAATGAAATAATTCTTCGTTAGATTCCTGTTAACATAGCACTTGGCAGTAGATCTGCGGGAGAGAATTAATCAAAGGTTAAGACTATTCCCTACTTTTGTCTCGGGAAAGGAATTATTTGGAATTCTATGCATTACAGTTAATCAAATAGCTTTAGCGTCGTAATTAATTCAGACACATTGTATAAATGCTGATTGTATAAAATGATATGTAACTTTAATTTATAAAACGTTCATAAAATACTGACAACTTAACTTGTGAAGTAGAAAGATAAGTCATATGTTTACTATGCATTCAGCGAAAAGAAAGTATTTATTTTTATTAACTTTTGACCTAATCATCAAAGTTTTAATTAATAAAGGTCAAGTAAGTTTTTGTCTGTTTCGCCTTTTTGTTTGTTTCGCCCATTTTGTCTGTTTCACCCATTTTGTCTGTTTCGCCTATTTTGTCTGTTTCGCCCATTTTGATTGTTTCGTCAGTAGTTAAGAATATTTAGCTTAGGTTACTCATTTGAGTATCTAGATACCTACTTACAGAACGCACAATAGTAATAATAATAATAATAAATGTTATATCCTCCCCAATACACTATTTTCCTATCTAATAACACGAAAAAACCAGTTTTGCTATGCGGTGAAAACTGCAGGTTAAAATGCGAATTTTTACGTGCAGAACCCTCAGTGGGTTAAGTTATATATTTCTGCATAAAATCGCCCCTCTGCTACCATTTAAAGCGTGGGTCTTAAGATGATACATTTAAAGCAAACAGCACTCTGTATACTACTATTATTAAAATAAAATGAGAATAATAAAATCCTAACATTGAACTTTTCTGGATTCTTCAATGGAAACTAAATTTTGATCAATAAATAATTTAAATGCCATTAACATGAGAAATGATTCTGTCAAATTTTACTTCTAATTAACGCAATTGTACAATCGAGGTATTGTGGCTTTCAATAATCAACGATCGATAATGATTGTAACCGAAATTGAATTTCCTCAATTCTGAAGTAATCCTTACTAATTGCATGTCAAGGGTAGTTCATGGAATCGCATGGTTCAAACTAATTCCATTTATCAACTATTTTACTCCTTTACAGTGAATACACTTGAATATGATAGTCCAATTTGCTGTTCAAATTGGTATTCAGTCTTTTGTATTCAAATTCAATTGCTTTCATTCATGTTTTAATGCTGAAACTTAAGAAATTGTTTCGCGTAATGTAATTGATCTTTTTAGATGCTTTCGTCTTAAGAGAATTTAAATGAAAATATTTTTCCTTTAAAACGTTTAATAAAATTTCTTTAAAATCGAAAGCACCAAAATTTACTTGGTAAAGAAAAAAAGCTGCTTTAAAAAGAATAAGTAGTGATTTAAAGATTTATTCCCTTTAACTTACGCTTTATAAAACAAAATTGAGTTTTTGCTTTATATAGCAGACATTTATTTTACGAAACAAACTTGAGATTTTACTTAATACAGATTCAGATTTATAATGGTTTGGGCATGTTTTTGGCTTATATAGTTGTAGAATTACAAAGCAAACTCGCGGGTTTGTTTTATACAGCTTTATATTTGTAAAGCAAACTACTTTTACTTTATGCAGTTAACACTTATTATACGTAACAAACTGGTGTTTTTACTTTATACAGCTTTAGATTTATAAAGCAAACTCATATTTTTTTACGAAACATACCATTTTTTTAAAAACAAATTCATATCGATGCTTTAGATAACTTATGTAATTTATTTCGTTTGTATAATTTATGTTGTGTTTGAAACAACTTGAACTAGGTTAAAGAACAGCGCAATGATAATGTTTTTCAAACTGCTATATTGAGACCTTAAATCAGTGATTCTCAACCACTGTGCCACGGCACTTTTGTGTGCCTCCAAATTCTTAAAATGTGCCGCCAAATATTAGAAATGATACAATAAAAATTATAATGCTTTTTTTATTATGATTAAAGTTTAAATTAAATAAAAGTGTGTGTATATATATATATATATATATATTTATAATTTTTCCACACTTCAACCGCGTGAACATCTTTGTCGTTGATTGTCTTGTCTCTAACAATCTTAAAATAACTTAAAATAAAATAGAAGTGTTTAAATTGTCTTTGACACACAATTTTAAAAAATGTTGTTAAGAAAGTAGGAAATTTAATGACTGATAAAATTATTAATTAACAAAGGAAAGCAAACTAAATAATAACTTTCAAACGGAAATAAAAACTAACCATTAAAGTAAGCTATGCAATTAAAAAACAAATTAACAAAATATAACTTTAAAAAAAAAACAAATATTTAAAAAAATAAATTAACAAAGGAAAATTAACAAAATAAATAAGCTAACAATTAATAATTAGCAAAAAAACTAGTTAACAAGAAATCACAAAAAATAACAGTTAATGTAAAAAAAAAATTAACAGTTAATATAGAAAACAAGCTAACTATTAATAACTAACAAAAAAAATAAATAACTGTTACTAACTAATAAAAAAAATAGTCGATAGAAATAATTAATCCCTTAATAAACATGTTTTTGTTGTACATATTATTTTATTTCACATTCAAAATTATTATCACAAACTATTTAACACAGTGAATAATAGGTAAGTAAACAACTTTTAAACTAATTTTTTTCATTGTGTGCCGTCAAATTTCGAAATCGTTAAAAGTGTGCCGCCACCAAAAAAAAGGTTGAGAATCACTGCCTTAAATAGTGAGAATGCACACTATTTAAACGGAAGTAGAAAACTAAAATGATAGAGAGGGAAGCAAAATTTCTTTAATATTTAGTTGAGCCACTCACCCTATTTAATAAGGAATTAAAATAAAAAATATTACAATTAGTCTGTTGATCCAAGCATGCTGTGTCGTAGACTTAAAAATCTTAAGTTAATATAAATGGATAGCTGACCAATTATAAATACTTCAAAATTAAGTTAAATTAATTATATTCGTTCATCACCCTACCAAACCATTCTAAGATAGGTGGAAAAAATCAAATAACAGCTGCAGTGCTTCTTCTTCAAAACAATTTTAAGCACTGCATCTAATTTTCTCCTCTTAAATCTTTCTTTATACTGATGTATTAATAAGCTTGAGGTACGATTATTTGGTATTTTCTGTAGCAGAGGTGGCGAATCATTTTTGGCTAAGTTGCCAGTTAAAGTACAGTTTAATATTTCCAAGTGTCCAGTTCTCGTTACTTTCTGTATTTCTTTATAAAAATAACCTTTAAATTTACCTTAATCTAATGACATAAAATTAAGGCAAGATATTTTAAGGTTTTAAATGTTGGAAAAACTAAATGCCTCAAATTTATAATTGTCCTAATTTTTGGCTCAAAAAATGGTGTCCTCTTCAAAACACGTTTTCTACTCTTCAAAATAAATTAATTACATATCATAAACATATAGTACTATATTACATTTAAAAGATACATACAGTAGGGAACAAAAGTTTCGAGACGATAAGTCTTTTAGTTTTAGCTTTTTTGCGAAAGAAAAATTTGTTAATGATGTAAATTAGTACTTGGTAGCTTTAGTCAAGCTATATGGTGAGCAACTAATAATAGATTTAAAAATATTTAGTTTAATAAACGCCAAAAGTGAATTTGAAAAGCTGAAATCAAAAGTTTTTTTATAATTCAATTTTTCTAAACTTTTATTGAAATTAACCATCTTAAGGTAAAAAAAAATATATATATATATATATATATATATATAGCGTATTTTGAACATTCTTTGTATGTCTTTTTGCTTTGATGATTGTGGCACACCATTTGGTCATGAAAATAACGAGGCCTTTTAGAGTGGACTTAGGGATTGCAATTGTCGGGGCATGGCAATCCTGAACGGAGGATTGCCATGCCCCGAATTTTCTTCCGGTGAATTCCCAAATTAGTTCTACTGGATTCAAGTCAAATGATTGACTCGATTAGTTCAAAATTTTAAACTTCATAGCTGTAGTCAACTTGTCAGGATTTTGGAGGTGTGCTTAGAATCATTATCCTGCTGAAATATTTATCTACGAAGCATCTTTTTACGAGCTTAAGGTAGCATGTGAACTTATAAAATGCTTCAATAACCAAAATTGAATCATATTCCATTGTTGTATACGAAATGGAAAAAGCTAATGCGATGAAAAGCTCCCCAAACCATTACCGTTACCGTGTTGTTGGTTTATGGAACTGGGAATCCATTCTGGGGCCTTTTGGACTACGAATAAAAACATCGACCATCAATTCCAAAAATATTTAATTTGGATTTATCACTCCAAAGTACCTTCTTCCAATCTTTAATTGTGGTGGTGGTGGTTCTTATGCCACTTGCCACACTGGCAAGCCTGCTTGGTAATAACCGAGCGAATTTAAAGCAGAGAGTGCGTTTCTTGTTATTTCAGTGGCGCCATCCTGTGGCCAAGAATCCGACTTCAGCCACACACACGTCACTCATACGTCACACCCGTTTATAGGGCGGATTCATTCATTCATCCACAGATCGTAATTTTTCTTTAATTGTACACGTTTAGTGTTGCTTGGCACTATGTTTATGAAGTATTAATACTGATAAACCAAATTCGCGAATTAGAACGAAATTACTCTACACTCTAATAACGTTGAATTTGGTTTACTTATTAAAAAGTTATTATTAGCATATAAAAAGTCATTAGTTAATATATTTAATTGAAAAGCTATTTTTTGCTGCAGATAATTATGTTATTACCAAAACTACTTTTCTATACATTTGTTTTGGTAAAAAATTTTCTTACCCAAAAATCATTAAATATTGGAGCACTGAAATAAAGAACGTAGCTGACGAAAGAAAAAAGTTGCGCCATAAAATTAATTTTTTTCGCGTGTAATAATTATAAACTTATTTTTTTATTATACGTTAAGCTTATACGTACGACTATTTTAGATAATTTTATAGAAATTATAAATAACTTTGTCACAATTTACAATTTTGTTAACTATTATTTTAAGAAAGCCTGAAGCTATGGGCGTTATTCTTGCTCTCAGTATTGATCGGCTGGAATTTACCGGGTCTCTTTAGGTAGGACAAAAATACATTTTCTGTAAGAGACTGGTAGCAATATTATTTTATTTTATGATTAATTTTACATTAAAAATGCATTCATTATAGTATAGTAATAATGTTAAGGAATTTATTAGAGTATGAAAACAAGGCACTGCGAATATTTTATGAGTTAAACATTTTATCATTCTGTTGCAGAATAAAGTACTCGAGAATAATGAGAATAATTCAGCGAATGCGCTAGATGTTGCTAATTGAGCCAGGAGACTTAATTTAGTTGCGGCACGAACAGCAAATTTTTTTTTTATCTGTTAACTGATTTTCCTCAGATTGTTTAGTTTATTACAGCTATGCATAAAAATAAGAAGAAAAGGAAGCATCTTTGCTAGCATTTCTAAGTA
This sequence comes from Parasteatoda lunata, assembly GCA_949128135.1. Classification (NCBI taxonomy): domain Eukaryota; kingdom Metazoa; phylum Arthropoda; class Arachnida; order Araneae; family Theridiidae; genus Parasteatoda; species Parasteatoda lunata. Next base: position 82,078,333 of record OX421978.1, read on the forward strand.
TTAATGGAATTAATGGAAAATAAATCACATACGTACTAACAAGTTTAAAACGAAAAATTCCAGGAAACTAAAAAATCGAAAAAGAAATACAAGAATCCATATAAACCAATCATTTGTCATAATCTATCCAATTTTCACTAGTTCAGTAGAGGAAATGTAAAAATTCCTGAAAATAGAAATGGCGTAAATCTATAACTGTCAAAAACTACCGGAAATAGAGTCATCAAACGTCAAAATTACTTTGATAACTGCAACCGTTTTTATAGCACTTGTAAAAGTAACTGGCACCGTTTGCAGATTTTCCAGTCCTGTCAAACGATTTGTCAGACGATATTTTTAAAAATGGGACTCAACTTTGATATTTAATGTTCTGTAACTTCCGAAACATCGTTAATCATTTTCAATAAAAATAGTGAGGAAATGGGTCATTAACAAAGATATCAGCTTATATTAAACACGTCATTGTTAAAATAGAATAATTTGAAATAGAGTACATCTACGAAAAGTTGAAAAAAGAAATCCATTCGAAAGTTTTAAGTGCTCTTTTTTCTTCTTTTTCCTTTTTTGTATTTCTATAAAATATTGGCAGAGGGAAAAAAATCTGTATTTTTCGAGGAGTTCCATTAATCAAAAGGAACAAATCATTTCTTTGATGCAAAAAAAATAATGTAATTTTTCATCCCTAAATCAATTCCTAAAGGGTTATTAACAATAATTATTTTGTTACAGCTGCTGAATTGCTTTGCTTAGTGTAAATACAGCTCAATATCGTATATAGGCGATTTTAAAAATCATCTTAGAAAAAAGCTGGGCGATACAACGAAATACGATTGACTATGTTCTATTATTGAAATTAGATTCTTTATCTCCTAATATCAAAATTAGTTACTAAGTTAAACTTATGGGAGCTGTTGACTATAAAGCAATTTATTCGGCTGCTCGTATGACCATTTGCACGGGTTAGCTTCGTACTCAGACTGCAACATGCTGTTAATACAAATTGTTATTATTCTGAAAATATCATTTCAATTTATATTTAGTTAGCAGCGCCATCTATTGCCAAATTTTGAAAGAATTTGGACGCATGTCTATGATTATGCAGTGCAATATTCACCCAACCTTTGCGATATTTTTTCCTCTCACAATGACTTTCTTATTCAAACGTCATTAAAACAAATAATTATGCATTTGTTATGCTTTTTACTAGTAAAAAAATTAATAAAATTTCACTCTGAAGTTGAAAAAGATTTTATTGAAAAATGAACTCTAAGTTTTAAATATTTTATTTATCGTCCAATACATACACGACTTAAAAAATGGAAAAAACTTTTGTTACATAATTTGTAGAAAACATTCCTCAATTCAGCCAGATGAATTTCTAGAAACGTTTTTCAACAATTTTGAAAAGAGTCAGCTATATGATTATTGTAAAAAGAGATTTAATTGTCAAAAACATTGTACTTATCGTTAAAACAAAGAATTTTTCTTTCTATTTATTAATTTTTTCATTAAAATTATTTTTAGTTTTTACCAGATTATTCTTTTTGATTCTTAAAAATATAATAAACTAACGTAAAAATGAAAAATAATAGCCTCTTTTTCATTGTGTCTTTCACATGAACTTTCATTTACATTGTATCTTTTGTTAAATTTTTCTACATTTTTAAAGAATATTTTTGTAGCAATGTTTGTTTTATTTTTATTTCGAAAACAAAATCATTAAAAATGACTTAAATTAATAAAAAAAAATTATAAAAACTTGATATTGTTATTAATCATGTATCGATGCGAAAAATAAACAGAAGGCTTTCTAAAGTTTGAAAACAATAATAAAAATAAATTTGGACAAAAAAAATTTATCAAGTCTCATTTGGAAAAAGAATTCTAAAATATAGCTTTTCTTTCTTTATGTTATTTTTCTTCTTTTTTTTCTAATCGTTGGCTCTGAATTATTACGTTCTTCATAGTTTCTATTTCTTCATTCGCGTTTCATTTTCGTTTTTTTATGCTTTTTTATTACAACATATTCTTTTTTTAATGCAACTTTCTTTCTCTTTTCTTCTTTTAAATGCAACTTTAGATTTCCACTACATTGATTTATTAAAATGTAACGAATCTAATGCTCTTTTTTATGTTCTAAGCCTCTTATTCTCATATGACAGTTTAGCTTTAAAATCCTAAAAGTTCGATTCTTAAATTAATATTCAAAATCATTTTGTTTACTATAGGAATGAGAAAAATTTGAAAAGATTTTGAAAGTGAAATATTTGAAAAGATATTACTGAACTATACAGTATTGTTATAAGTGTACAGTATTGTTATCATAATGTTAACCTATTAGCCAGAATATTTTGCTTTAAAACTAAACTAATTATATTTTAAGCGAAATCAAAATTTTCAAATTTGAAGGGAAATATAATTCTAAATATGTCAGGGTATTGATGAAATAACTAAAACTTCACTTTGAACATGGAGTTAAAGTAAAATAAATATAATAACATCGTTTACCCTTTGTTGCAGTTGCGACATGGATTTCCTTTTCTTACATTTTTTCTGACCCTCTAGTTACGAGCAAAAGCATATTTTGATAGTTTTTAATTATAAAAAAAGTCTAATAGCTACTAAAAAAGTCTGTTAGATAGCTAAAATTATATTTGTACAAAAATATGAAACTTAAAAAATCTAGCTTTTTTTTTATTCATATCCAAACATTTACCAATAATTAATTTTATACTTTAAGGATATTTCAACTATATAACTATTTCTCTTAGACATAAAAAACTGCAAATAAATGCAAATTTTAAAAAAATATTTTTTGGAAGTGAGACACGGGAAAGATTTTAGTTTTAATGCATCACAGAAAAGGACACCGATGTTTAATGCTGTATTTCATAACCATAAATTATTAAAATGCTAAATATATTTTTTCATATTTCGATCTAAATTAAAACAAAATAATAAAAAAAGTATGAAAAATATATTTAGTAAAAATTCTGTGTCTAAAGGGTATGGGTAGGGAGTATAGCGCCATTGACATGCAGCCTTCAAGTAATGTTTTTCGTCTCAGAAAAAAGTTACAAAAATAACAAGAAAATTAGTTCTAGATTACACTTTTAAGGCTATTGATTGGTATTACCGATTTGATTGATGATACCGATCATCAATTAGTTTAATGACTATAATGCCGAAAATCAAACGGTTTAAAATATTATTGCAATTAAGAAAACTAACAAATAGTCATTCTTTATTTTGCGATACCTAAAAAATCAAATCAAAACAATCAACAAATTAGTCAATGGAATGAGAGAAACTATTAACTTTAATGTTTTTGGAGTTATTCCGTTCATGTGCAAGTTACCTAAGTAAAATGCAGCAAACACTTGATTCTGCACTTTAATGGATTAAGTCAGTTGATCTGCAAATTAGCTTGGCAATGTGCACATTAACGTTTAACGAGCTCAAACTGAAACATATCTACATTTTCAAGGCAATTTAGCGGGACCACGAAAGAAACTCGTATTAAATAAATAACGACGACCACAGGCTGTTTAATGCCGGTACTTATTAATAGCAATAAATTAAAATTAATACAGGAACTATTGTTTTATTTTTTGAATAAAAATTATTTACAAGACTTGACACGGAAGACAAGTAGACAAAATTATATGAACTATAAGCATAAAAAACTTAAAATAGTTTCTTTTGATTTGAATAGATTTATTTGACCAAGCAAGAAGCTAATGATCCATTCAAAAATAATTAGTTTATTTTTAAAATTAACTCCAAATTGAATTATATTATACCTTTAATGTTCTTCTTGTAACTCTTCTTTATTCTTCTTATAATTCTTTAGTTCTTATGTATTAAATATTTTTCCTTTTCAAATAATTTATATGAATGTTTTTTGGGGGATATTGTACTTTAACTTATTCATTTACATCTTTCTTTAATTTTTTTATGACTCTAGTTTCTTCAATAGTTTTAGTTGAGTTAATCTTTTGTTTCATATTTTCAAAAGTTGCAGTGTATTTTCAGAAACGTTGCTTTGTGTATTATATGTTTCTTTTTTTTTTATTTTATGACTTTTTTCGAATATCCTTTAGGGCAGAAACAAATAGAGCTGTAATTACATTTTTTTTTTATAATACATGTTTTTAAAAAGAAACTTTTCAAACCTACAGGAAACAGAATTTTTAAAAAGTAAACTTCATCTATTTTCTCCGAATAGTTCTTTTTTAAATTACTTATTTGCTTACTGTAAAAATGTTAGAAAAGTCATAGTTCAGTCAGTGTGTAAAATAAAAACCTCCCTGAATAACTTTTGATCTAATGATCGGATCTTCACATTGAAATATTCAATGGTTCGATGGGCTGATATCAAATATGCTGATTAATCGGCGTAAACGAAATTTTAAGTAACGAAATCAGACACAAAAACACACTTTCTCTGAATAAACCTACCTGCTTTTCGAGGGATTCGGATTTCTGAGCCCGCCCCAAAATATGGAGTGTAGCAGTAATCTTGGAAATGTGGTCAAAATAGTTTAGTCAAAAGAGCGGTTTAAAATTTAACCCATAATGTTTATTTTACTTTTTGCGTACTTTAACATATATCGATAAATTTGTAAGCTAATTGAAAATTTTTGCACACCATTATAAAATTCGTGAATTTAAGGATAATTGCATTGGAAAAGTATAGCATTATATTATTTTAGTATAAAAGTATAGTATTATTTCAGTAAGTATTTATTATTCTTCATTATTTTATTTACAACTAGTCGAATTTTTTTCATCATTTTAGAGAATGTAATTTTGCATGACGAAATACGGTCGGTCGAATAGTTCTTGAGAAATCGAATTTTATATACACGGCTTTCATTGATATTCGATTTCTCAGGAACTATTCGACCAATTTTCCTCAAATTTTGTATTTTGAGGTGTAAAATTGCATTTTTCTTAAATTATATAAAGAATTCTATACCTTACATTTCAAAATTTTTTCGACTAGTATTAAATAAAATAATAATAAATAAAATAATAATAAATAAATCTTTACTAAAAGTTTTTTTTGCAAAAAAAACTTTCTTTGGACAAACGAATTTTATTAACTGTGTGCAAAAATTTTTAATTTCACAATCTATTTCCACGTGTTTTGGAGAGGTAGAGAGAAGCTAATGTCATTAATAAAAGGTAGATAGGTACTTTATTTACGTCGCTCCTAAGCTGCACAATAGGCTATTGGCGTCGGTCTGAAAAACATCCCTGAGAGAGATTCGAAGACATGCCATCGCAATTTTCATCCTCTGCAGAGGAGATGGCCATTAATAAAAGAATAACCACTCATATGAATAAAACAAGATTCCAAGGAATCAAGATGAGCTGATGTGACTGGGGTGAAAATAATAACAAATTATGTCCACCCTAGTCGCATTATATTATAAATTTGATCAATTAATTTAAATTCTAATAAAACTTCTATTCAGATATGAAATTTATTTATGTTTTTTTTCATCTGAGTAATGATCATTAAGGATTACAACTCGGATCATAGTCATTAAAGGTATCTTTCGTTGCCAAACCCAGTTTTATCCTTGTAAACTAAAATAACAATCGTGCCAATTTTCGTAAGAGAATCAATTTAAATCTTATAAGAAAATTAAGTATTTTTCAAGTATTTTTTTTTTTTTTTTTTTTTTTTTTTTTTTTTTGCTAGCTTTTCTCAAATTTTTTAAATTAATTTTTGTCAAAAATATTTTTTTTCTTTTCATTTTTCGAAAATCTAAAACCACCATCGAAGTTAAAATTTAGAATCAGTTGAGAAAGTAAAACCCCAGTTTTTTGTTTATTTATTTTTACGAAATGTTGTTTCTTTGTTCTTTTTTTTCTGAAATTTTTTATCAGACCATCACAGAAAAAAATTTGGATCTTCTTTTTATAAAAGAGTTTATGGAGAACAAAGGCTTCATATATAGTCCTAGTACTTAGAAGAGCTTTTTTATCTATTGAACAACCTCCTTTCTGGTCCTAGCACTCTTTAGGGATATCTGATATATTGATTTACTAAAAAGTAAACAAAGGATAGCATTCTGTTTTCTGATGCTCAGTACATTTTAGTCTCAAGAAAGATTTGACTTACATTTCTCAGGGTTTCTTCAAAAATTATAAAAAAAAAAAAAGCTCAAAATATTTTATCATTATTGACATTAATCAAATCAGAATTTCTCAAAGATCAGAATATTTTTACCCGATCAAAAATGTTTGTATAGATAAAAATTTTGCTTTAAAAGGTTTCTCGGCACTTATTAAATGGAATAGTTAAGAAAAATAAATAATAAAAATTATTTATTGCATAAAGGGGAAGTTTTTGGAAAAACTAGTTTAAAAAGTAACATTTTTCAATTAATTTAGAAATTTTGCAAGATAAGCAAAAAGTAAAAAAAATACGAAATAATGAATTAAGATCAAACATTAAGGTGCTCAAAATTTAGTCTCTCATTACTAAACTACCGAGACTATATCTTGCACGTTTTTGTCCTTCTTCTCCCCCCCCCCCCATATTTTTATGATAAATAATCTCTAACTGTTTAAAACTAGGTCTGTTTTTCTAAAAAATTCAGATCTTATATTTCGTTTCTGAATAATTAGTTATGACTATAGATGACATCTTAGATGCCAAATTTTCGAACCATTAAGATTGGCAGTTAGTACATGAAATTTCGATCATTAGAACAAAAGTTAATTAGAGTGATAAATTTTTTATTGCTGAATGTACAATGAGAAAAAAAATTTATTACCCTGTTTACTTTGATCTAGTTTTCGTGTAGTAGGGTCCAATCTTAATGTTTCAAAGGGGTGACCTAAAATATGCTAACTTTTTTCCAATAAACATACCCTTTTCGACGAATTTAGATTTCTTAATTCTAAATCCGCAATCTGGTTAATATCACAATAGTTTGCTGAGAAATGCAATTGAAAGTTTGGACCCCTATACATTAATTTCACTTTTTGTGTATTTAACGCCATATATTGAGAACTTTTGTTGTTGACGTATACCAGTTTTAGGCAGAGGGGTGCGATTGCTCTTGTTTTCCAGTGGCGCCATCTATGGCCGAGATTTCGTTTTCTGCCACATCCATACGTCACACCCGTTTATAGAGCGGACCCATTCAGGCATCCACTCAGTCATCCACAGATCATAATTTTGACCTGAATCAGAGAACGATCGATCTCCAATCCACTACCCTCAGAGGTATTGATTTGTTATGGGAACATAGAGGACTTTGCGACTCGGCAGATTTAACGTGCATCAGTCACCATTTACTACACGGAGAGTCTTCGGTCGGCGGGGTTCGAACCCACGAACTCTCGAACATGGTCCCAACGCTCTACCGAGCAGACTATTCCGGCCCTAATATCTTGAGAACTTTTTAAGCGAATTGAAATGTTTTTGCACTGAATGATAAAATTCGTTTATCCAAGATAAATCCATGCGAAAAGAATTTTTAATAATCTTTTATTATTTTATTCAACAACGGTCGTTAAAATTTTGAATGTCAAGGTATTTTTACATCATTTTAAAGAGTGTACCGATTTATTGACTATTTCCTCTTTACTCACCCCGTACGAAGAGTAGGTATTCAGGTAAAAAAAGAAACAATTGAATATTCTCTATTGGATATCAATGAATTAAAGTAATTTTATTTTAAAATGAAGTTTCCTAAAATAACTGTAAATAAACTTACTAGCTTATAAAAGCCGAGAATGAATAAAGGCTTTAAACTAAAATCCTTTTTAAAATTTCACTGATATCTTTTTTCGAACAGAAAACTGTTTCTACGTGTTTTTTAGCCATTTCCTTATGTTATTGATTGGAGCCTTTTGTTTGAAAATCCTTTACGTTTCTCCGACAAATCGATCGCTAAAAATTTAAAGTATCGAGTTTTGTTTTTGATGTTGCATGTTTCCCAATCTAGGAAAAGTTTTTGTTTTGAAGTCCTTGGGGTCTTTTGTGCTTGAATCCAAGAAAAAGTTGCATGTGAAGCTTCTGCGAATATTTTTTTTTGTATCAATGAATATCTTTTTTCTAGATTAGAATAGCTAAAGAATAACAAATAGAAATGTAACATAAACTTAATTTGAAATTCTCCAAGAGTTTTAAACATAATGAGTAGAACATAAAGAGTTTTAAAAAAATTCACGATGACCATTTCAATTAATCATAAAATTTCAGAAACAAAATTTAATGAATAATAATAACACTACTATGAGTAATCTATGTAAATAACAGGTTTAGTGCTCACTTTTTTTTAAGTTAAATAATTTAGTGTTAGTATTGACAATAACTTTTTATTCTCTCAGTTACCGCTGACTGACTTTCCATATGAATGAGCATTAAATTCCTTGTGATAAAAATTGGCGTCTCAAGGCCAATAATTGGAAAAGTTTTTATCTTGAAGATTTTGGAATCCTTTGGTCACTTAGGTTTGGTTCCTTTGTTTTGGGAGTCTCGAGGTAACATTTTCAACCTTCGTCGCCTCGGTAACTGTGACAGGCAGCAACGATAATCTTTTTATTCACACAGTAGTTAGGGAGTACTTATAACTCATGACAATATATTATTATATTTTTATTTTCATTTCTATAACCGTCGTTGAACAGCCGACCCGATTTTGGGTTTTGGGTTTAGGTTACTAATCATCAACTACGTAGCCTTGTAATTTTGAACCAAATTCAGAAGACAAGGTAATTGGGTCAAGCAATGGGAGAAATTTGCCTTCGTGGAGAACTTTTTGATGGAGCTAACCTGCATATGCGTTACATGAAGAGGAAAACCGTGAAAACTAACCAGCGTTAGCCTGACAGCTAGGGGACTCTAACTCATGATCCGTCTACCACTGAGGATATTTCACGTCAGCGCTGTGGTCGGTGCAAGCTGGATGCGGAATTCGTATCGACCAGCCATTGCCGGGATTCTAACCCGGTTCACCTCATTGGAAGGCGAACGTATATATTATTATAATATAATAATTTTTATAATAACGTACAGGCTTGGAAAAAAATGCGAGGTTTATAGATAAATTTTTATAGATTAAAATTTGCAACTAATTATACAATGCATCAATACTAGGTCCATAAGATGCTTCTTCTTCTTCATTTTCAGCTGTCTCAAATGCTACCCTAAACCTTTTTCTTGTCGTTCTACCATCATACGTTTTTAGAATAGCAGCCGAAACGCTGCCGTCATCTACATTTTGAGCATGTTCTTTGGCTGCTGGATCTATATTTATTACTAATAGTATTCCATAGCTGTCAACGCAACTTTTTTTAAAAATTATTATAGCGAAAAAAGTTACGATAAGTTTTATTTCAGTAAAATAGTTAAAATAATAAGTATTTTACTAAAATATTTTGTCAAATGTAATGTTTTGATAAATGTCACAATGCGCGTCACGCTCGTCATATTATGCTATAATTTTTACATTTTATCGAAGACCTACTGAATATTTCGATACAGTAATCTTAAAAGATTAAGTTATCAAAAAATATTTAAAAAAATTCGTCTTTTGAAAACTTAACGGTGTTGATACCCCTTCAGGCTGCTTCTCGAAACATCTTCAGCAATAAAAAAAAGCCATTGTTTATGTGCCTCACACTCGAAACAAGTCTATAACTCAATCTATACCACATCATAACTCAGCGATTACTTATAACATTACGAGAGTAATTCATTGTGAGAAAATCAAATTTCTCTAAAAAAACGCTCAAAATCGCAAATGGTAAAAATTTAAATAAAAAAACTATTCGCATTTTAGTGTCACAACATCACATAATCAGTAGGATAAAATACAGGAATGAGGAAAACTGAGATGACTAAAATCCGATAGAGGTTACTATATTTATAGTTTTTTAACTGTATATACAATATATGGTAAAAAATTTATTAAGAAACTATACGTTTTTCGATGTCACAACGGTATATCATCGTTAGAATAAAATGCAGGAATGATAAAAACTGAGATGAATAAAATCCGACAGAGGTTACTTCATATATAGTTCTTAACTGTATATACAGTATATGATAAGAATTTTACGAAAACAACTATACGTCTTTCGGTGTCACAACGGTATATCATCGTTAGAATAAAATATAGTTATAAAATATAGTATCCAACAGAGGTTACGTTATGCTAATTCGTTTAAGAGAAACGTAAAATCTATACTATTATTGCTCCCAATGATGCTTAACTAATTTTGGTAAAATGAATTAAAAAATAAGCTTTGTACTAAAACAAATTAATGGAGAAATTGAAGAAGTTCGTGAAGGAGAAACGATTAAAATAGCCACGCTCTTACTGACGTCAATAGCGTTTAAATAAATTTGGTAAAAGGCACTACTGGTATAATGGTGATTGGTGTAGTTTTAATAGGTAGCAAATATACTAAAATAAGTACAATGTACCTATTTTACTAGTATATTTAGTACCTAGTAAAACTGCATCAATATTGTTCAGTTTTAAAATAAATACTGGGGAAAGAGATTTAGTACTACTCCATTAAAGGGGCTGTGAAAAATTACCAAATTATGAGCAGCGAAGCGGGCACAAATTCCAACTTTCACCTCAATTGCCAGTATATGAAATACTGGGGGCAGTGGCACTTAACCTTAAAGTAAATCTGTATAGGCTACACCGGACAAACGTATACTAGGCAGTTGCGCTTTACCTTAAAAAAAAAAAAACATCAGTATATGGTATATTGGGCAAATGTATACTGAGCAATAGCACTTAACCTAAAAAAGACAACAGTTGGGATTTACCGGGCAGTGGCACTTAACCTTAAAAAAAACATCAATGTAAGATAATCCTGACAATAGCATTCACATACCTGGACTGATCAGATTATTAAAAATAATAAACAGTAATTATTATCGATTGATCATGATGTTTAGTGTTTGATTTCCTGAAAACTTGCTAGATCGTGATAAATTTTAACTATCATGAGTTAGCCTCGAGCAACAGTGTCATGGCGAATAATACTGAATACAGCTAATCCTTATTTTGATAGGATGAATGGCTAAAAATGTGTTTTGTTCAATCTAATAACACAAAGCCACGGGAAATTGCAACAAATAATAAATAAATAATAGTGGAATTATTTTACCATTATTTATTGTGTCGTTATAAGTCTTTTAGTTTTGTTCTTGATTTAGGTGTTATTTAGGATTTTTTTAGATACACCACGTACGACGAATGTAAATTCAGCTAGTACAAAAATAAAATATTAGATACAATTTTCTACCAACTATAATGTTCTTTTCGCTTCACTGTCAAACTTTCGATAAAATTCCAATTTCGAATTCTTACTAATGCTTATTTGATTTGAATAATATTAAAAACAAATGGGACACTTGTATTTCATTCAATCTCTCTTTAAATTGTTGGCGAAAACTCGATAGAGATTTCATTCATTATTCCCGCCCTTTTAATGAAAGTTCTTCATTTCCTACAAAATGAACGCACCATTCCAAGAGTGAAATTCCATTTAAAATGTCACAAGTACCACAAGTGCTCTCTACTTTAACGTAATACTTGAAGGCAAACCAAAATCAACTTTACGAACTTTAACTAGAAATCTATTGACATCCAAGAATCCGGAAATACTATCAACTTCCTTTCCTTACAGATGTACATCAATTTGTAAATTGTCATGGCGATGTATTTGGCGTGCAAATCGTCCGAATGTTAATTTGACTTAAATTTGTGGCGAATGTCGAATAGCCAAATTACCATTCTTCAATAGAAAGTAGCTGATTTGGAAATTTACCGGAATACTCGGGGTATGGAAAACTTTTCGTGTTTAAACAGGCCGAATTTTAATCAAGTTTGTTTCAGGGCGCTGAAATCGATTTTAATTCACTGTAAAGTTTTAAAGGGAAGATTTAATTTTTAAGTAGGAGTATGAAAAGAATTAATACGTTTGGCAATTTAAAAAAAATTATAAATTTATATTTTTCAATTAAACTGGAAAAAAAAAGTTCTTATATTTTTTTTTTCACTTTTTTTATATTTTATTTATTTAGTTAGTTTCGTTTTATGTTTATATAATTTTATGTCCATGCCGAAAAATAGTCGAAATTTCGATTTCAATTCATTTTTCTTTAACTATGCATGAAATCATTATAACTTGTATCGACAATAAGCATAGAGTTTGTAAACATTACGATCAATATTCTTTATAATGGTCAGGAAACAATTAAAACTCTGTATTATCAACTATTAAAAAATTGAACACACGTTGGAAAGTGGTCAAAAGTTTGATTCACGATATGTCCTCTCTTATAGTATCTCTAATAAAATATTAGCTATAAAAGCTATAGATAATATAGATACGATATTAGAATTAAAATTTTAAATAAAAAACTAAATACAGTTGTCTTATTATGGATATAGTTAAAAATACGCTAAATTGTTTAATCGAAATGCATATATTCTAATACATTAAACTCAAAAGAATCTTTAAAAAAGGAAAACAGTTCTTAACTTTCTACCTGATTGCGATTTTAAAATAAATACGAATAAAGACTGGTAAAATTTTAACAATTCTTCTTGTATCCTCTAAAAATTGAAAGTCAGTGGAATTTTCTGTAATTTTAAAAGAACTTTACCTTGATCAAAACAATATTTCACCTCGATCAACAATTGCAATGAGAAAGGGAAGAAATTGGTGGGAACCTTTCAAAAGAATCAAATTGGTGTAGTTTTTGATAATTTACCAGATATTATGTAAGTTATTAAAAAAGTTCATTCTAAAATCTGTCGCAAGAATTTCTAAAATTTTAAAGAAAACGGATGAAAATCAGTTGATTTTCGAATGATGATAAAACACAGACTTTTCTCCTGCTTTCTTCCGAAAATTTTTAGAAATTTTTACAATGCCTTTTACGGTAAACTTCATCTAAAAAATAAACATAATATAAAAAATATTTTCTGGAAAATTAACTGAGTAATGTTATTTAATATCAACTCGATTCTTAACTTTACATCCAATATTTTTTCTCGTGCAAATCCTTAGAAAAGTCTTTTTCTATAGTTAGTTTCGCCCTATAGGCACTAAATCAATTCTTTCAAGGTGGTAACTTGGTACCACAGAAAAAAAAATTTTTTTTAAAGTTTCCCGAACCATTTGGAATAAAATCTTTCTTTCGATGTTGAAAACACTTTGGGCAAAAATCTTTGGTAAAATATACAGAATTCGAAGTCGCAATTTAAGAGAGATATTGCAGTTTAATTAGACATGGCAAGACTACGTATAACTTCGTCTAACGTGCGCCAAACTAAAACTAAATTGCTGCCTTTTAATTTTGCAAAATTTCAAAACTATTCATGGACATCTAAGTGCGTAATTTCATTCTAAAAATACTTCTGTCATCCGTTAGGAAGCAGAACGTAACAACGGAACTTTTCAATTAATGACCCAAAAGATAAAGTAGTTTAATGTCTTTTATTAAAAGAAATATTTCTTGATGGGAAATAATATAGGATAGAGAGTGGAAAAGTAAGAATTATTTCGAATACAAAACATTTAATCTTACCAAATCACAATGAATTAAATGCAACTGATCAGTGCTATCGCTATCTCTGGAGAAATTCCTTTATGACATGGAATTCTTTGTTCCTTCAAAGGACAGGGAAAGATGTAATTCTACAAAGGAAACTCTTTGATAATACGACATTAAACAAAGAAAATCTCGAAAAGAGAATGTCAATGAAATATTAAATTAAAAGCTTTCAATTTCAGCAATTTATTTAAAGGTAATAGTGCTCAGAATAAGTAGCTATTTATTGGTTACAACTTTTGGAAACAGTTATTACTGAAAGTTTACTATTACTTTTAATTAATAACCATAAAAGAAGAGCTCACGTCATTCAACCCTGAGCAAATAGTCATGTTTTCTGAGACGTACCTTTAAATGAATAACACGTAATCTGGACCAGCACCTAGTCCTTTACCCTTATCCTCCGAATTTAAAAACAAACCAAAGAGACGTACTTTCTACCACGTCAGAGTTAATACGTACCTTTCTGCTTGTAAATGCCAGTTGTTTAGAACCGACATCATGGAACAAATTCATGGACTCCAAGATCAAGCCCCCAGCCTAGATCTCCAGAATCGAACTCACAATTTCCCACTCTTCATTTACAATATGATCGAAACTGAAGAAGACAATTGAACCGGGGTGAACTATAAGGGAGAAACATGTATATAGCATGAGCGAAAATTTAAACCAATCATTTGATTTAGGCAAGTACTGAATGAGGATAGGAAAATACTTTATTTACGTCTCACTAGAGCTGCAGAAGCGGCTATTGGTGACGGTCTGGGAAACATCCTTAAGGAGGATTCGAAGACATGCAATCTCAATTTTTACTTATCTGCAATGGTCATCTCATTTCCAATACCACTTCCTCAATTTGGACAAAGATCTGAATGGAAGGAAATTTTCCCCAGATCCTTGTACTCATTGAGCTGCTCAGGGGCTGACCACAGGACTTTATTTTCCACTTATTTTACGAGCACGTATACGTAAAGAGTCTTAACGAACCGGTGTCCGGTTTTCTAACCACTGGGCTACACGGCCCTCTCGATAAGAGAAACTACTTCATAGTTTCCATTTGTTTTATTTACTAATTAAAAATTATAAATTTAAAATTCAGGTATATCCTTCTTTTACACCATACCAAAGGAAATGTGATATTCCAGATCACAACTTTTAAAAATCCTTTAAGACTTTTAAGACTTGGAAGATATACATGCTTTCTTAATGTCATGCATTTTTTATATAAATGCATTATTTTTTTATATAAAATCTCTCAACACATAATTTTAATATCAAGCACCCTAATTATAACGATCGATTTTTTTATGAGAGGAGAATATTTAATGATGGTTCAATAGAAAAAGTAAAGGTATTTTTGTTAGCATTTTGGCCTAAACTTCACCATAACTTTAAAATTTCATTAATTCAAAGCCAATGTGAATTTTTTTTTTAATAAAAAGGTCGAAAGTATTTATTCTAATAAGAGTATGTGGATACAAAAAAAAATATTATTTTATCCTGATTAGTTTTTCTTTACATCAAAAACTACAAGAAACAGTCAATATGAATCATATAATTATTTCAAAACCAATTCGAAATTTAAATAAAGTGAGGCGTCTTACTCTTTTTCAATTCAAAGAGTACATTTTTGCAAAAAAATATTTATAAATACCCTGCTAATAGTTTTCGCTAAGTTGATCCATAAGGCAGACAAATGAAATCAGTATAAAATAACTAAAAAATAAAAACCCACGTCAATATCATTTCTGTATTAGAACTCTCCTCAAATATTTTACTACAATGGGGCAAAATTTCAAGTTGTTTCATCAAATAATTTTTGAGTAAGAAGTTCTCTTGAAAAAAACAATTTCTGAAACAGCAGCTGTGACGTCAACTTCAAAGTAAGGTTCATTTTAAAAGAAGGCCTCGCTCACAAATCATCAAGATTGTCTCACATTCCTCCTTATTTCTACCTAAAATGTCAATATTTTTCGGGAACAAAAAAAAATTTTTTTTTAAGTATAATTATTTAGCAAAGAAAATTTAGTTAATTAATTACATCTTACCTACAAAAGAAAAGAAAAGAACAGCAAGAAAAGAAGATTTTTAGAATTTATCGATGAAACTCTATTTTTTTCCAACAATGCAACGAGTGATAAACTGGCATAGCAAAGTTCAATTAGTAAGTATTAACAGCTAAATACTGATCGAAAGTTTATTTCCGCGAGATGCACTATAGAGATGTCTAAACTGACATCATTTTACTTATGTGTCCACTGGATATCCATCAGTAATCAATGAACCAAAGATGCAACCAATCAGAATACGTTTCTATTGGGATAGGAATACATATCGTCCAATAGGAATAGTGCAAACGGAAATTGATTGAATGATATTGGAAAACTGATCTGGCTGAACCTCTGACTTGGACATCTCTTTTTCAACTGTATTTTCTATACAATTGTGAAAACACTATACACAGAATGGAATACACTAGAGAAGTACGTACTAAAAAATAATCATAAACACGCTCATTTCTTAATTTTAGAAAATAAAAAAAATTATAACAATAATATTTTTTTATTATAGTATCTTTTTATTTCAAATTATATGAGATTCCATGGAGCATAAGGTTCCAACACTTAAAGGTTCAAAATCTTTCTTTTTTCGAGTACAATTTTTCAATTATGATTTCTGTATTAATGTTAAGCGTATTTGTTGAATGCAAATAAATTAATTAATGAATAAACAATCCTTCTTTACATTATAAAAAAAACTACTTTCAATTAAAAATAAAAAATATCTACATTACCAACCATATCCTTAAATGGTGTTATCAATAATGAAATTTTTAAAAATAACAATTTAGGTCAAATTTATATCAGAAAAGCCTTCGAATTTGATCTTTGTGAGTTTGGTGTACTAACTTCCAAGCTTCCTTCAACTTAGAACTTTCAATGAAAAAAAGTTGTTGTTGTTGTTTCTTATGGCACTTACCACACGGGCAAGCCTGCTTGGTGAAACCAAGCAGATTTTAAGGCAGAGTGTGCGTTTCTTATTATTTCAGTGGCGCCATCCTATGGCCAAAAATCCGACTTCACACACACGTCACATATACGTCGCACCCGTTTATAGGGAGGACCCATTTATTCATCCATTCATTCATCCACAGATCGTAATTTTGACCTGAATCAGAGAACGATCGATCTCCAATCCAGTACCCCCAGAGGTTTTGATTTGTTATGGGAACATGGAGGACTTTTGCGACTCGACAGATTTAATGTGCATCAGTCACTTTACTACACGGGGAGTCTTCGGAAGGCGGGGTTCGAACCCAAGAACTCATGAAAAAAAGTGGTAGGCACTAATGGGATAAATTTTAGTTCTTACTTTTTCATTTCATTTTTTCTGCACTCTATTTACAAAGGGTAACTTCTGAAATGCCAAATATATTTTATATTTCTTAAAAACAATTACTATAGCACCTTTTTTATTATTTATGTTTTTGATTTTTCGTTTTTCCTTATTTTTTTTTTTTTTATTTTTTTTTTATCTTTTCTTATTTTTCTTTTGTATAAGAAGTTACGTTATATAAAAATAATTATCCATGAGTACAATTTTTTAGATTCTCAACTGATGTCAGTAGCTTGTTACAATAGTTAAGAAAAGTGCCCAAATAATGAATGAAAACTCTAATGTCTTCAAATTATTGTCTTCTACAATTTCAGTTAAAAGTTAAACAAAACTTTAAGCTTCAGAAAATTAAAAACTCTTTTCGTGAAAAACAGCATTAAATTTTCTGATGCCATAATCCGTTAATATACGAACGAGTCAAGAATTTCGAAAATGCGTTTATCACCAGAGAACAAGTTCTCTAGCTTCAAGATATTTCCGTATTTTCAAGAATTTCCTAAATTGCGAAAAATAGTTGATGCTCTAAGCTATAATTCATTTTAGAAATTAATAAAATAACGACAAATAGTCACTATCTGATGCTCTAATTTTTGTCTTATCTCGTTTATTAATTTTTTTTTTTAAATTATACAGTTAAAAATTATAAAAATATGTTCTATTATGTTTTCTCTATGCATGATACGATATGTTAAAGTCGCATGTTTTTGGTCCTACGTGCATATTTTTAAAGGCAATTGTAACATAGCCATCAAACAAGTGTACATGTATGTATATAAACATCTACATTCCTTATATTCAAAGAAGGAATGAACTTAATTAAAAATATCATTTTGAAAAGAAAATTCGCTGATCTTCCAAGTCTTTCAGTAAAGGAATACTAAGACAATTTTTGAATAATGATATTTCCTATACCAAAACCACAAATTTCGATCTTTAATTTCAAAATTTTTTATGGAAATATAAAGATAGAATTGTCCTATAGCAAAGCCCTATAATATGAATACAGAATTGCTCTATACGTTATGAGAAGATACCCAAGAAACAGAGTTAAAATGATTCTTTAACCAGCAATACAGAGTAAAATTATTTTTCAGTAAAGAAATACCAAGACAATTTTTTTTTAATAATGTTTCTTATAACGAAGTCACATATTTTGATCTTTAATTTCAAAATGTTTCTCGTGAAAATCGGAATATAGATTTGCTCTATACATTATGATAAAACACCCAAAAGACAGAGATAAAATTATTCCTTAACTAGCGAAAATTATTTTTCAGTAAAGAAATACCAAGACAATTTTTGTGTAATAATATTTCCTATGACAAAGCCACAGATTTTGCACAAATTTTGGTCCTTAATTTCAAAATGCTTCTCAAGGAAATATGTATGTAGAATTGTCCTACGCTTTATGAGAAAACACCCAGGAGACAGAGATAAAATTATTCTTTAGCCAGCGATACAATGTTAAATTATTTTTAAGTAAATAAATATCAAGACAATTTTTAATAAATAATATGTCTTATAGCAAAGCCACATATTTTGTACAAAATTTGGTCTTTAAAATATCTTTATCAGAAATATGAAAGTAGAACATTATGAGAAAACACCCATGAAACAAAGATTTAGAGTAAAATGATTCTTTACATAAATATTCAAGATCAACCAATATGTGATGCATACTATTGATTGATGATCCCATTAGTGGCATCTGGTTAATGGCGTGAACAAACTAACGTAGAACATCTGCTCTATACACGACTGTTTCTTTCTTTTTCAAGTTTATGACAGACTATTTTGCTTCTGTCTTTCAAGCAAACATTATCGTAATGAAGGTGTATAAACGATGCATACGTTAAACTTTCCTCTGTCCCACCCTCTGTGTTAAGACCCCCCCATCGCAGCACTATTGAAACAAAACGCAACTTCCTTTAAAACTCGTTTATTTTACTTTAAAAAAATGATAATCGATTGCCATCAATGACAATACTTATTATAATTACTTATTTGTGTTAACAGACATAATAATAATAACTTTAATTACAAAATAAAAAATAATAATATTCAACAAAATTATAATAATATAAACAAGGAAAATAAAATTAAATCATAAAGAAAATTTTATTAAGTAAGAGACAGGACACACTGAAAACAAATGTAGAAAAAAAAAACTTTAGATGACGAGTTATCTCGTTCCTAACGCAAAACGAATATTCTTAGAGGACGAGTCATCTCGTCGGTTGCGATGAAAAAGTTAAATAAAAGCGAAATGCATTCGCAGTTTGTTTTATCCAGTCTGTTCGTTAGTTTGAATCATGTTCACGATATTAGTAACGTATTGATGATATGAATGTAATAACTCAAATGCAAATGTGAATGCTGCCGAAGGCAGCAGGGTGAATGTGATACAGTGAAATGGGGGGTTTGCGAGTCCGCCCGTACACTATTTCTACCCCATGCTTTTAATTTGTTTTGAGAACATCAATGCCATAGAATTAATCAAAGAAAAGCTGCCGGATGCAGCAGAATTAGTGTCGAGCAACGAAGAGTTGGACTCAGTGAAGGTGAAAATCAATGTGGAGCCACGAAGTGTATCGATTACAACATATCGATTATATCATTATCGAAAGCTTATTAAAAAAAACTAATAAAACACTGCACCAAATCTAATAATTTTTTAATTCAAAAAAAAATAATTATAATAATAATAGAGATGAGAAAAAGCATGTGGAACCACAAAGTGATAAGTTCATGTTGGAGAACAAGCTGGTTGCAGAAGGCGACTAGTTATTTTATAAATGATCTCCCTATATCATCAAATACATTGAAGAAATGCAGAAATGTTCTGAAAATTGGGGGTGATTAGAATTAACACCAGGCTAATCGTGGGAGGTTTTCGTAGTTTTTTCCACCATGCGCGTTAGTTCTATAAAACAGTACTACTCGAAGGGAACTTTCTCCCAATACTTGATCCAGGAGTTCCCTTGTCTTCTGGATTGGGTTCTTAATTACTAGGCTGCGGAATCGAACATTAGCAGTCGTTAATCAAAAAAACTAAATAGGCTGTTTAACAACTGTTATAAAATTAAAATAAATTAACGTTAGAAGATTTGGGTGGCTCAGGGAATAAAGCGTTCGCCTACCAATGAGGTGAAACGAGTTTGAACGAGTTCACCCGGCTCACACAGACTGCAGTGCGGGCTTAAAATATCCTCAGTGGTAGACGGATCATGGTTTGAGTCCCCTTGTCATCAAGCTAACCATGGGAGGTTCTCGTGGTTTTCCTCTCCATGTAAAGCAAATGCAAGTCAATTCCATGAAAAAACTCCACGAAGGCAAATTTGATCTAAGAGTTCTCTTATCTTCTGGATTGGGTGCACAATTTCGGATTTGAACAAGCTACGGAGTGGAACATTTTCTGTCGTAAACCCAAAATTGGGTCGGCTGTTCATCTAGGGTTAAAATAAAATAAAATTAACGTGAGGAGATAAAGAGACTGTAAAATGTTTGCAATAAACAGAGGTGGAAAAATGATCTGGGTATTTAGTTACGAGAAATGGTTGTTACATGTTGAGTTACATGTTGACAACAAAAAAGTAACTCTTGAAAATTAGTGTCACTTTCTACTTAAACAAACGTATCGTCAACATGTCTTTTTCATGTATGTTATTTCCTATTTATATATTTTTGACGAGAATGAAGTTTTTAATCAAGTAAGTTACAAATATATTCAATTCGCTTTTTTGCTATGAATGAATCACATTAAATATACTATTTCTTTGTCGAAGTTAATAATTTTCTTCAAAGGATATACCACGCCGACTCATGATTGAATGTAATTTTGCTAATTGAAATTACATTTTTTAAAATGATGTAAAAATTTTATACCTTACGATTCAAAACTTTTTCGACTTTTAATAAATAAAATAGCAAAAAGTTTTTGATTGCAATTATTTTTGGAAAAAGTTTTCAATTTGCTTAGAAAAGTTTAGATTATATTTTATATAATTGTCTACTACTAATCAAGATTTGTTCCAGTTCTTTTTTCTGACATTTATAAAAACATTACAGCGAATCTTTTATTAAATTTAATGTGATGTAAAAATTATGAATTTAAAATAATGTAAAAGTTTTAAACCTTAAAATTCAAAACTTTTTTGATTGCTGATAAATAAAATGAAAATAAAAATAAATATTTGTTAAAAATAATTTTTAGAAATTTAGATTTCAATAATTTTTAGAAAATTTTTCATTTTATATTATTTTCTTTATAACTGTCTACTAATCGAGATCTGTTACAGATCCTTTCAATACCATTTAATAAAACATTACAACGAGACTTTTATTTTAATATTAAGAAAAAGCTTTCACTAAATTCCTAATTCGTTTCTTTAATTTATTTTTGATTTGATTTATTGTTTTGCTGCATTAATTTACCACGAAAATGAGTCATTAATTGAATACAAGTTTAAGAATGAATGGGAAACAATCTTCAAAAAATCATTTGTCTTATTTTTAGGCAATTAGCGTCATTCAATAAATAAACATTTAGAAAAATGAAATGCCAGATACATAAACGCGCGAGCATTAATAACACAGATACAATGATTAATCATTGTAACATAAATCATTTTTACACTATTAAACAAACTATTAAACATGCACTATAAGAGAATTTTAGGTCATTAAGACATTTCAGAAAATATTCGGCGTTGTGGTTTTTCACTGTCTGAAAACGAATTTAATTATAATAGTTAGCTAAATGACACGCATCTTTTAAATAGTGCTTATTTAAATAAACGATACGACTAAACTTGAATCTTATAATGATTTTACACAAAAAGAACGCTGAACAGATTTTTTGCATCAGAGCAACTACTTATCAAAATACTGGTAGTAAGAACACTATATTTTCATCATTTTTCGGCAATAACTAACTCACCCTGACTACCACTTACATTTCTTGATTTTAACAAATTGTGGGCAACTTTTCTTACTTACTTTATTTGACAAACGCTGGGCACCTGGGCAACGCCTCCTATAACTGAAAGCCTCCACACGGTTTTTTATAAGTAGTCCGATCAGACCACTGTGAACAGGGGTGAAAGCGAGACGGAAAAAAGGAAAGGCTGGTAGTAAAACCTTTTCAGTTATAACTGGTTTTTGAGAGGAGTTAACTTATTTGCTTTTAAAACTATTCACTAATTTCTACTTTATCTTGGAAAATAAGCAGTTTTATATATATGATAGTATCATAAAATAAATCTTGGTAGTTACAGATATTTTATTTTTTTCGAAAGAAATGCAGTTGTATGTACCAGTTTTTTCTCTTTTCCGTCTTGCTATATAAGGGCTTTCATCCATGACTGTGAAGGATATCCACTTTCCAACGAATACAAAATCTAGATAAAATAAGAAAAAATGGTAGCAAATATTTATCAAAAAATTTGTTTTATTAATGAATATTATTGGTTTGCCTTATTCACTTGTCAACCACTACAGATTCAATTTTCAAATACATATGATACATTTCTCTCAATTACTTTTATAAAAGGTTTTGGGTTCATGCGCACAACTTGTTCACTTTTTAAACAGTCTGCGCGGACTACTTATAAAAGACCGTGTGGAGGCGTTTTGATGTAGGAGGTGATGACCTGGGCCGCGCAGAAGACCCATATCCCATTCATCATAACATTACAGAAGTAAAAAAAATATATATATATAAACAGTTTGTTTACAGAGTCTCTGGGGTGACTGATATTGTAGAGCAAGCTCCTTGCTTGTTTAAATGAAAAGAAAAGTGAAAATAACTCTAAGCAACTTGCTATAGTAAAGATGGCTGTGAATTTATTGTCAACGTGAGGTAGCAGGTTCGGATTTCAAGCCTGGTATTGTAGTTGAGGTTGTAATCTATTGATGTTTTGAACTATTGCTATGAACTATTGATGTAAGAGTTGGAGATTTTTATTTATGTTGGTAGTTTCGGTATGAGGCGTCAGAGGTGATGTGCGCAGCTATTGGTCTAAGGTTTTTGTCTTTTTTAAAGTTTTCAAATTTAAATATTTCGTTGAAGTTAGCTGTATTGCAGTTGATTGCTTTGTCGTAAAAATCTGCATTAAGTTTGTAAATATACTGAGAGAGAGTCGGGATTTTAAGGTCCTTGTGGATGTTTGAATTTCTAATAAACCATCTGGCACTGGTGATTTTACGGAGTATTTTGTTTTGGCACTGGTTCAGTTTCTTCATAAGATGGTCTGGAATTGTGGCCCAAGCTGGAGAAGCATATGTTAGAATGGGCCGGATCATGGAAGTATATAGCAGTTTTTTGTTTTTAAGTGAAACATTCTGGTTGTAGATGAGAGGTTGAATTGCATTTATTGCTGCATTGACTTTGTCTATTGTATTTTTTATGTGGTCACTCCAGGTGAGTTTGCTGTTTATGGTGAGTCCGAGGTACTTTGTTTTGTTTACTATTGGAATTTGGATATCGAAAAGCTTTGGTTTGCATTGAGGAAGTATTTTGATTCTTCTTTTTTGTATGATTATGATCTCAGATTTTTCGGCATTGACAGCTATTTTCCAATTTCTGCACCATTCTTCTATTTTATAAATGTGTTCTTGTAATTTCATCAGAGCAAGGTTTGGGTTTCTGGATTTTATAATAATACTAGTATCGTCTGCATAATAGGCTGTAATACTGTTGAAGTCTGCTTGATTTATTGGGAAGTCATATGTATAGAGAATATATAGAATCGGTCCAAGTATGCTGCCCTGAGGTACACCAGCTGACATGTTTCGTTTGGAATATTAGCTGTTTTGAATGGTGACATGGAAGGTTCTGTTTGCAAGGTAGCATGAGCGAAGTTTAATAAGTCCGGGAGGAAAGTTGAGTTGTATTAGCTTGAAAATTGCTCCTTTATGCCAGACTTTGTCAAACGCTTTGGCTATGTCGATCATTAATATTGCTATTGTTTCCTTGTTTGTTAGGGCCCTTCCAGCATAATCTATTATTCGTATAAGCTGTTTTGTTGTGCTCAAGTTTTGGCGAAAACCATACTGTTCATCTGGGATGGCTGAAAGAAGTGGTTTAATTCTATTGTAAATTACTTTTTCGTATATTTTGCCAATAATATTTAGGAGGCTGATAGGTCGATAACTCTCAGGGCAGCTTGGATTTTTATTTTTCTTTAGAAATAGGATAACCGATGCATTTTTTCAGATTTGAGGGTAAAAATTTAGGAGAAGACAGCTATTGATGATGTGTGTAATTTTCTGGATATAATTGGATGGTAGTAGTTTGATCAGAATATTTTTGATTCCATCTTCACCTGGAGCTTTGTTGTTTTTCAAATTTCGGATGATATTATATATTTCTTCATTGGTCGTAGGTTCTATGATCTCTGGAGAGGGATGATCAAGGTGGAAACTGCTTACTTTTTCTATTATTAGGTCATGATGATTTTGATCGGAATTGAGATTTGGTGAGAATTGATTTTGAAGTGAGTCTGCAAATATTTCAGTTTTTTCATCTATAGAGTATATTGTGCCTGATGGTCCATTGATGGGTCTATTTACTTGAGGTGGAGTTTTGAACAATTTAGCTATTTTCTATATTGAATCATCATTTGTGCAGAGGGAGGCGATTTTGTTTTGCCATAACTGATTTTTATATTTCTTGCTTTGTTTTTTGATCTGTTTGTTGAGAAGTCTGATTTCATTAAGATATATAGGGTCTGCTGTTCTTTGATGGTGTTTTCTGTAATGATTTCTGAGTCTGACGAGGTTTTTGATTTCAGGCGGAAGTCTATAGTGATGAGCTATTGATTCTGTTTCAGTTGTTGATCTCTTGACAGATTCAATTATTTCAGACTGTACTTGCTGGATGTATGATTCAATTGCTGGCTCATCGTCTAAGATTGGTAAGCTGCTATTGTTGTTGGTAAGTATATTTTTGAAGAGATTCCAGTTAGTTTTTAGTTTGGGTTTTTCAACGTGTTTTATGGCTAGACCGACGAGCAATTGTACTGGTAGATGATCAGATGACAAGTGGTTTAGTGTGCAGGCAACCATGGGGATTTGGATGTTGGTTATTGCGGAGTCAAGGATGTCTGGTCTGTGATTGAGTTGAGTAGGAATATAGGTTGGAGAAGTTGGAGCTATGACAGTAAGTTTATTTTTTATGATGAGAGCTTTAAGATGATTTCCAGTATGATTAGAACTATTGCCTCCCCATGTTGTATGTTTTGCATTAAAGTCACCTGCTACAATTGTTGGCAGATTTGGTGGGAATAGGTTTCTTAGGTCATTTTCTGTGAGTTTATTTGTAGGTGAGTTATAAATGCCAGTTATTTTTATATTCTGTTTTTGATGGTTAAGCAGTATGGAAATTTGTTCGTAGCCACTGTCATCTGTAGAATTATATAATGTTGTTATAAGACTGTTTTTAGATAATAATGCGACCCCGCCTCCTCTGTACCTTCTATCACACCTGTATGTAGTATAGTTGGCTATTGTAAAGTTGTAGGTTGCATTGAGATGCGTTTCTGTTATAATGATGATATCCGGGTATGGTCTAAAATAAAGTTCTTTAGTTCATGTTGCTTTTGTGGGCAACTTTTCCAAAAAATTTATTGCGCTTGTTATAGGTTAAAGTTTTAAGAAAGTGGTAGGCATGGTTTTATAAAATTTGAAGCAAACTTATCACTAAACATGAGCCGCGATGTCTCAGGTAATAGAGCATTCACCTTCCAATGCGGCGAACCGGGTTCGAATCCCAGTCGATACGAATTAAGCCTCCGGCTTGCACCTACCACAGTGCTGACGTGAAATATCCTCAGTGGTAGACGGATCATGGGTTAGATTGATTACATATTACTTTATAGATCCGATTTGATATTAGTTTATTCGTTGATATTATTATATTTATTCGATATTTTAATATCTGCTGAAGATAAATTAAGAGATACATCAGTGTTCAGATTACCGGTTAAATATATACCGGGCAGAGGTGCTTGACTTTTAAAAAAAAACATCAGTGTAGTGTATACAGGGCAGTGGCACTGAACTCTAAAAAAACATTAGTGTAAGGCATACCGGGCAGTGGCACTTAAGTAAAGCTAGTATATATTTCGGACATTTACCGAAGCGGGATGTGATTGTCAACATTCACCGGTGGAAGTCAACATCCAATTTCAGTCATTCACAGGAACATGTATAATTAAAACTATTAAGATTAAAGGAAATAAGAAATTTTAAAATAAAAAACAATTTTGTTTTATTTACTGTGCATAAGCTGTAAGTACAAAGAGAAATATCATTATTTTTATTAAAATTCCTTTTACAATATTTTATACATTTTTATTGTTTTCTCATTTATTTTATTTGGTTTACAGTGTTGTTGTTTTTTTTTTTTTTTTTTTTTTTTTTTTTTTTTTTTTTTTCAATTTTCTCATACGCATATGCTTGAATTTTTTTTTACCAATGAATACATTTTATAACTTTTAATATGTCTTACCACTCTACTGTACTCCGACTTACCACTTACCGTCAACATTCCAGTTGTTCAAGGTCAAATGAAAAAGTGTGGTGTCCGCTTCGTGGACAGAAACTCTTTATTCAAATAAAAAAGCAAGCAATTAATGGAAGAAAAAATTCCTTCTACACAATATATATTATCAAAATAATTAGTTATCTTTCTTTTCTTAGTACATAATTCAAAGCTTCTAATAAATTTTATTTATATATTGTGAGTTCCGCCTAAAGATGTTCTAAGGATCTTTTCACACTAGTTTTCTAGACTAAGGAACATCGCTTATACTTCCGGGTTACTGTTCCCGGTGTATTTTAAAGCCATTTGGCTCACAACGTGATCAGTGTATTTTAAGATTCTTGCAAACGTGGTATTTGATTACTTATTACTTGTGCTTACAATGCTAAAGGTGCTAACACTAACGTTAGATGGTACACAGCTTGCAACAAGAACAACCAGTAATGAACAAATAGAAAGAGGCCAAATCAGGACTGCCAAAAGAGCGAGTTATTCAAAATCTAGCAACCATGTCAACTTTTTTAACGATATATATCTATAAATAACTAAAACAAATTTTCACTTCAAACTCACCAGAATTACTTAATAACATCAATATCTTATGAAATAGTCCAGATTTGAGCTCAGATATTATCTAACTTACTAAAGTTCAATCATTTAAAGTTCCGTAGCTTAAAAAAAAATTGCAAACCGCTGGTTTTGGATTCCGTACCTTTACAAGTTTGAGAAATGCTAATTTAATTCATATTGCGCGAAAAAAAGGAAGGTTTAACTTAGCCACTTAAGAATATTTTAACCACTTAAGAACGTGTAAAAGTTTCCTGATTCTGTGTAAGAATTTCAAAACGCTAAAATATAGTAAGAAAGTTATTTGTTTATAAGGATTTATTTCAAAACACACAAAAAAAAAAATAATAATAATAATAATAATAATAATTTATGCCCACTGGTATACATTATTAATTTTAAAATCTATATCTATATTTGTGATAAAGCAGAATTTCTATTTTCTAAATTTAGTAATAAGAGAAATCAACTTCTTTTTACTTTACATGTAAATTCAAAGAAAATTTAATGTATTTTTCTTACACATTAAGACATTTGTGCAAGCTTTTTCGAAAAGAATTAAGAATTTTTTTTATGATGCCAAAACATTGAAAAATACCTAAAAGGTGGCACGATTTTTATTTAGCGGTATTTGTTGTGGAAATTTAATTTAAAACAATTTTAGAATTATGCCTTTCATGTACTCAATCAAAGAATTATAAAATCTGTTCTATTTATACGTTTATTTACTTTATTAATTTTATTTATTAATTTTATTCATCTATTTTATCGCAAATATTAAATACTTTTAAATAAAACTTATAATTTAAAAAAAGAGTGAAAGAGTGCACCATATCATGTATAAAATATTTAACTTTTTATCCTGTCAAAAAAAATTACCATTTAACAAAGAAAAACATTCAATAAACACAGCACATTTAAAATAACATTATATAATATAACCATTACACTAACATAAACATTTTTTAAAGTACAATGATTGAAGTAGGATATTTTAATGGTCGGTTAGGATTGAAAAAAAATCTTTCTCCATTAAACTTAGGATTTAAATTAAATCCCTTATCGAAAGTAACTTTAAATTGAGTGTAAAATGAGGAATTTGTATCAGATTAAATAAAAATTATACCCATTTTCCTGATAATTGACTTAAATTGAATACGAGATGATAAATTAGCCTTGATGTGACTTAGAAAATTTGAAAATGTTCTCCGCTTAATTAGATTGATTTCAATAAAATCTAGATTGTAAAACGACTTTGACATAAAAATTCACTTAGCTAACGGAACTGTAGTAATTAACTTAAATGAATGAAGCTTAATTTAGGTGCAAGTTTCCGAACAGTTATTATCAAACATAGATTCGTAGGTATTTCAGTTAAATATCCCGTGCTTTTATGAGGTAAATTACTTGCATTTCCTTAATTAATCATAAGTTAGAAAATATTCTAAGTTACTAATGTCTAAAAGGGAAGTTTTACTTACTTTTATGGAGTAAATTATGAATAACATGGAAATGGTATATTATTTCATAAATTCAAATTATCTTTTTTTTTTTTTTTTTTAAATATAAAACTGTGGAGCAATTTTTTTTTTTTTTTTTTTTGCTGCATTTATACAAATACTTGATCCTGCCTAATTTGGGTCTGGGGAATTCAAGTCAGAAATTATTTTTTCTCCTAAAATACACATTTTTTTAACACTAAGCACACCAACACTGTTTTCTAACACTACCAATATATACCTATTTCTACCATAGCCGGTCAAATGACCGAACTTTATGTTTCTTGATTGAATGTATGAAATATGGATGTTAGGAAGGAAATAAACAAAAAACTTTATTCTATATTATTATAATTAAACAAAATTTTATGTTGCCAATTTTTATCTATTACATATTTCTTCTAATTATTTCTATAATTCTTATAATTATAAGAATTATATTTTTTTATAATTATTCTTATAATTAATATTATTTCTTCTAAGAAATTGTGCTGTCTTTATTGTTTCGACATTTTTTGGGGTAAAAACTAACAGTTTGTTAGAAATGAAGTAAAACTATCAAAATAAAATTTAAGCTACTTACCAAAACATGTAGTTTTTGTCACTTTTTTTTTAAAACAAAATACCGATCTAAAATTTAAGGTATTTTCTTGAAATTTGAATTCACAATTATTCCGATTGTACTAACTACGCAACAGTCTTCGCAGAAATGTGCAACTAATCGAATGCAATACGTTGCACACGCAATACATCGTAATTTCTGATCCGATAAACTTATTAAGCAGTAAATTGTTTTCCCGGTCAAATGACCAGTTGAGGTAGAAATAGGTATACTGCAAGTATAATTCGAAACAAACAAAATACAAAAAATAATAGTAGAATATTAACTGTATATAATTATTAGAAAAAGTCATGAAGTCAAATGTGCAAAAACGATTAGAAGATAAGTGCATTTTCGATGCAAAAGTTCTTTATTGGTCATTTGACCGGTTATGGTACGTTTAGTGTTAAATGACATTTTTAGTTTATTTTTGTCGAATTGTGCCAGTTTAAAAGCGTTTCATATAGCAGGGGCCAGGTAAATGTTGCGACAAATTTATAGGGGAGCTAAGGTACGTTATCAGGATTACAAATGCATAGTTTTTATCGATCATGCCAACCTTCATCTAAAATGTTGACATAGTCGCAAAAATATATCCCCAATTGATGAGGGTACGTGATGTGGAACTTCGGACGTGATGTGAACATGCCTGCCTTGCCAGAAACTCCCACTTCGACTTGAACACGCCTACTTCTATCGATGATCCACATTAAACAGATAATTGGGTAATTGTGACTGCGACATTATCCATCGCCTCACGCTGTTGCTACTCAGCCTCGATCACACACAACATCAGCCTATATACACTCGACTGTTAATGGCAACACTGGAGTGATCACGTCTAGGTCATCAATGAAGGGATATATTAAGGTAACATGCAACTGACCATGTATTATATACTAGTGAATTGGAAATGATATTTTATAGTGGTAGACACACTACACATAGGAATGTCAATGTTCATGGAAATGTCGCACGCTGTTTTTCCTATTATGGCCTCTTCCGGAGAGGCGCTCCTAGTGGCTAATGACGACATTTTCGGCCATAGGTTCCTGCGCAATTTTTATACTAATGCTGTATTATAACTCCCCTGGAAGTTTGTCACAATATTCATGTGACATCGTGTTACATATAATATTTTTAAACTACATATTGAGATAAAGAAAAAATAATGAAAATGTCTTTAAAAAATTATAGCCTGGATAGAGAAACTGACTGCATAATTAAAAATTAGCTTTACCGTATCTAGGATTTTTTTTTTTTTAATCTCATCGTCAATAGAAAATAAATTAAAAATTTCTCCCCGATGTAATAATTGAGAAACATTAGATCAAATCACTTATAGGGCATATATTGAATGTAAAATGGGAAATTTATAACACATTAAATTTTTATCCATTTTCCCAATAACAACTTAATTGGATATGACATGATAAATCAGATTCTATGTGACCCAGAAAATTTGAAAATGTTATTCATTCGCATTACATTGAAATCTAGTAAAATGACTTTTTCAGAAGAATTTATTAATGTAACTGAACCACAGTAACTAACTAAAATTGAATGAAAACATTAGAACCATTAGGATTCAGGAGTAAGTTTTCTGTCAATTATATGACTTAGCTTCAGCAACCAAGGAATTATAGAAATTATGAAACATAGATTCGAATATTAGTTAATGCTAAATGTGCGTTAATTGGCAATGTTGGGGGCAATTACTCCCAATTCTTTAACTAGCCATTAATTAAAAAAATACTAAGTTACTGGTGTATTGAAATATAATTGAATTAACTTTCATCAACCAAATTATAAATAAGGATGAAATTATAGATTATTTCCTAAATATAATTTTTCATACTTTGAACTTACGTTATCATGAAAGAATCTGCATTTTATCAAATTACTCATCGAAAGTAACTTTAAATTGAATATAAAATGCTGAATTTATATGGCATTAAAATAAATTTGTATCATATTTCCCAATAACAACTTAAATTGGATACGACATGACACACAGAAAATTTGAAAATGTTCTTCATTCGCATTAAATTGATTTCAATGAAATTTAGATTGTAAAATGACTCTTTTTCAGAAGAATTTATTAATCTAACTGAACCACAGCAACTAACTAAAATTGAATGAAACTCAATTCAGGTGTAAATTTTCTAGAAATCATCAGAGTTGAAGTTAAACATCCAGTAGTTTTATGAGAAGTTTTATGAGATCAATTACTCGCAATTCCTTAATTAATCATGAGTTGGAAAAAAAATCAGAGTTACTGATGTGCAAAAGGGTAATGTCACTAACTTTTATGAGGCATATTATTGCATCAATATACAAGTTGTCATCAATTGGATCTTACGTTATTATGAAAGAAAACTGTTGACACTTATTAGATCAA
This sequence comes from Parasteatoda lunata, assembly GCA_949128135.1. Taxonomy (NCBI): domain Eukaryota; kingdom Metazoa; phylum Arthropoda; class Arachnida; order Araneae; family Theridiidae; genus Parasteatoda; species Parasteatoda lunata. Next base: position 82,109,956 of record OX421978.1, read on the forward strand.
ATCATTTATCAAAAAGTGATAGTTTAAATTGAATATAGAATGAGAAATTTATTATCAGATAAAATTTTATTTTTATCCATTTTTCCGATAGCAATTTAAATTGAAGTTGATAACATAAATCATTTTCATGTGACATAGAAAATTCAAAAATGTTCTTGAGTCATATTATATTGATTTCAATAATAACCTAGGCTCTAAATTGATTTTTTCATAAATTTTACTTATCTGACTGATTCACTTTTCACTTTTCAGATTCACAATTCCCCTTTCAATTTATCAAATTAAATTAAAAAGTGAAACAAAAGAAAAAAGGCAACACAGCTTTAATCCCTCTGGTAATCAAACAAGTTTTGATATTTTCAATCCTAAATTCCTCAATAGTAAACTCTTTGTTTAACCCTAAATAAATAAAAATTCTTCCAATAGAGTACTGATAAACCAACGATTACATGGAAAGGAAAATACCCGTTTTGAAGGCGGAAATAGACCAAGCATTAGCTGCCTGTTGTTAGCCAGAAGATATACGCCGAACCTCCAATTCTCTGTATCTCTAATTAATTAAGATTATCAGTAGTTTGCCTATAGTAGTAGTTGTCTTTGTCCTGCTTTGCGAAACTGGGATGTCGACGTAGCTCTTTGAGATTTGCAAATGTTTCAAACAGTACATTCTATCACTTATTTTAATAAATATTTCATGAGTATTTCCCTCCATAAATGTTAACTTATTACATCAAGAAATCATTAAGAATTACTACAGTTAACAGTATTCTTAATGATTTCTTTATGTAATAAGTTAAAATTACGACAGTTAACTAAGTTAATGTGAAGGATTCTACGTCCTTCATGCCAACTAACGGGAAATTAAATGACCGCTATTTATTTATGAAGTATCTAATTAAGATTTTGAAATGATTATTTGTCATTTTATTACATGAAACGTGTTCTATAATAAATTTTTAAGGTTTTATTTTTCAATAAACGTATAAAAATTAAAACTATGTTTGATTGCCATCGACACAAAATTAATGTATGCAGTACGGAATTCAGTTTGATTATTACAACATTTTACTACAGTTAAGTAAGTCAATGTGAAAAATTCTACTTCCTTCATGTCAACAAACGGGAAATTAAATGACCGCCATTTATTTATGAAGCATCTAATTAAGATTTTGAAATGATTATTTGTCATTTTATTACATGAAACGTGTTCTATAATAAATTTTTAAGGTTTTATTTTTCAATAAACGTATAAAAATTAAAACTATGTTTGATTGCCATCGACACAAAATTAATGTATGCAGTACGGAATTCAGTTTGATTATTACAACATTTTACTACAGTTAAGTAAGTCAATGTGAAAAATTCTACTTCCTTCGTGTCAACTAACGGGAAACTAAATGACCGCCATTTATTTATGAAGTATCTAATTAAGATTTTGAAATGATTATTTGTCATTTTATTTCATGAAACGTGTTCCGTAATTAATTTTTAAAGTTTATTTAATAATAAATTATTTTAATAATGAATTTTTAAGGCGTTCTATAATGAATTTTTTGGGACTTTAAAATGATTTTATACTATTTTTTTTTTCCTTGAAATGCTGTCAGATAGTCTTAGCTATGAAATATTGAGTTTTTAAGGTTGTAATTTTTAATAAAACTATAAAATTATGTATTATTGCTATGGGCACAAAACTACTGCATGTAGTTCGGAATAATCATCATTCTAACAACATTCCACAACAATTAACAGTATTGATTCCCCGTTAACTAACAGAAAATTAAATTAAAATAATTTATTTACTAAGTAATTCATTAAGATTTTTGAAAATATTTATTTTTTTGTCATGGTAGAAAAATTGTGATATTATAATATACATATTTCATGAAAACCACACAGTACTATCTACCATAACATAATGAGAATATAAATATTTATATTTGAATCTGAAGTAGTCGCACTTAGCGTTTTTATTGCCAAAGTGACTCATAAAAGAGAAATATATCAGCGTGGTGGAAACAAATGCGTACTACCATTTTTTTCCCATCTTGTTTTTATAACTGCAACATTTGTGTGCATTAATAAGTTAATATTTTCTCACAGCTTTTTTTTTTTGTATTCACAATGCATCACTGTATTGAGTTTTTCGGAAAGCGGTGAAATTATTAATATTTTTTGCTTCATTGTACTTTACATATTTTGACCAATTTCACCAATACCTTTAAAGACTCACTAAGAAATAATTCAAATGAATGGCATGCAGCATGAATAATTGAATTATTTAAATGCAAGGTGGGGTTACAAATCATTAAGAGAAATTTGCTAAGCCAAGAATCAACATAAATTTCTCTACCAATAGAGAAACTATTTCCCTAAATGGGTGCAACTTGGCGTCCCAGGTATTGTGATGAGTTGGACAAATCAAATTATTCATTTAAACAGAAAATGGCAGATGTGAGCAATAGAAGAAAAAAAATTTGCTACGTCAAGATAATATGAGACCTCATACAAGTTTCAGAACTAGCCCACATCTTATGCAGCTTGAAAGGAATATATTACCACACTCACCCTAATTTCCAGATCTAGAACCTTTAAATTGTAAATCGTCTTAGTATCTACAAAATATGTTAGACCTCAAAATCTTTACTTCAAATAAAGCAAAAATGACTTGGATCAGTTTAAGGCAGTAATGATTTAAACGCAAGGACTTATCCAACTGCAAAAAAGACTGTACATACGTCTTGGAATAAAATAAGGGAAATATAATTCACTTGTGTACTCAATAAGAAAATCGTTTTTAATTTTCATTTAAAACTAAAACCCAATTATTTTCCGAACAATCAAGTAGACATACATATTTTAATGACATTTTTTTATATATATTTTATTATTAAGGCCCAAATTTCGATGTGCGTAATTAATGGATATATAATAATTTTTGTACATATAATAAGGATACAATAATTTTTGGTCATTCTTTCCGTGTAGACTACACAGCTAGTTTATAATTTCTGCATCTGCTAGTCTGATGGTCGAGCGGTTAGCGTGCCTGACTGCGAAGCACATAGCTGCGGGTTCGAATCCAGCACAGGGCATGGATGTTTCTCTCTGTGTTGTTCTCTATTGTGTTGTGTGAATGTGGACCACCCTATAAATGGGTATCTGTGGCAGTGTGGGTAATGTTGCTCGCCTCCGTGACTTAGGTTTACAGGTGCCCACTGAGTAACGTTAAATGAGTAACACTTCCGGCATCTTCCTAGGCAAAGGACGTAAAAGTTCAATGCCTGCTGTTAAAAAAAAACTTTTTTTAATAATAATTTCTGCATATTTTAATAATAATTACTTATATATATATATATATATATATATATATATATATATATATATATATATATATATATATATATAAGTAAATAAGTACATTTTAAAATTTTAAACTGAAAACACTTGTCATAATTTTTTTTTCATACTTTAAAATGTTAAGTAAAATTTATTCATTGTCATTCTTGTAGAAATTAGCAAACCAAAATTTTAAACAATTCAAATGCTATTATAAAGGCCAAAGTAGGAAAACTTCGCATCCTTTGAAAAGTAAAATATAAATAAACTAATGTCACATTGCAGATTTTTTTATATTTTGTTGAATTTAATTTCTTTTAACATCATTTTGAGCAAGGAGTTAAACTAGAAACGAGCAAATATCATCAGCATATTTATGCCGCAGTTTGCTAATAAATATTCATATCATCTTTTAACGAAACCAATGAATATTTCATAACAAATTAGATGCAAATCTGTTCATCGGGGCAATCGCTTACCCAAAGTCACTTTTATAGCTCCAAACATAAATCTTTATAAGGCGATAAAAAAAAAATTTCGAATTAAACGTTTTGATAATGAATGCTATTTATTCAAGTAATCCCCGTTTCCTCTACTATGTATACGCATAGAATTCCAAAATCCTTATTTTGTTTACTGATTATGCAAACAAGGTGATATTGTATCACGGTTTTTAAAAAATTCTTACAAGAACATAAAATATGAGCAATAATTTCATCATAATGAAAACGCAAAAATTTTGTAAGATATGTTTAAATTATGTTTAATTTGCATTAGTGACTTGCATCGAAGGTGAAGGGAGCAATGGCCTCAGGCATCAAGCCAAAGAAGGCATCCCATCGCCGACTAAGGAAACTAACTTTATTGCAATTATTTCTATCATAAAACTGAACTATTTAATTTTATGACTAAATCAATGTATTTTATGAATATTTGGTACTTTTCTGTTAGCCGGGCGCAAGCGAAAAAATTGCCAAAAATGTAGAATTCCACCAAATTTCGTACAACCATAAGTGGAATGTTAGTTTTGGACCACGTGCTCTATTCTCTGAACGCAATTATTTAATATTGAATAGTATTAAATATTGAATTCAATTATTCATTGAATATTTATTATTAACAGTTTTGCTTACTATTAATAAATATTTGCTCATCTTTGAACGTTTTCGACTTTTATTACTTTGACTGTTTTGTCATTTGCTTCGCTTGGCGACTTGGCTAAGCGTTTGGTTCACAATCGGCAACATTTGCGCCCGGCTAACGGAAAAGTACCGAATATTTTGATCTGATTTACAAATTTTAATATCCTCTGCATTTTTTTAAAAATTAGAATATTTCATAATAAATATCTTATCATTAAAAGATTTCCTTTTTTAATTACAACAAGATGAATCTAATGTATGGAATCAGAACTTGTATACATGTTACCAATAATTTTTTAAATTAGCAATTTTATCCCTCTTGTAATTGCAATTAATTTTTAAAGGAAATCTAACCAAGGAGTTTGGCCGTCACCTTCTACATCAGAGAGCCTCCACACGGTATTTTATAAACAGTCTGCGCAAACTATTTAAAAAGTAAACCAGTTGTGCGCATGAACCCAAATTCTATTTTAAATGTAAATGGCGAGAAATTTATTATATATACAGGGTCATTAATAATTCTCTCTGTTTACAACAACCTTATTTTTACTACAACTGGCTTCAGTGGTACATGTTACTGCCCTCTACCGGCAACTGCTTAAATTGAAACTTGCATACTTTCGGAACAGTTTCATATGTTCTTTTTTGCCATATTCATCTTCGTTTTTTTACTATAACGCTTTGAAACCCCGGAGGGAATTATAAATAACCCTATATATGAGAATTGAATCTGTTGAAGTGGTTGACAAGTGAAATAGACAAACCAATCTTATTCATAAATTGAACAAATTTTTAGACTTATATTTGCTACTACCTTTTCTTATTTTTTCTGGATTTTATATTAAATTTCTCTTTCGAATATTGGTTTGTCTTTGTAGTTGTCTCATCAGACTTGAAGAAACCTGCAAGAAACCGTGTGGAGACTTTGGTATGGCCCAGGCTTTCAATACCCTGCAACATTTGAGGTCCCCATTAAATATCCTTTCAAATAGTTGTGAAAGAGGAAAATTTTGTGTTTGTTGAATTATTTATTTTTTTATGTCACAGAAATTATTATTATTAATTATTATTATTAATTATAATTACCAATATTACACACGTAATGTACCGAATTACGTATGTAGTATTGGTAAGTACAGGTAGGTAAGCTTACTTATCCTTTTCGTGCTTTGTGTACAAAAGGGTTTTAGATTATCTCTCCACATAATCCTGTCCTTTGCAACAAATCCGTTTCCATCCAGAAATCTTTTACTTAATTAATATCATAAGCATTAGTTTTACTCTAGTTCTTTTTCCTGTCGGGTGCCCATGCGAGAATGGCAGGTGATATTTTTTCTATGAGAATTTTAAGTTGGTCAGCCTACCTAAAAATGCCCGTAGTAGTTAACTAGGTCTATAAAATTTTTAATTATTACATCTTTTAAAATATTTTAATTTTTTTAAGTTCGATAATTATTTGTCAAACACTTCAAAACATAAATGAACTCTTTGTTTAATAAATAAAACAAAAACATTGTTTACAACTTTTCAATGTATCATTATCGATATATCATTATCAATAATAATTTTTTTTAATCATTCTTAGCAATTTTTCACAAATATTTTATCAATTGAAACAAAATGCAGAGGCCATTAGCAGAAAATACAAAGCAATCTAAGGCTTTTTCTTTTCACAGCAAAAACAAATTTTACTAATTTATAAATAAATGTATTAGATATTTCTTTGAATCATTTACAAATCAAGTTCTACAAATAAATATAAAGGACATTCAAAAATGTTTGCAGTAAAAATTTAATAAGTCTAGGTAGAAAAAAAAATGTCTTAGTTCATTTAGAACAACATTTTTTTTTTTCAATTTTTAAAGCAGATATGTAATTTTAAGAAATATACGGAAAGTCGTAACGACCACCATTAATGTATATTTTAAAAATTCTTGTTAAAAAAATCAATCTAAAAAAAAAGCATACGGATTGTGGGACACGAAATTAAAACAAAAACGGTATCAAAATCTGACAAAACACTATTGAAGAAGAGTATTGTACAAAACATGTTTGATTGCCGGCAAGAACTTGAAGATGTTTCTGAAAAACTCATCTTTCGACTCGTTTCTTCCGGCAATAGGATTTGATGTCTGAATTGAGTCTCTACACAAGCCTTCCTCGACAGTGATAAGACTTCAATAGTGTTTCTTATTTTTCTCCTTATCCTCCTTTCTTATCTTTCTTATTATTCTTTAACACTAGATTGCCCAAGGAAGTCATTTTGACTGCTTTTTAATTTCAATTAGAAAAACAATGATGTATATAATGACGCAATTTCTTAGAATTTTTTGACTTTTTGTACAACGTATAATTTTTTTTATTGTTAATATTTAATAATAACTTGTAATATAACTATAAATAATATAAAAAATATTAAAAATTAATTTTAAACAAATTTCTTTACACGTTAGTTATTCTTTCACTATCCAGTCATTTTGACTGCTTTTGGGCAATATAAATATGTACTAAGTTTCAGTCTTACTAGTGTTAACCCTAATTTGTAACCCTCAATGTGTATAGATTTGGAAAGTTCAAAAATATCTATTAACTTAACAGCTAAGTAATAATGAATTCATTTTCCTTAATTTGCTATCACTTAAAAAATAAAAATAAAATGACTCTCATGGATAAATGGTTTTGGCTAAATTGTCCTTAACATAACATACACTTTTTAAGTTAGCACTTTCCAAAACTGCACTTGAAAAAAAAAATATTACTCTCATGGATACACTGTTTTGGATAAATTGTCCTTCAAACATAACATACACTTTTTGAGTTAGCACTTTCCAAAACTACGCTTTAAAAAAAATATGACTCTCATGGAAACACTGTTTTGGATAAATTGTCCTTCAAACATAACATACACTTTTTGAGTTAGCACTTTCCAAAACTACGCTTTAAAAAAATATAACTCTCATGGAAACATTGTTTTGGATAAATTGTCCTTCAAACATAACATACACTTTTTGAGTTAGCACTTTCCAAAACCACGCTTTAAAAAAAATATGACTCTCATGGAAACATTGTTTTGGATAAATTGTCCTTCAAACATAACATATACTTTTTGAGTTAGCACTTTCCAAAACTACGGTTTAAAAGAAATATGACTCTCATGGAAACATTATTCTGGATAAATTGTCCTTCAAACATAACATACACTTTTTGAGTTAGCACTTTCCAAAACTTCGCTTTAAAATAAATATGACTACTCTCATGGAAACATTGTTTTGTACAAATTATTCTTGAAACATAACAAACTCTTTTTAAGTTAGCGCTTTCCAAAACTACGCAGAACTTAGACTTTTACGTATGAATAAAACATCTATAAAAATTGATATATATATGCAGATCTCTAAAACCTTTAACCTTTGATAATAATAAAAAATAATAAAAAATAATCGGCACACTATTTTTACACCACCAGAATTGTTTGAAAAAGTATAAAATATCAGAAAAAAATCGTGAACATCGAAAATTTTGATGCTCTTATTATGTTAAATTCAATTAATTATTCCTGAGGTAACTAACTTTTGATAATAAAAAAAAAATAATAATAAAAAATAATAGGCACACTATTTTTACACCACCAGAATTGTTTGAAAATGTATAAAATATCAGAAAATAATCGTGAACATCGAAAACTTTGATGCTCTTATTATGTTAAATTCAATTAATTATTCCTGAGGTTACTAACTTTTGATAATAAAAAAAATTATAATAAAAAATAATAGGCACACTATTTTTACACCACCAGAATTGTTTGAAAATGTATAAAATATCAGAAAATAATCGTGAACATCGAAAATTTTGATGCTCTTTTTATGTTAAATTCAATTAATTATTCCTGAGGTTACTAACTTTTGATAATAAAAAAATAATAATAAAAAATAATAGGCACACTATTTTTACACCACCAGAATTGTTTGAAAATGTATAAAATATCAGAAAAAAATCGTGAACATCGAAAACTTTGATGCTCTTATTATGTTAAATTAAATTAATTAATCGTCAGGTTACTAACTTTTGATAATAAAAAAAATAATAATAAAAAATAATAGGCACACTATTTTTACACCACCAGAATTGTTTGAAAATGTATAAAATATCAGAAAAAAATCGTGAACATCGAAAATTTTGATGCTCTTATTATGTTAAATTCAATTAATTATTCCTGAGGTTACTAACTTTTGATAATAAAAAAATAATAATAATAAATAATAGGCACACTATTTTTACACCTCCAGAATTGTTTGAAAAAGTATAAAATATCAGAAAAAAATCGTGAACATCGAAAATTTTGATGCCCTTATTATGTTAAATTCAATAAATTAATCCTGAGGTTACGGTTTGACAGGGTTACGGTCTGGACAACCTAGGGAATAGATCGAATTCGATTAATGATTCCTGAGATTCGCCCATATAAAATACAAAGATAATAAAAACAGGAAATACTAGGACACTTATAATGGTTTTAACAGTTTTTATGATAATATTCCCATTGAGCAGTTAAATGTAACAAAGACAGGAAATGTGTTTAAAAATAAAACATTAGATTTGTCAAAATTATTTTAGTTTGACTCATGTAGAACAATTTATTTAAATGAATTTTTACATTGCTTTGTTTAATTAGTGATTAGTGTTTAAATCCACAAAAGAGTAAAGATAAATCGTCCTTAAACCATAAGAAACACTTTTTTTTTTAAGTTTGCAATTTCCTAAAATACACAGAATCTAAAATTTTATCTATAAATAAAAGAACGATAATAAATATCTGTGAATAATGTATCAAACCAATAAAAAATAAGAAGTACTCAATCACTTATAATGATCTTAACATTTTTTACAATAGTATTCCCATTGGGACAGTTTAATGTAACAATATTCACTTCTTAATGGTTGAAACGCATTATGAGAAGTAAAAAGAAACGAAAGCTTTTGAGTATATGGCGTTGCTTAATCATCAAGAAGTTAGATCTGATTTCTTTATCTACCTTCATCACGGTAGATAAAAGACTCATGGGAAATCGAAAGAAAACATTTTGTTATTTGTCATAGAAAATTCCAAACAATTCACAGGAAATAGAGATTAATCATTTTAATAATATAGTCACCAAGTACACTATAATATTATAGTGATTTGAAGAAGGAAAGTAAAAAATAAAAGAAAAGGTATCACATACCGTGGCAGATCCTCTTAGCTGTTTCGTTTTTTATGTAAATATTTGCCTCATCTTCAGGTGATCTCCGATTTATGGAAAGAAGTTCAGCTGGTTTTGTTACATAACAAACCCTGCGAAAGGCAGGTTTAATTTATTTTGAATTTGGACGAAGATGAAGCAAATATTAGGTTTTGGCTTTAAGCTCGGTTTAATACATTACAAAATGAAAAGAGGCCTAATTGTTCATTGAGGTGGTTAGTTCTGATTTCTTTATATTTTTTCATTGCAATATCTCAAAAACATGACAATTCATCAAAAAAAAAACTTTGTTATTTTGATCAGGGAAATTAAGAATTTATAATAATGAAATGTTTGAGATACTAAAGTCATTGTTGCCACACCCCGAAATAGTTAGCGCCGCCCACTGAAGATAGATCTTGGAACTTATTAAATGATATTGTAAATTCTTACTAGTCCTAGTGGAGCGATTTATCATGAATTTGAGATCAGTTTGTGTTGAGTCGTTATGGTAAGCAGGCAGTGAGGTTCCTTCCTGTATGCCAATTCGTACTAGACTAGACTAGATATGGGGTGATACGGAGTACCTGCCCATATACCTTTAAGATGAATAAATGAGATTTACTATAAGTAGTGCTCGTCTTGTAGTGGTGATTCCTTGGTTGTAGTTTCTCTCCTGCTATTACTTGTTGGATCCAGGGAGAAGAAATTGTAGAAGTTGGACTAAGTCCTCGTTCTGTAGTAATTCCTGCATTTCTTTAAAAAAATATGCAGTAGTCTGGTGGCTTGGTTGGCAGTATTTCTATGTTGTGGATTCCTTTGTCGTTTCTTTCTTGGGCGCTCCCTGCAGTCTCCTTTGCAGTTGATGCAGGTCGGTTGTGAGTCTCTGGGTTTTATACATTAGTACGAGTAATGTCCTCCCGTGCACTTCATGCACGCAGGTTCTGCTGTACAAGATCTTTGCGTGTGACCACACTTCGATAGCATTGGATGGACAACGATAGCATTGGATCTTACATCTGCCTCCTATGAAGCGTTGTATCTTTACTGGGATATCCATGATCTGGGAGATGTTGTAGATTCCTCGATGAGAGTCGTTGTCTGATAGAATAATCAGGAAAAGGGGAAGGAGTCTAAGCTCCTTGCCGGATCTCTTCCTCAGCTCTATGACTTTCTCCGGTGAGAAAACGCTATCCGTTAGAAATTTCACAAAATCTGGGATTCCGAAGTCTCTGTCTAGATCTCTGATGAGGATCTTTAAACTCCTACTGGGGAATCTTTTGTAGCAGAAGCCTGCTCCGTCGCCTGGGCTACTGCTTCGGTGGCTTTCTCCATTGGTTCTGGTGTTGAGGCTTCCGATTCGTACTATTTACTTATTTAATTTTTTTATAAGACAATCACAACTCAACTGGTAACAAGTATATTTGTGCTATGCGCTCCCAAATTTACATCTAGTGACCTCATGGTATATGAATGGTTCATGAAAATTCGAAAACAGTTTTTTGTCTCGTGCAGCTTAAAGGACAGAGCCATCGCCTCTCACTGAGATGACCCAAGTTCAAATCCTAAAGCTGATAGGTGTTACAAACTTTATTTGTGGCTCTCAACGAGCACAATGACGTCGTTATTTTGTAGAGATTTTTGTAAAATAGCAGAGTTTGTTTGTTAAATTAACAGTATACTGATTAAAAAAAAACAGGAGTCTGTTTTAAAATAAAAGTATCTTTCTTGGAATAAACTGTTTTAAGCTGGCACATCAACTGACAGTTTCTTTTCCGTAAATATAACAGTTAATATTTACATTCCACTGTTAAAGAAAGGCATGAATTTTTCTACAAATAAAATTCGACTTTAAATATTTACAATACATATTTTGTTCATAAATTATTTTTTAATCAATATATTGCGAAAAGAAACTTATTTAGCTATGTTGCAAACAAAATTAAAAGAAGATAATGCAATTAAATGTAATGAACCACTAGTAATAGTTTTCTAGTTCTGAAATATTTACTCAAAAATCTTCTTAACAAAAGATGTCTGATAATTTTTTGAATGAGAGTTTTTTGATATCCAGCTCTTTACTACATCGTTTTTCCCAATTTTACACTACATTAAATTATAGTATACATTATTTAAAATTTATTTCTGTAAGTGCTCTGTTACAACATAAAATGTTAGTTGAAATAAATATCTTTAAGTTTAATGACATATAAAAAATAGAAATAAATAATTTTAAATTAACATTTATTTAGTAACAATATTAATCATTCCCCAAGTTTTAATATACTGTAAGTAGGAGTCAAACTCTCGTGATTGCCTTAAGCCGGAATTGATCTTTTAGAAAAAATCAGGACTCGAAATCGAACATTTCGATTTATCGACAATACAGCTGTGATTTTTACTTATTTAAAAAATTTATGATTGCATTCAATAATGTAAAATTTTCACTTCGATACTAGCTTATCGATCTAGCTCAAAAACTATCTTATTTGTATTAGAACTTGTTCCCAAATAAAGTATTCTATTCAAAATTTAATTTAAATGTTCTAGAATCCAACTAAAAACTACTTAATATTGTCATTCAGTCTCAAAGTTAATAGCCATCTTCGCAACAACGCAAACCCAGATCATTATTAATTTATTTAGCTTTACTTGAATAGTTTATCTCACTCAAAATTATGTAATTTATATCCGCAACGAAACTCGAATGTCTGCAAAACAAGATCTAACGACTTACATTCTGTTTCGGATGCCTCCGAAGTAAATATGATTAATTTCTGCTTTTACGCTTTGATGGTTGTAACACACTAAGATATTCATTTTAATGCATATCAACTTCATTAATTTACTTTAAAGATTCATTAAGATGACGATGTATTCAAAATACACATAAATGCTTTTACATCCTTATATTGTTTCAGAACTTGTTAAAATCTGTCATAAATTTAAATATTTGAGTGCGGCATGTTATTCAAGTAAATTGAAGAAAATTCAATAATGTATACTAAAATGCAATTTTAATTCCTTTTTTATAAGCATCCATAGCTGCGATACTATAAATATCTGTTAATAACAGAAAACCATTAGCCAAATGTACTTTAACGCATTTGTCTTAGTGAGTTTAATTCAGATTTATTTCGCGAATTAATATCCATTTTTATAAATCGATAAATTGGATACATGACTGTATATTCATAACTATGTTCTTCTTTTTGAACCCTTCAGTATATTCAAGATGGCGGCTATAGCTCAGAGATGACAAACTTGATGTATCCATAGTGTTCCTAAACCAAGACATATAAAACAAATTTCAGCGCTTTTTTCTAGTTATATCCAATTTTTACTCTAGAACTCACTTATTTGTAAAATAGGGTGTCTCAAAGCAAATGATTCAAAATTTAATTTAAATGTTCCAAATTCAAACTGAAATTTACTTAAAATTGTCATTCAGTTTGGAAGTTGATAACGAATTCAGCTCATTGTTTATTTATTTCCCTATACTTGAATAATTAATCTTTCTCAAAACTACGTAATTTATCTCATCATCAAAGCTCGAGCGTCTGCAGCACAAAATCTAACGACTTACATTCTGTTTCGGATGCCACATTGGCAAATATGATTAATTTCTACTTTTACACTTCGGTGACTGAAACAGACTAAGATATATTAATTTTAATGCATATCATCGTCTTTAATTTACTTTAAAGATTCAGTAAGATGGTGATGTGTTCAGAATACATATAAATGCTTATACATCCTTATAGTGTTTGAAAACGTGTCAAATTGCATCGTAAATTTAAGTAATAGAGAGAGAACGGAATGCTGCTTTCGTAAATTTAGTGAAATTTAACAATGTATCTGAACTACAAGATTATACTTTAGTTTATTTTAAAATATCTCACTAGTTGTAATGCAATAAAAAATAATTCATATTACTTCATAATCAATAATAATTAATAACTATTGATAAGAATTAACAACAATTAAAAATAATTAGACAACCAGGCATCACCTGAGCATATCTTGAACTGTTTAGGGCTGGACTGGAACGATATTCATTCCTCTCCCATTTTAGTTTTGGACTTTCTAAATGTCAACGGATTCGTTGATCTGGTCTGACTCCGTCAGACCAGATGGGAATTGGCAACAACAACAACAATAATAATTAGGAATTAATAATTAAGAATCAATAATAATAATTAATAATTTAAAAAAATAATAATTAATGACAATAGAAAACCAATTAGCAAATATAAACTACCCTACAATAATACCATACAACTTTCACTTTTTGACATTTTTTAAAATGACTCAAGAGATACTCAGAAAATTATTTTGTAACTCTAGAATTGTTTAGTTCAAGCAATATTTCATACTTCGCAATAAGATTTAAAGTTTTCAAAGGTTTGAGGGGCTGATAATAAATTACGAAAGGAAACTAGTATTTTTAGGCACCCTATCCCTGAAAATCTAGCAATAAGCTTGTTACATTAATTGTTATTTGCGACAACTGTATAAAATTTCGTAATTCCTGCTTAAATATGGAAATTTTTAATAAAAAAATATATGTTTTTTTTTTTTTTTTTTTTTTTTTTTTATGTCTTACGTAACAAAATTTTTGGATCAAACAAATACAAAAAATTTCGTTTTAAAATTTAAAAAAGTACGCTAAAACTAAGCAAGATATGAGTATTTAAATTGCGCATGCACGAAAAAAAATTTAGAATTTTTTTTTTTTTTTCATAATTTTGTAGCGAATCGTAATTGGCAACTAAAGAAAAAAGTCTTGTTTAAATATCTTAAAAAGGTAAAAAGTTTGGAGCAAATTTTCCATGTAGTTTTTGTACTTTTTAAAATAAAACTCAAATTGATATGGAGTTTTCCGCAAATTTATTTTATTCATGCTGTCCGTTTATAATTTAGTGTTATTTGCAATATTAGAAAATAAAATTTGTGAAAAACTTTATGAAATTAGATATTTAGAAAATGCTTTTATACCCCCTAATGGGCAGCCTTTGGTTCCCAATGAGGGGGCTTTAACCACCCCCCCCCCCAATCAACCGTGAAGACGTGTAGGGGGACACTAGAAAAATTTTGAGTATTTAAAAGGGCATTCCATTGAAAATTCTACATATGATGTTGTTCATAAAAAAAGTATAAGTTAATAGCATTGAATACTCATCAAAATTTATAAATTTTTTCCGAAATCCGATTTTCATACTGTTGTCGATGTGTATATTACGGTAAAATACTTTTTTTTTCCCTTCAATTCAGTATAAATTAAAATGAAGTCCATATTTCTTACTTCATTCGAATGAATAAATGTGATTTCAGAACTGTAACACTTATAGAGTATTCTTTTTCTTTGTAGAATAATATAGGGGAGTGTCGGATACCCCCGCCCACTGTCAATTTCATATGTATAGAATATTTTTTCAAGTTAATGGGCCATCGGGCATTAATTGTTATATTAAAAAAAGATTATTTTCAAAGTTTCAAGTATTTATGCAGCTGGTAACATGGTAAACAATAGTTTTGAAAATATTTTGAATACAATAGTCAAATTTTTTAAATTTCTATTTTTTTAAGTTAAACTATTCTTTTTTTGGTTTATTCTTTTTGCATTATTAAACTAGATGATAAAACAATAGAAACATAAAAAAAAATTAATTTTTACTCAATATTATACATAAATATAAGTAATACTCCTTAAGTGGGCGGGGCTACCCGACTCTCCCCTATATATTTCTGTATCTATATAATTCGGAAAACAACAATAAAGAATCATCCGAATTACTTGAAATAGTATCATTTGTGTTTATTTCTAATAATTTTTTATCGTTTTCTTGGTAAGTATTTTTTTGTTTTGAATGATTAATATCAACTAGAATTTAACTATTCTGTTTTTAAGTTACATGTTGAAATTTATATCGAGATCTTACAATTATTAAATTTTGTTATGTGGTATGTCATCTTAAAATATGGAAGGGGTAGTCTATGTATATATTAGTTGAAAAAAAATTTAAAACGAAGAACATTTCCCTTCATAATTCTCCAGATGCATAAAGCAGATAAGTGTTATGATTTTTATAATTAAAAAAATGAAATTTTTTTTATTTCAATATAAGGAATTTTCACAATAGTTTTTTAATCTTAAGCGTTCTTTATTTGAATTCCTTCGTTTATATTTTAGTTTATCATTTTTCATTGAAAATTTGAATTTGTTTGATAAAAATTGTAGTCAAAATACTTTTCTTTTTTTTTTTTTTTTCAAAATGAAATGATATAACATAATGTGTATCTGTATACTTTTTGCATAATTTAATGTTTTAAATAGTATAATTCAGAAAAGTATGGAATGTAAAGTTTAAATAGACCTTTATATTAGATCATTAAATCTAATAGGGCGATTTCGCAAGCAATTGGTTTTAACTCTAATACGAAGATAAGATACATACTAACAGGCATTCCTCTCAAATAATAAAGCCCTCTATAGGACGTTATGTTCGCGAATAGTCTATTTCCAAGAATGTGTCTCAAACATGTACATCACAACCAATAAACATCACAATATTTATGCATCTTACGTAATATATTTGCATGAATCCAGGCCCGGACTGGTCAATAGGCAGACCGGGCAAATACCCGGTGGGCCGGTCTGGCCTGAGGGCAAATTTTTTTTTTATACATTGCATGAATTTCAAATAATATTGCGCAAATAATAATAATATTAAATAACATATATATGATATATGTAGTAATAATATTGTTTTAATATACAGGGTGATTCAAACCATGCATGCCATCCATTTGTTTCGAGAATGGAGCAAATAATCGATTTGAAATAAAAAATCTAATAACTAAATCGACCCCAAGGAATTCAATAGTGATATTGTTAATTCCCGGAAGTACCGGAATTTGAACACAATTTTGATTTTTTAAATGGAACCCTATATCTTATTTGGCATCTTTGGAGAGGGTTTTCGAAAAAAAGTAACTTTTACTTGGAATTTTTTTTTTTTATATCTCTTACTGTTCTCAAGATAATAGATACGAAACAATTCTGATTATTTACGTCATATTTTCATATTTTTTAAGAGATAACAAAGCAAATCTTAATAATTTGCTGTTCTGCAATCAAATGTCTTTACATCGAGCACAAGAACGAAAGAGAAGAGAAATTTTGCAACGAATAATAGATATTATTAAATTTATTAGAAAACGAGGATTAAGCTACAGAGGCGATAAGCTAGAAGCTGCCTATACTCTGGAAGACATGTCCGTAGATCATGGAAACTTTTTGGAACTTGTTCTTCTTAGCAAATATGATATTACTTTTAAAGACCATTTGAAAGATTGTATTGAGAGCCGTAAAAAACTTCACGAGTCACAAAAGTGGACAACTTATAACACGGAATATTAGTATGGAAGTACAAACAGCTGATATATTTTCTTTACAAGTGGATACAACACAGGATATTTCATGCAAAGATCAATGCTCAGTTATAGTACGATATGTGAAAGACGATCGTGTATATGAAAGACTTCTCGCTGTTGTAGAGTGTAAATCTTCAACCGAAAAGAATATGTTTTCTTTAGTGGATTCAGTTTCAAAGTCTTAGAATATAGATATGACAAAGTGCATCGGTAATTAAACTGACGGGGCTGCAAATATGCAAGGTGAATATAAAGGATTTTTTTATGGCTTTCCAAAGAGTCCCCTGGTCAAATTCATATTTAGTGTTATGCACATGTCTTAAATTTAGTTTTAGGAGGTACCACGAAGGCACTAATAGAAAGTGCATTCTTTTTCAGCCTACTAAATAGCGTTGCAGTATTTTTCCGTGAATCATACCAACGCATGAACATCTGGGAATAAAGCAACAAGCACGGAAATAAAAAAAGGCTCGTAACTATTGGAGAAACACGTTGGTGGTTCAAAGATTCTGCATTAAAGAAAATTTTTGGTACATTTTCAAACTCAGATTCAACTATAAAGCCGTTACATGTCACATTGATTACAAGTTTAGAAACTATACAACAAAATTCAAATTTCAAGCCAGCATATCCGTGCAAAGGCAAAAATATTTTTAGAATCATTTTGCAAATATGAAACAGTAATCACCGCAAAAATATTCTCAAGAATATTTGAATTAACTACACCGCTCTCCCAATATTTGCAAACCTCCGGTTTAGACATCTTAAAAGCTTTTGGTATGGTATCACAAACGTGTTCAGAACTAAAAAAATAGTGAGAGATTTTGAAGGTGTACCAAAAGTTACAGATGATTTTATTATTCGCGAAAATAAGGAATTTTGTTGTATCTTAAATTTAGAAATAGCCAAAAGAATAATTAAGGAATCTAGGAGTTAATTAAATATTTGCGTTGTGTTAATTTTTTCCATCATTTATAAGTTACAACAAGTTAAGAAGAATCATAATGCTACATTAAATTAACTATCAAAATTATTAAATTTAATATAATAAATTGTAATTAACTGAAAAGTAAAAAAATAGATTAAAATAAAGGATTCACATCCAATACTTGTATCCTAGATTAACATACATTTTATTTCGAAGAAATTAAACACAATTCGAGTTAATTACGTAAACAATAATTATTCAACTGCCAATGCAAGTTTACATTTCAGTTATTCCATCTATCACATTTAACAAATCTTAAGTTATTAAATAATATAATGAAAATTACGGGCACTATGACAATGAAAGAAAAAATAAACTTATCCTAATCGAAGCATTTTTGTTAGGGCGCGTGGCCGGCCACCCTCGCCGAAAATTCAGTACCAGCTACAATATGGACGGTCAAGCAGGGAATGCCTGAAAAAACGAATTGCCTCTCTTTTCGCGCTCATGTATCCTTCCGCGCCAAAAGGCGGCGCTGCAGTCGTTTCACCTTATCACACCTGTGAGACAATCCACTTTCAAGCAGGGGTGAAGGGAAGCATTTAGATGGATTTATTGAGTATAGTAAAAAGGATAATGAATTAAAATTAGAAACGCGGTGCCCAAAAAAATAAAAATAAATTGTGCCCATAACTAGAAATAATTAAAACATACAAACATAACATTACAAACATAACAATTTGAAGAAACTGAAATAGAAATTCACACAAAGTTTCCTCAAAGAAGATTGAAGAAAGAAAATTGATGCCGAGTGAGACATCGTCGAATAAAACAGTTTTTGCTGATGAAACCACTGCATTTAAAATAAACGACCATAACATTATTTTCAGCACAGTTGTAGCGTCAATGGAACGCCAATTTCCCGGAAATGGAAAATTGTACCCCGATTTTTCCTATCTAGATCCAAAACGTTTCCCTGAAATACGTCTTAACAAGTTTCAATCTGGCGAACTAAATGAGTTAAGCAAACTCTTGCTAAAATTTGACGAAACAGCTATAGGTGAAAATTTGCGGATTGAACTAAGAAATTTAGCTTTACATTGGGAAAAACTGAAAAATTCAGACTTAGAAGATTATAAAATAATCAGAGAAGATCATTCAAATGAAGATAATAACGACTTTACTTTGGAAACAGAAGAAGAAGTAAGTCTAAAATGTGAGACACGCACTGCCTGCTAAAATTGTGTTATTTGTTGCTATAAGATATTACAGAGATACAATTTATTGACCAATTCTTGCATTAATTGGTCTAGCATTAAAATGTTTACTAACATTGTCAATAAGTCAGGTGGCTTGTGAAAGATCATTCTCCACAATACATTATAGGAGCCGCGCACGCTATGTGAAGTAGAGGGCCGATATCTCTAAAATGCCCGGGCCGATTTAAGATCCCAGTCCGGGACTGCATGAATCAGACAAAGTCCTTCAGACTCTTCCAAAGACTTTTAAGCTACCATTATTGCACTCTTTTTTGCTATGTTTTGCTTCAAATCTTAATTTTTAAAACTCTGGACAATCGCAATGCTTGAATACGCCATCTTGAGAGAAGACCGATTCCATGCCTTTGGCTCTTCCCCTTTCCCTCTCCTCCTCTTTTCTGTGGTATAGGAATGAACTACGATATTTTACTAGTTAGATCTCCATAATGACTCAGAAGAATTAGATTTTTTTCACATTAAAATTAGCTTCTAACCCCTAATATATTTCCCTTCTTTTTCTTAAGGTATGTAAAATGTATGTTTAATTCATAAAAAAAAAAATTCTGCTAAACAAGTAGCGGTAGCGGATATTCCAACATTCTTCAACTTCTTTCTTCTTTGACTTTATTAACTAAGTATCGGCCCCGTCAGGGGCCTTAACTCATTCGTCTCAGTGGATGGACATTCTTCAACGGTTTAAGAGCATTTTTTGATGAAAAATCTTCTTTAAAAAAAGTGGAAGCTATGCATTATTATTAGTATTTTGTGTTCACATTTTTAATTCTTTTCATTGAAACAAACCCACATGAATAACTTCAACTTCTGTCTCACTCAATTGATTTTGGTTCATTAAGAAAAAAATTGAGGCAATAGTAAATTTGAAGAAAAGCTACTTAGAATTTTAAGTTCGTGACATGACGAAGAATGCCATAAAAGCCTTAACCATCTTTCGCAACCGAACACATAATAAAGCGAAACTCATTAATCTTTCATTTTTTAACAGTTTAACAAGCCTTAAACTTAAAACGAATGGTGCTACTATAAACCAACCAATTATTTTCGACCCAAACCAGACTCTTTAATATATTTAAACAAACTATTTTGAGATTGAAATTAAACGAAAACATATGTCACTATAGTTTGAAGAGGAAAAGCCATGGATCTTACATTGGAAGCATTGCAAAAAGTAGGCGTTAAATTTTTTCCTGCAATTTATTTTTTTGCAACGATAAATAAATTAACTAAATATCTACCGTTTTTAATAAAAACATTTTACACTAGTTTTTAATTTCCACTAATCATTTCACTATGCTTATGCTAGCACTAACATCAACTTTAGTCAGTATCGTAGAACTTGAGGTTACCTCTTTGTCTTAACAAATGGGTATACTATCGCCTACGTCACAGGTTGTGTTATTCCTATTAAATTTAAACCAGTGAACGGCATTTTCTGCGAGCCTGACTTCAAGCCACCAATAAACAAACGGAATGTTCAATCTTTTAAATAGCTGCTCACCAGATTATATTGTATTATAAAGAAAAGTTCGTTTTGTAATAATTGATTTTGTTGTTTCATCTTAGTAAGTTAATGTTTTTAGTAAACATATTTAAAACTCAGTTTATTAATTAAATTAAAAGTTTTTTTTTTCTCTTCTGACAACGTGAGACATCGAACCAATTAAACTTAACGGACATCATTCTATAGAATCCATATTTTTAAAAAAATCAATGTTTTCAAATCAAATTTAATTAGCGCATGTAAAATATTAAACAACAACCACTATCTTCCATTCATTTAGCACTGCACGATAGTATATGTTATTCCTACTAAAATTTTCGAAGTGGAAGTAGTTGTGTTTTTTTTATATTATACCCAAATGGTTACCTTGAGTGGTAGAAGAATAAGAGAAGATAAAAATTAACAACTACGTGCTATGCTTATTACTGAAATTCTCAACAGATCATTCTTTTTCTTTGTCTGACTTTTAAAAGATCCTCTCGTCTCGCAGCATTTGCAAGGATGTCGAGATCTGAGTACAGGTGGACAGTGACTGTGATTATTTCGATATTTTCTATCAATTCGATTAATCGTTTCTTTAGAATTTGATACAAATTAATCGATTAGATATTTTTAAAAAATAAACGATATGATTAGCTGTTAGTAAAATTAATAGATATCATCAATTTTTAATATAATCAATTAAAATAATTAATCGTTATACATAGTAGTTATTTTTTTGTTAAGTAATGATCTTTAATAACCAATGTACATATAGTTGTATGATTTTTAATTACCAACACGGGGCTTTTTTTACTTCTTATATTTTATTTTTTTAAAATAGCATAAGGAAAGATTTTATCTCAGGTAAAATATTAAATTATAGCTCATAGTTCTTCGCGTTACTAATATTTTCATAATGTTATTACGGTAAAAATCCAATCCCTACATTTCAGTAGTTATTATTGGTATTAAAAACGATGAATGATGAAATTTTGTTTCAAAGAATACTGATTTCTTCAATAAATGTACAGTAAAGTGCAAACTTAATCATAAGTAAATTATTGGTATTGTTATCAGACAAAAAATATCACCGTATTGATGAAATTCTTCATAGCTTTTCTACATTTTATTAACATTTTATTTCCGTTATAAAAGGAAAGAATGCCTGTTATAAAAACAAAAGTTTATTTAATTTTTTGTTGTTTTGGATGAGGTATTTCCATAATTATGCGTTTATTTTATGCAGGTCTTGTGAGCATTAATTAAGTAGTCCAAGTTATTACAACGAGACCGTCGGAAAAGTAGGAGACACAGAAGGCGCCACTAAACATTTCTTCTTTTAAATTTTGCTGTTCGCGGATGGGGAAAAAACACTTTGTTTTAGTTTAATTAATGGATATAAAAATTCAACTACTTTATGCCCTTATAATTCTTGTTTATTTCAGTAAATTACAATTAATCAATATTTTTTTTAGACATGCGCATATGTGTGATAAAGAATCTATGAGTAATCAAGAAGATGCACAGATTGAACTCTCAAGTATTATAGACGAATACCCTAGAGCTCAAAACGAAAGAAAAAAAATACTTCAAAAACGAATTATCGCATTCTGTGAGCACCAAAAGTTTAACTGAATTTGTATTTTAGACTTTTCATGCTACTATATTTTTTATTTCAATCTTAAACTTTCTATCCACAAAATAGGAGAAGACGGAAATTTAAAGGGGAAAAAAAGTAATAAAATATTGTTCTCTAAAGAAATTATGTTTCTAAAGATGTATAATAAATAAATCAAATCAAATATTAATTCGATATTAAATATAATATAGAACTTGAAAATGGAATTCATTTTTTAAAAATCTTTTAATTTAGTTACGTTAAAACTTCATATAAATTTTTTGATTATCGAATATTTTATTCACTATATTATTTCTTCGATAATGATTTTAAAATTTGGCATTTATAACAGTAATGATCATCAAAAAATGTTTATATATATAAATTTATCAGCAAAAAGGTAACTATAGACATGCTATCGAGAGTAATTGAAACCAGGTACTCCCGAGTGCGTGGAAGTAACCACTACACACTGTTTCTCAAGCACAACAACGTTTACTTAACATTATACGCAAAAAATACTTAAAATATTTACGCACATTTCTGAAAATTTTCATATGTACATTATTGTTGATGTGTTCATTTTTTTCTTATTTCTTACTATCTCTGCTTTTTTTTTTTTTTTTTTTTTTTTTTTTTTTTGTCTCATCTCTTTTCATTTATTTTCTTTTTGTCACTTTCATTTCAAAAAAGCAAGAACTAACTAATTTAGTGGGGGGGGGGGGGAAGAAAACTTTATTTCCCACTTAAAAATATAAATGAAAATAACTTGATGCAAAAATACCGAGCCTTTAAATAACATCTTTTGCCTCCATCATGTTTCATATTTAACAAACTAGAAAAAACATAATTTTTTTTAATTTTAGATTTTTATATACTGTAAAATTTATAATTATAATAAAGCATCCAGTCTGATTTAAATTTAAAAAATCAATAAAAAATATATTTCGCTTTAAATTTTTAGTGTGAAGAATAATTTAACTATATTCAATTATATGCGAGTGAAAAAAATATTGTAATAAGGTTATTTTAAAGATTCATTTATCTAACAATTTTATCAGACCACAAATTATCGGAATCCTAACAAATTATGCAAATAATCACACAACAGAAATCTTGACTTTATGTTCAAAATCATACAGTGACCAGGCGCAGTTAGCCGTTAAGATATTCGATCAAAAATAACAACAACATTTATCACAGCGAGGCATGGAAAATGCTTCCAGAGGCACGCTTCCGGGGAAAGGCTGTCACAGGATATCAAACTGTGAAAAACAACATTTTCACTGTGATTTTTGGAGAAGCGACAGTAGCAGAGAAATTTGTCACAGTAACAGTAGCAGTGATTTCTTCTCTGTCACAACTTTTTGGTTGGATCAGGTTGTCACAGTGACTGGAGCAGTCACTGTGACAAGTCACTGCTCCGTTACTTTTGACCCATCTCTAGACCTGAGCTACTATGTCTTTCTTACAATTCAGTGGCTGAAGCGGAAAGCGGCTTAGTCCGACTCCACCTTGTAATAGCTTAAATTATGATAAATTATTAGCATGATGATCTAGAATATTAATTAAATAAAGTGCCGTATCGCACATCAAATTTGTTTAAATAGAATTCATTCTCATCTACGCCTTTTACTCAATTTAGATTTATTATTTGTTTATATATTTTATTGTAACCTTAATATATTTTTGTTTTGTGAATTTGGCAACTTCGATACATAATTAGTTTTTTTTTTAAGTTGCGCATGGATTAGTGTTTGTTTTTGTGTTAAGTAAGAAGTATATAGCGAAAGAAATGAAATCTTTGTGAAAGAATATAGAATGTGTCATTTAATAGAATTGAAACTCGACGGGCTTGGCTTACTCGAAATAGAATGGAAGAAACAGTTGCTAACGTAAACAAATACCACGTTTAAACAACCAAACTGGATCGAGATACCCACACTATATCACTTGCAGGTATCCCGTTGTCAAAATTATTTTAGTTTAGCTCAAATAGAACAATTTATTCAAATGAATTTCAACATTATTTTAATTACTCTGTGGGTAGCGTTGAAAATCCTAGCCTTTCAAAGAGTTAAGATAAATTGTTCTTAAACCATAACAAGCACTTTTTTTTAAGTTTGCAATTTCCTAAAATACACAGAATCTAAAATTTCATCTAGAAATAAAACAGCTTTAATAAATATCTATAAATAATGTATCAAGCCTATTAAAAATAAGAAGTACTCAATCACTTATAATGATCTTAAAATTTTTTACAATAGTATTCCCATTGGGACAGTTTAATGTAACGATATTCACTTCTTAATGGTTGAAACGCATTATGAGAAGTAAAAAGAAACAAAAGCCTTTGAGTATATGGCGTTGCTTAATCTTCAAGAAGTTAGATCTGATTTCTTTATCTACCTTCATCACGGTAGATAAGAGACTCATGGGAAATCGAAAGAAAACATTTTGTTATTTGTCAGAGAAAATTCCAAAGAATTCACAGGAAATAGAGATTAATCATTTTAATAATATTGTCACCAAGTACGCTATAATAGTATAATGATTTGAAGAAGGAAAGTAAAAAATTTTAAAAATAAGTGTATAACATTCCGTGGCAGATCCTCTTAGCTGTTTCGTTTTTTATGTAAATATTTGCCTCATCTTCAGGTGATCTCCGAATTATGGAAAGAAGTTCATCTGGTTTTGTTACATAACAAACCCTGCGATGAGATGAAAGGCAGGTTTAGTTCATTTTGAGTTTGGACAAAGATGAGGTAAATATTATGTTTTGACTGTGAGCTCAGTTAACAAATAACTTAATACATCACAAAATGAAAAGATACCTACTTGTTCATTGAAGTGGTTAGTTCTGATTTCTTTATCTTTTTTCATCGCAATATCTCAAAGACATGACAATTCATTTAAAAAACTTTGTTAGTTTGATCAAGGAAATTAAGAATTTATAATGATGAAATGCTTGAGATACTGAAGTCATTGCTGCCACACCCCGAAAAAGCTAGCTCCGCCCACTGAAGAGGTATCTTGAAACTTATTAAATGATATTGTAAATTCTTAATAGTCCTAGTGGGGCGATTCATCATGAATTTGAGTTTAGTATGTGTTGAGTCGTTATGGTAAGCAGGCAGTGAGGTTGCTGTATGTCAATTAGCGTACTAGACTAGACTAGATATTGGGTGATACGGAGTACCTCTTCATGGAGTATCTCACTACTTCTTCTGATCAGATAACCTTTGGGCGACTCGGCGACTGTGAGTTTTAGCTTTAAGATGAATAGATTAGATTCACACTAAGTTGTGCTCGTCTTGTAGTGGTGATAACTTGAATGTAGTCTCTCTCCTGCTATTGCTTGTTGGATCCAGGGTGAAGAGATTGTAGAAGTTGGACTAAGTCCTGTTGGACTGTAGTAATTCCAAAGTTGGTCCTAAGTTGGACTGTAGTAATTCCAGCTTTTCTTTAAAAATATGCAGTAGTCTGGTGGCTTGGTAGGCAGTATTTCTATGTTGTGGATTCCTTCGTTGTTTCTTTCTAGGGCGTTTCCTACGACCTGTGTAGCATGCTGGGTGGTCCCCTATGCAGTGAATGCAGGATGGTGGTGAGTCTCTGGAATTCGTCCATTCGTACGAGTAATGACCTCCCGCGCACTTCATGCACGTAGGTTCTGCTGTACAAGATCTTTACGTGTGACTAAACTTCGTTAGCATTGGATGGACAACGATAGCATTGGATCTGGTATCTGCCTCCTATGAAGCGTTGTATCTTTACTAGAATATCCATTATCTGAGAGATGTTGTCGATTCCTCGATGAGAGTCGTTGTCTGATAGGATAATCAAGATAACGGGGGAGGAGCATAAGCTCCTGGCTGGATCTCTTCCTCAGCTGTATTACTTTTTGCGATTTGAAACCGCTATCCCTTTAGAAATATCACCAAGTCTGGGATTTGGAAGTCTCTGTCCAGACCTCGGATGAGGATATATTAACTCCTACTGATGGATTATAAGGTTTTATCTGGAGAATCTTTTGTAGCAGTAGCCTCCTCCATTGCCTCGGCTACGGGTGCGTATAAGACGTTACAACTATAAAATTGGTAACTATTACATTTGTGCAATGCGCCCAAATTTACATCTAGTTCCTTTATGGTATATGAAAGGCTTATGAAAATTCGAAAACAGTTTTTTGTCTCGTGCAGCTTAAAGGACAGAGCCATCGCCTCTCACTGAGATGACCCAAGTTCAAATCCTAAAGCTGATAGGTGTTACAAACTTTATTTGTGGCTCTCAACGAGCACAATGACGTTGTTATTTTGTAGAGATTTTTGTTAAAATAGCAGAGTTTGTTTGTTAAATTAACAGTACTGATTAAAAAAAACAGGAGTCTGTTTTAAAATAAAAGTATCTTTCTTGGAATAAACTGTTTTAAACTGGCACATCAACTGACAGTTTCTTTTCCGTAAATATAACAGTTAATATTTACATTACATATTACACTGTTAAAGAAAGGCATGAATTTTTCTACAAATAAAATTCGACTTTAAATATTTACAATACATATTTTGTTCATAAATTATTTTTTAATCAATATATTGCGAAAAGAAAATTATTTAGCTATGTTGCAAACAAAATTAAAAGAAGATAATGCAATTAAATGTAATGAACCACTAGTAATAGTTTTCTAGTTCTGAAATATTTACTCAAAAATCTTCTTAGCAAAAGATGTCTGATAATTTTTTGAATGAGAGTTTTTTGATACCTAGTTCTTTACTACATTGTTTTTCCCAGTTTTACATTACATTAAATTATAGTATACATTATTTAAAATTTATTTCTGTAAGTGCTCTGTTATAACATAAAATGTTAGTTGAAATAAATATCTTTAAGTTTAATGACATATAAAAAATAGAAATAAATAATTTTAAATTAACATTTATTTAGTAACAATATTAATCATTCCCCAAGTTTTAATATACTGTAAGTAGGAGTCAAACTCTCGTGATTGCCTTAAGCCGGAATTGATCTTTTAGAAAAAATCAGGACTCGAAATCGAACATTTCGATTTATCGACAATACAGCTCTGATTTTTACTTATTTAAAAAATTTATGATTGCATTCAATAATGTAAAATTTTCACTTCGATACTAGCTTATCGATCTAGCTCAAAAACTATCTTATTTGTATTAGAACTTGTTCCCAAATAAAGTATTCTATTCAAAATTTAATTTAAATGTTCTAGAATGCAACTAAAATTTACTTAATATTGTCATTCAGTCTCAAAGTTAATAGCCATCTTCGCAACAACGCAAACCCAGATCATTATTAATTTATTTCGCTTTACTTGAATAGTTTATCTCACTCAAATTATGTAATTTATATCCGCAATGAAACTCAAATGTCTGCAACACAAAATCTAACGACTTACATTCTGTTTCGGATGCCTCCGAAGTAAATATGATTAATTTCTGCTTTTACGCTTTGATGGTTGTAACACACTAAGATATTCATTTTAATGCATATCAACGTCATTAATTTACTTTAAAGATTCATTAAGATGACGATGTATTCAAAATACATATAAATGCTTTTACATCCTTCTATTGTTTCAGAACTTGTAAAGTTTTGTCATAAATTTAAGTATTTGAGTGCGGCATGTTATTCAAATAAATTGAAGAAAATTCAATAATGTATCTAAAATGCAATTTTAATTCCTTTTTTATAAACATCCATAGCAGCGATACTATAAATATCTGTGAATAACAGAAAACCATTAGCCTAATGTACTTTAAAGTATTTGTCTTAGAGAGTTTAATTCAGATTTATTTCACGAATTAATATCCATTTTTATAAATCGATAAATTAGATACATGACTGGATATTCATAACTGTGTTCTTCTTTTTGAACCCTTCAGTTAATTCAAGATGGCGGCTATAGCTCAGAGATTATAAACTTCATGTATCCATGGTGTACCTAAATCACGACATTTAAAACAAATTTCAACACTTTTTTCTAGTTATATCCAATTTATACTTTAGCACTCACTTATTTGTAAAAGAGTGTCTCTCAAAGCAAATGATTCAAAATTAAATTTAAATGTTCCTAAATCAAACAAAAATTTACTTAATATTATATATCAGTTTGGAAGCTGATAACGAATCCAGCGCATTGTTTATTTATTTCACTTCACTTGAATAATTTATCTTTCTCAAAACTACATAAGTTATCCCATCAACGAAGCTCAAACGTCTACATCACAAGATCTAACGACTTATATTCTGTTCTATAACGTCTTATATTATTTCGGATGCCACCTAAGCAAATATGATTCCGAAATCATGTAATTCTAAAATAAAACAAATCTGTCCTAACCCTGCAAGAGTAGCCTGTTATCATTTAACAGATTAGTTTCATACGAAAATTAATATTGACAAATCTTAACTTAAAAATCTGCAGTTAAACTCTCTCTTTTTTTTTTTTTTTTTCCTTTTTTTTTTTTACCTTTTTTTTTTTTTTTTTCTTTTTTACTTAACACGTTGCCGCAAGAGTGACGATAATACCGATTTTTGGCGATATATAGGCAAAACGGTTATAGCCTTACTCGCAGTGTGTACAAACTCAAACAAAAATTTATTTCAGTGGATTTGTAATATACCACTTATTCCTGTACTGAAATATCAGATTCGTTGAAAATAATTTACGTCATATATGTAAATTTATGTCATAAATGTAAATTTATGTCATAAATGTAAATTTATGTCATAAATGTAAATTTATGTCATATATGTAAATTCATGTCATATATGTAATTTCATGTCATATATGTAAATTTATGTCGTATAAATCAGTAGCTCGTGTCTCACTATTTCACATGAAACTGGTCGAGTTCGATATTGTGAACTGAGGCAGTAGAAAATTTCAAATCAATGTCAGTTTGAAGAAATTGTACCTCAAAAGTTTGTTAGCTCAAAAGTGCTTGATGATCATGAAATTTGGAATAAATATGACGTAAATTTTCGTGACCGTCAGACTCCCTGGTGCTGCACATTTTTACTAATAAAAAAAAAAGAAACATCATTAGTACTAAGTGTACTTTCGATTTGGAAAAAAAATGATGTAATATACCAGATAACACATCAACTTGAAAAAACTGTAACAATGTAAGACAATTTTCATTTCCAACCATGAGATTGATGCTCAATTGAATATGGCAGTCAGAAACATTTGGTGAAAGAATATGTTTTTGAATTTGATCGTCAAATTAAAAGTGTGCGGCCAAGTGTTAAAGTTATTTATTATTGCAACGCTTGAATACGCCCTCTAACGGGGTGGATATTTTTAGGCCACTATTTATAACGTTTTCAATTAGTTCTATCAGAATCATTGGTAGAGAGGAACGCTTTTTTTTTCAGCAGCAATAAAGAAGCAAAATTTGACTAAGGAAAAGGCAGAAGAACATAAAAAATCGACCCAGAAAATTGGCAAATCATTTTCAAACAAAACATGAACAACATTTGAAGAACAATTCTTAAATTTTTTTTTTCTTTTTATTGTTAATCGCGTGCTACTGATTTATACGACATAATATTTTTTTTCCTTCCTATATATTCTTCTAACAACAAACTTGCAACCGATAACTTCCAATTTACATATAGTTACAGATGTTTATTTTACGGTTAAATAATTTTTTTTTTTTTCGATTCAGTATAAATTAAAATGAAGTCCATATTGCTTACTTCATTCCTTAAATTAAATTTCAGAACAAACAGAGCTGTAATAGTTATAGAATATTCTTCTTCTTTATAAAATAATAGATATTTCTGTATCTATATAATTCGGAAAACAACAATAAATGATATGCAGATAAATGTTATGATGAATGCAGATAAATGTTATGATTTTTATATTAAAAAATTTGCTTGTAAATATTTTTTTTAACTAGATTATAGTTCTCTACAGAATGATTTTCTACGTCTGATTAAGAGCTTTAAGACTAAAAAAAAAAAAAAAACAATATGAAAATTCTTTATTTTAATATAAGGAATTTTTAGAATAGTTTTTTTCATCGTAAGCATTTTCTATTTTACATTTCTTAGTTTATATTTCAGTTTATGATTTTTTTATTGAAACTTCGGATTTGTTTGTTAAAATTTGTTGTCAAAAAACCTTTTTTTTTTTTGCAAAATGAAATTATTTAACATTATGTGTATCGTTATACTTTTTGCATAATTTAATGTTTTAAACAGTATGATTCAGAAAACCATTGAATATAAAGTTTAAATAGACCTTTCATATTTGATCATTAAATTTAATAGAGCAATTTTGCAGGCTATAAGTTTTAACTCTAATGCGAAGATAAGATACATATTTTTTTATGTTTATTTACAAATATTTTTTCGATGTGTTTTGAATGTCTGTATTTTAAAAATATAGAGAATCCCTTTTATTTTAGCTTGCATAAAAAAGAATATCAATCAATTATCTTTTTCAAATTTAGTAAGTTACAATAAAGATGGAACGTTGCCATCCTACTCTGAAGAAATCTCTAGTGCAACTGATGATCGTGTTGTTCTGCTAACAGTCTTTCGTCTCAAATAACAAAGCCCCCTAGAGGGCGTTACGTTTGTGAATAGTCTACTTCCAATAATGTGTCACAGACATGTAAATCACAACTAATAAACATCACAATATTTATGCATCATACGTAATATATTTGCATGGATAGGACAAAGTTTTTTAGACTCTTCCAGAGACTTACTATCTACTATTATTGCACTCGTTTTCACTATATTTTGCTTCAAATCTTAATTTTTGAGACTAAAGGCAATCACAACGCTTGAATACGCCATCTGGGAAGATGGCGTATTCAATATATATATATATATATATATATATATATATATATATATATATATATATATATATATATATATATATATATATATATATATATATATATATATATATATAAATATATATATAATATATATATATATATAAATATATATATATATATATATATATATATATATATATATATATATATATATATATATATATATAAATATATATATAATATATATATATATATATATATATATATATATATATATATATATATATATATATATATAAATATATATATAATATATATATATATATATAAATATATATATAATATATATATATATATATAAATATATATATAATATATATATATATATATATATATATATATATATATATATATATATATATATATATATATATATATATATATATATATATATATATCAGCTTGTAATGCCTAATATTTTTCACTTTTTTATTAAGGTTCGTAAAATGTATGATTTATTCGTAAAAACATTTTTCTGGAAAAACTTCAGCTGAAACTCCAGCAGTCTTTAACGGTTAAAGAATATTTTTTAAAGAAAAATCTCCTTAAAAAACATAAAAAATAGTGGAAGGTATGCATTATTATTAATATTTTACGTTTACATATTTAATTCTTTTCAGTGCTGCAAACTCACACGAAAAACTTCAATAGCCTTTCCGTCTCACTCAATTAATTTTGGTTCACTAAGAGAAAATTTAAGGCAAAAGTAAATTTGAAGAAAGGCTAGTTAGAAGTTCGAATTCGTAACAATACGAAGAATGCCATAAAAGTCGTAACCATCTTTCGCTACCGAACACATAATAAAGCGATACTCATTAATCTTTCTTTCTTTTTTTTTTTTTTTTTACAGTTTAACAAGTCTTGAACTTAAAATGAATGGTGCTACTATATCCAACCAATTATTTTTGATCCAAACCAGACCCTTAATATTTTTA
Source organism: Parasteatoda lunata (assembly GCA_949128135.1). Classification (NCBI taxonomy): domain Eukaryota; kingdom Metazoa; phylum Arthropoda; class Arachnida; order Araneae; family Theridiidae; genus Parasteatoda; species Parasteatoda lunata. The sequence continues at coordinate 82,142,228 of OX421978.1, forward strand.
AATAAATTATTTTGTTATTAAAATTAAACGAAAAAAATATCTCACTACAGTTTCAACAGGAAACGCCATGTGAAACTTGGCTTCTATCTTACATTTGAAGCATTGCTAAAAGTAGGCGTTACGTTTTTTCTTAAAATTTATTTTGTTGAAAAGAACAACAAATTAAATAAATAATATATCTACCACTTATAATTAATAACAATATTTTACGCTAGTTTTTAATTTCTTCTTAACGATAATTCATGGTTTCCCAAATAGAGATGGGCAAAACTGCTACTTCTCAGTCACTGTTACTACTGATACTGGGACCCAAAAGTAGCAGTGACTATTATTATTTCGATATAGAATTAATCGATATCGTATAACGAGTAATCGTTATAATTTATCAGAATTTAATATAGATCAATCTATTAAATAATCGATATGATTAGATTTTTGTAAAATTAATCGATATAATTAGTTTTTCGTATCGATGTAATTAGTTTTTAGTAAAATTAATCGATATAATCAATTTTAAATGTAGTTAATAAAAATAATTAATCGTTATACTGAGTAGTCATTTTTATTACAAGGGATGATTTTTATCAACCAATGTATATCATATAGTAGTATGATTTTTATTAACTAATGTATTTCGTAGTACAAATTATAGTAATATGATTTTTAATAACCAATATGGGACTTTATTTAATTCTTGTAAAATGTTAAAAATAACATAAAGAAAGCTTCTATCTCAGATAATATATTAGTTTAAGACTCATAATTTTTCGCGTTACTAATATTTTCATAATGCTATTACAGTGAAAATCCAATCTTTAAATTTTCGTAGTTGAGTTATCGGCATTTAAAAACGATGAATGCTTACATTAATTCGATATTTAGTTTTAAAGGACACTGATTTTCTTTATTAAGTGTACAGTAAAGTGCAAACTTAATCACAAGTAAAATTTTAGAAGACAAAAAATTTCACCGTATTCATGAAATTCTTCATAGCTTTTCAACATTTTATGAAAGTTTTTCTTCTTTATAAAAGAAAAAGAATGCATAGTGTGAAAACAAAAATACATAAAAAATTTATTTGTTGTTATGATGAGAAATTTCGTCATTCCATTTATTTCGCCATAGCATTTATTTCGTACACCAGGTTTTGTTGTATTAATCAACAGATGGCGCCACTAAACATATTTTTTAATTTTGAATGAAGTTTTATATGTAATATTATAAAAATTCATATCATACACATAAATGGAGCTTCTATCTGAAGGGAAGGCGATAGATAAAAAAGTATTTTAAAAATAAAATATTATAAGAAAATAATTTCAATTAATTTTTTCCTTCAAGCCTTGCAAAATATGAATACATTTTTAGGGCGTTACAAATCTGGACGTTTTATAATGTGAAAATTATTTTATTTAAAAAAAAAATTTGCAAGGCGTCCAAATTTGAGAGTTAGCTTATATATACAAATATTAGCTTATACATATATATATATTCCATTTTTTTAAAAATACTCTTCTGTATGCGAAGAATTCTTTAAAGAAATCTCGAGCTCATTTTCTCTACTACAAAGTAATAAATTTTACAAAAATAATATTTACGAAAATAAAGAAAAATAATATCAATTTCATAAATAGAGCTAAACAATAAATTTAAATTTCTATTATTTATTTACATAGTTTCATTTATTTTTTCAAGCATTTTTTCTTAAATTGTTTGCTTGTTTAAAACACAAACTTTTATGTAAGTCTTGAAACAGGCAAACCAAGTTTAAAAATATGTTTAAGCCATAGTTAAAAAACAAACCATGTCTAGATATATAATTCTTCACAAAGGAAAAAATGCTATTAAAGAAATGTCTCAACGCCATCTATCGCCAAAGTTTACGTATTCATAATGTGAATAATAATTTTAGTTAAGCAGTGTCGCCATCTATGGTCTATATTTACATTTATATTGGTTAAGCTTAAATTTACTTAGTTGTATTCAAAGAGGTTAATTTTATTTTTTGATTTGACATTTATTGATAGCGGTCTTTATCCTCTTCACGATTTTTTACAGTTCTTAAATTAAACAAAAATTAAGATAAAAAGAAAATGTCATTAGTCTTTCCCTCCCAGTTGAATTACAATAATTTAAATGAAAAACAAAATATGTTATGATCAAAATTATGCAGAAATTAACTAACTACGCACAGCTATTGGCAGAATTTTGGAAATTATATAATTATTTTAATTTATTTATTTATTTTGTAATATTCAAGCAAACTTTTTTTCCCAATAAAGTAGACATTTTAGAGTTTCTTGAACCTGACATTTTACCATTTATTTTTAAAAAATCATAAAATAATTTATAAAAAAAATATCGATATTTAAATTTTATATATACAACTGATAACGACTTGTATTATGTAGCTTGAATAAATTTAATAGAAAATATTTGCCGCAAAATTTTGATAGTTATAAATCTTCAAATAAATATTTAAAATTAGCACATTCTCGCGGCATCGAACCTGAGATCTCCTACATACTAGTGCGGAATTGAACCCACTTTACACTATCCTTTTTCGGCAGGAAGTTGCTTACAAAAAATTAAAAAGTTAATTTGTGCTCTTAAAAAATAATAGATATTTTTTGAAATCTTTATTCATAAATTATCACTGATATGTAATAACTTGTACTAACTTTTCGATTTAAGGGGGGGGGGGGGGAGATAAAATTTTTCATTCTTTTCACATCTTAAGATATAAATAAAAATGTTCGCAGTGTCTGAAAACCTGATGTAAAAAATCCAAGTCTTTAAACAATATCTGTTTCTTCGAACATATATCATATCAACATATATCGAACATACTTTGCATAATTTTACGTTTTTATATGCTGCATAATTGATATTTATGACAAAAAATTCAGTTCCATTTAAAGAATAAAAATCAATAAAAAAATTTTTTTGTTTTAAATTTCAAGTATGAATATAAACTAAGCTATATATAATATATTCGAATTATATCTTATTTAAATATATAATATTGTATTAAGATTATTTTGAAGATTCATCATTAAAAACAATTTATCCTAATATTAAATTATAAAAATTATCAAATCAAAAACAGAGATCATTGTTTTTTTTCGTTCTTTATTTTTTGAACTAAAATAGAAATTTGTTGGACTCCATTATGAGATTTGATCAAAAATAACAGCAACATTTGTCACAGTGAAGCAGCTTAAACTTAGCAACGAAAATACTTTCATTTGCAGGTTACGATATGAGGCTGGAGCATCGACAGGCATTATTCACAGGTATTTCAGTATGATTTTTGGAGCAGCGACCATACCTGTGACATTTGGAACAGCTAGAGTAGCAGTGATAGTTGTCCCAGTGAAAGTAGCAGTGAAATTTTTCACTGTGACAGTAGCAGTGAAATCTGTCACAGTGACAGTAGCAGTGATTTTTGTAACAGTGACAGTAGCAGTGATTTTTGTAACAGTGACAGTAGCAGTGATTTTTGAAACAGTGACAGTAGCAGTGATTTTGTCACTGTGACAACTTTTTGGTTGGAACAGGCTGTCACAGTGACTGCTCCAGTCACTGTGACAAGTCACTGTTCCGTTACTTTTGACCCATCTCTATTCCCAACAGTATATCCCTAAAATACATAGAGCTTGAATTTACTTTCTTGCCTTTGCAAATGGTTACCTTGGGTGATGGATGGATAAAAATTAACAACTACTGTCTTGTTACTAGAGATGGGCAAAACTGCTACTTCTCAGTCACTGTTACTACTGCTACTGGGACCCAAAAGTAACAGTGACAAATAGCAGTGACTGTTAATATTTCGATATAGAATTAATCGATATCGATTAATCGTTTTAATTTATCAGAATTTAATATAGATCAATCGATTAAATATTTTATAAATAATCGATATGATTGGATTTTTGTGAAATTAATCGATATAATTAGTTTTTCGTATCGATGTAATTAGTTTTCAGTAAAATTAATCGATAAAATCAATTTTAAATGTAGTTAATAAAAATAATTAATCGTTATACTGAGTAGTCATTTTTATTACAAGTGATGATTTTTATTAACCAATGTATATCATAGTACGCAATATAGTAAATAGTATTGTAACAGAACTATACTACTATAAAACTAAATTACCACCACGCCATCTTGTGGCGAAACTAGTGAGTTGAACTGCGGCAACCGAATGGAGAACATCTCCAAAATAATCTCTCCGTTCTGTTATGTGAGTTTCGTTTTGCTAATTTGTGTTTTATTAATAATTTGTAACTGTTTCCTGTGCTCTGCTAGTACATAAGTAAATAAATAATTTCAGAGCTAGCCCGGTGTTTTTTTTGTTTTCTTAATTTTCTTGGAAAATGGTTACAAATTTTGGCAGCCCAACGTGGGGCCACGAACAGAAATTTTGTTTAAAGTATCCGCTTTCAAAATTTTAGTGTTGGTTGCTGGAGATCAACTCCATTTTTTTTTAGGTTAAGACTGCTAGTCTTTACATCTGACGTGTGTGGCGTAATAAAACACAGTGGATGATAACCACGAGCAATGCTGCTAGCATTTCTGAAAGCTTCTTCCTAAGGAGTTAAGATAAGTGTTAAAATTTTTATTATTCTTGAGATAAATTTTGAAATAAATTGCTGCTTGTAGCAAATGTTTTTACAATTTAAAGATTTAAAATTGAGAATATCAAAAGCGAAACAGCTTTCGTCAGAGTCAAAGTGAGAATATCGAAAGCGAAACAGCTTTCCTTGAAAGAACAAGTTCCATTTTTAAAATTAATTTTAAATGTGTTATGGTGTAAAATTAACACAATTTTGCTTCTATTAGCAATTAGAATGCCCATTTTATGAATAGTATCTAAAGAAGTTTGTTATTTCTGAGGTGCGATTTATTCGCCTAATTCTTAGTCTATACTAAAAGATCATAAGATAGTTTCATCAAATCTATTTTATATTCAAATGCCAATTGCAATTTCTTGTGTTATTGGAAAATATCTTATTTATGCTGTGTGAAAGGTAAATATTTCTACTTGTGTAGAAACTTAAGATACTGTTTCAAAATATGTGCTGTGAACTTATAAATATTGCTTAAAATATATTATTTGTTAAATGGAATTTAAGTGAGAATATTTAATGTTTTGAGTGAAAATACAATTTAATCATTGAAACTTTGGTTAATCTTTTATAATAAGAGCAAGCAGCTCTGTTAAATATTAAGTTGAAGGTCACTCATTTAAGTGGCAGCGATAAATCAGTAAATAACGCATCACGGGAAAGTTTTAGTACTTATTAGTCATACATGTTTTAAAAAGTAATTGATGTGGTGAAGAGAAATATTTTATGTCAAAAGTTTTCATTTCACTCTCTTATTGAAATAAGAGATATATTTATTCTGGCGCCGATGTTATTTTTGATTTTCAAGCCAGACTTATATTTTGAACATATTCTTAATACTTAATGGTTTCGATGATAATAATTTATGGAATTGATTTAGTCATGAAGTAATTCTCATTAATTTGATAAAAGATAAACATAAAGTTTGTTTTTTTCAATATTTATTTTTCTAGTGATTAGTAGGTACACCATGTATGTAAGTTAACATAAGGAATGATATCGGGTTAAAATTAATGATATCCGCATGTTTTGATTTAGGAATATTAATTTACTTATGCTGTATTGATAAGTGAAAGTAAAGAAAAGTGTTGTATGTGCTCATGTTTATTGTTAAAATCAAAATTTAAAAATTAAAACATATTGCAAAAGGGGGTAATTTCTATATGTGTATAATAAAAATTGTTTGATTTATTATTATGTAGTGGTTTCACATGTTGTATTTCAAAAGTAGTTGTGATTTCAATGCTACAATTGTAGGGGTTATTATTATTTTTTTTTCAAAAAAGTATTTTATTATTTGATTGGGTAAATTTACAAAATATAATAATTTTGAAAAAGACAGTAGTAATTGCAAAGACTAAAAACTGAGTAATAGTAAAACAATATCTGAACAATAAATAAAAATTTATTGCATCGTTTTCCCTCCCCCCTGACTCCACAAATAACAATGACTTACTTAGCCAAGGCCCGTAAAGACGATTTAAAAACTTTATCCATAGAATTGGGCTTGGAGGTAAATGATACCATGCGGATTATTGACTTAAAAGAACTTATCGTAAAATCTGATACTTACGATGAAGAATTCACTAAAACCCTTCTTGATACCATAATGGAAACTAGGCATCAAACAGAAAGTGATAACAGAGAATTAGAGGAACGTAAGCGACAAGAAAGTGAACAGTTGTTGGAGATCGAACGTTTGAAGTTAAACTTGGCAGCCGCTGGCTCAAACCCTACCCTTGGCACAGCTGCTTCAAAAGCAACTGCTGAAATAAATGTACAACATTTAATTCCCAAGTTTAAAGAAACTTCTGATATTGCAGGCTATCTGCAAATTTTCGAAAGACAATGTCAAAAATTGAAGGTAAATGAAACAGATTACCTAACTCACCTTCTACCTCTCCTACCTTTAGACATTTCACAAATTATTTTACGTGAACCAAAAGACAAGTTGGAAGACTATCCGTACATAAAGAAAATCCTGCTCCAGAGATTTAAACTGAACGCAGAATCTTTTCGAATAAAACTTACCACTCACCAAAGACTGCCTGGGACTTTATGGAAAGATTTTGGATATCAATTAAATAATTATTTGGAAGAATGGCTACATAGCTTAAATGTTACTGACTTTGAATCCCTCAAAGATTTGATGCTTACGGACCAACTTAAAAGAAGAGTGAGTAATGATGTTAAAGAACATTTCGTTGATTCTTGGGGTGCGATAAAAAGTTCAAGCGAATTGATGCAGAAACTAGATGATTACGAATCTGTACGCTTTCAGAATAAGACTCATAAAGTTCAAACATATGCAAGGCGGAATTATTCTCCCAAGCAAAATTATACACCCAGAAGTAGAACAGACTATCACCCCAGTGATATTCATAGAAACAATAAGACTTTTTCAAGTCATGGGGAGCAGCGAAGATAAGAAGACCGTTCTCTAGTATGCTATGGATGTGGCACGCCAGGTGTCATTAAACCTAAATGTAAAACTTGTAAAGGAAATGACCAAAAAAACCATGGTACCCTCAGCAGTGCTATTTTTCAATCGTTATCTAGTCCATCAAGACAGTTGGCAACCCTCCAAGTGACTATTAATGGATACATGGGTACTGCTTGCGCAGACTCTGCCGCAACCCATTCAATTGCTGGTGAAACCCTTTACAATTTATTGAAAAATCAAGGAACACCCTTCGCAACTAGTTCGCTTGTCATGTTTTTCGCTTGTCAAGATAGAGAAAGAAATCCATACCACCTGTGTGAATATTCGTCTCGGAGGTCGTACATTGCCTCTAAACCTTATTGCAATACCTGGAGCAAAGAATAACAACACTCTTTTGGGTGTTGACTTTCTAGAATCATCCGGAATTGTTATCAACATCAAAAGGAAAACCTGGTTTTTTAATGATCAGCCTAAACGTCAATTTCATTTTGTAGAACAGCTTCAACAGTCCTGTAATGCTGAAGATTCGAATGTCTCCCAAACGGCTGCACCGTTAACCGTAAAAGAAACTGATCACCCTGATCACTTGCATGAAGATGAAGATACTCATCTGACTTCCATTCAGCAGTTCGAACTGAAAGATCATCCTGAACAGTTACGTGAAGATGAAGGTTCCAACCTAACTGCTATCCAGAAGAAGAAATTGAACGAAATTTTATTTAAATATAAAAGTAGTTTCCGTCTAGGGGGAGAGGCAACTCCTTTTATTGAACATCACATTGATACACAAAACCATCCACCTGTATCTGTACCTCCTTATCGAGTGTCCCCAGCAAGAAAAGAAATCATGAAGCATGAAATTGATAGACTCTTAGATGAAAATATTATAGAACCATGTGAATCACCATACGCAGCACCTGTTGTGCTCATAATTAAACCAAATGGTAGTGTTAGATTTTGCGTGGATTATAGAAAACTGAATGCCATCACCAAAACAGATTCCTATCCCCTCCCACGCAGTGACGACCTACTTCATGATGCCAAGCACACTCGTTATATGTCCACAATCGACTTGAAAGCTGGCTATCATCAGGTGAATGTAGCTGCTGTGGACCGAGACAAGACAGCTTTTACTTGTCCGTTTGGAACCTACCGCTTCGTAAGAATGCCTTTTGGATTAAAGAACGCACCAGCGACTTTCCAGAGACTCATCGATAATTTCAGAAATGCTCTGAAAGATATTTTTATATTATCTTACCTTGATGATATAATAGTTCTATCAGAAACTTTTGAAGAACACTTAGAAAATTTGGAAGAAGTTTTTCAAAGACTTTCCTTATTCAAACTATCCGCTAATCGAGAAAAGTGCCACTTCTGTTGTGAAAAAGTTAAATATCTAGGCCATTATATAACCAAGGAGGGTATTTCTGTCGATCCTCAGAAGACTGCTGCCATAGCAGACATGCCATCACCAAAGACTGTCAAACAGGTGCAGTCATTTGTACAGACATGCTCCTGGTATCGGCGTTATATTCCAAATTTCTCGCAAATAGCTAAACCCCTGACCGATTTAACAAAGAAGAAAGCATTGTGGAAGTGGGAGGCCGAACAAGAGAATGCCTTCCAAGATCTAAAAATGAAATTAACAAGCCCTCCTATTCTTAAGCAAGCTGATGGTACAAAACCTTTCGTTATTCGGACAGATGCTAGCAATGTAGCTATTGGAGCAGTGTTGCTTCAAGGGGAAAAGAATGAAGAACATCCCATAGAATATGCCAGTCGATTGCTGACCTCTTCAGAACGAAACTACTCTACGATAGAGAAAGAAGCACTAGCAGTAGTGTGGGCACTTAGCAAGTTTAGAGGGTACGTTGAAGGCCAGTCCATCACAATCACTTCTGACCACCAACCATTGAAGTGGTTGATGACGCTAAAGTCACCGACCGGTAGACTCGCAAGATGGGCCTTACTAATCCAATCTTACAACCTGGAAATCAATTACATTCCCGGACGTTCCAACTTTATTGCTGACTTGCTCTCTCGACCCATTTGTGAACATTCAAGTACAGATTCCTGCCAAATCTGTGCTGTATCAATTGAAATCCCCACTACTACTCCAGCCGAATTACGTCAATCACAGCTGGAAGATAATGAGCTTCGAAAAATCATTGAAGCTTTTGAGAAACCTGAGAAATCAGTTGACTTTGCCACGTGGACCGGCCGTGGTTATATCATGAACAGAGGAGTGCTATACCGGTACTCGCCAGATTCAGACGAAGAAGAGGCCCAACTTGTCATACCCCAACAAAGAAAAACAGAAATCCTTAAAGAATACCACGATTCGCCAATGTCAGGTCACTTTGGATCTGAAGGAACATTTCATCGTATCGCAAAAAGATACTACTGGGTTGGAATGAGAAAAGATATAGCGGATTATGTTAAAAGCTGTGTTGAGTGCTGTCGCTATAAACCATCTAATCAAAAGCCTTCTGGGTTACTTCAAACTCCTATATATGCTCAACGCTTTGAGACCCTGTCAATTGACCTTTTCGGTCCTCTTCCCGAAACACCAACTGGTGAGAAATGGATTTTTATTGTCCAAGACTGTGCTACAAAGTGGACAGAACTATTTGCTTTAAGGAAAGCAACAGCCAGAGAGTGTGCCACAACTCTCATGGAAGAAGTCTTACTTCGATATGGGTTACCCAGAAAAATAATAAGTGACAATGGTGCTCAGTTTACAAGTGCTGTCATGCAACAGCTATGCTATATCCTGAATATTGACCAATGTCTGACTCCTGTCTATCATCCTCAGTCTAACCCAGTTGAACGAAAGAACAGAGATTTAAAAACTCGTTTGTCTATACTAGTTGGTAATGACCATCAGTCATGGAAAGAAAAGTTGTCATTCATAAGGTTTTCCCTAAACACAGCCAAATGTGAATCAACAGGACAATCTGCCGCCTATCTCCAATTTGCACGAGAATTACGAACACTTGATGATGTTAAACATGACGTAAAAGCAGTTATTGAGAATGATAATTTCGTTCCGGAAATAACTCCTTATTTGAAACGTTTTGCCAGAACTGTACACCAAGTTCAGGAGAGAGTTGAGAAACATCAGGATAAACAAAAGAAATATGCTGATATGAGTCGCCGAGAAAATCCTATATTCAACTGTGGAGACAAAGTTTGGGTTAGCCTCCACCCTGTTAGCAAGGGGCATCTAAAGAAAACTAGTAAATTCATGCCAAAGAGAGATGGTCCTTACGTCATTGTTGCTATAAGATCTCCTACAACGTTTGATATTGCTGATCCCAATGAACCAGATAAGATTCTCGGCAAATATCATGTATCAGCCCTAACCCCATTTCAAGAACAGAATAAGTTTCGTGCTTCACATCAGATAACTCCAGTGGCTCCCTTGCGGAAAAGAGGGCGCCCAAAACGTATACAAGATGTTCAAATAGCAACAGGTATTCCAACGATATCTCCACCTTCTGCACTAAATAGACATAAAAATGTTCCTGACTCCTTGCCGAGACGTCTAAGAAGTCAGAGGGGGAGGTTGTAACAGAACTATACTACTATAAAACTAAATTACCACCACGCCATCTTGTGGCGAAACTAGTGAGTTGAACTGCGGCAACCGAATGGAGAACATCTCCAAAATAATCTCTCCGTTCTGTTATGTGAGTTTCGGTTTGCTAATTTGTGTTTTATTAATAATTTCTAACTGTTTCCTGTGCTCTGCTAGTACATAAGTAAATAAATAATTTCCGAGCTAGCCCGGTGTTTTTTTTGTTTTCTTAATTTTCTTGGAAAATGGTTACAGTATGATTTTTATTAACTAATGTATTTCGTAGTACAAACTAAAGTAGTATGAATTTTAATAACCAATATGGGACTTTATTTAATTCTTGTAAAATGTTAAAAATAACATAAAGAAAGCTTCTATCTCAGATAATATAATAATTTAAGACTCATAATTTTTCGCGTTACTAATATTTTCATAATGCTATTACAGTGAAAATCTAATCTTCAAATTTTCGTAGTTGAGTTATCGGCATTTATTTCCTACACCAGATTTTGTTGTAATAATCAACAGATGGCGCCACTAAGCATATTTTTTAATTTTGAATGAAGTTTTATATAGTTTTATATGTAATATTATAAAAATTCATATCATACACGTAAATGGAGCTTCTATCTGAAGGTAAGGCGATAGATAAAAAAGTATTTTAAAAATAAAATATTATAAGAAAATAATTTCAATTAATTTTTTCCTTCAAGCTTTGCAAAATATGAATACATTTTTAGGGCGTTACAAATCTGGACGTTTTATAATGTGAAAATTATTTTATTTAAAAAAAAAATTTGCAAGGCGTCCAAATTTGAGAGTTAGCTTATATATACAAATATTAGCTTATACATATATATATATTCCATTTTTTTTAAAAATACTCTTCTGTATGCGAAGAATTCTTTAAAGAAATCTCGAGTTCATTTTCTCTACTACAAAGTAATAAATTTTACAAAAATAATATTTACGGAAAATAATATCAATTTCATAAATAGAGCTAAACAATAAATTTAAATTTCTATTATTTATTTACATAATTTCATTTATTTTTTCAAGCATTTTTTCTTAAATTGTTTGCTTGTTTAAAACACAAACTTTCATGTAGGTCTTGAAACAGGAAAACCAAGTTTAAAAATATGTTTAAGCCATACTTAAAAAACAAACCATGTTTAAATATATAATTCTTCACAAAGAAAAAAATGCTATTGAAGAAATGTCTCAACGCCATCTATCGCCAAAGTTTACGTATACATAATGTGATTAATAATTTTAGTTAAGCAGTGTCGCCATCTATGGCCTATATTTACATTTATATTGGTTAAGCTTAAGTTTACTTAGTTGTATTCAAAGAGGTTAGTTTTGTTTTTTGATTTGACATATCCTTTATCCTCTTCACGATTTTTTACAGTTCTTAAATTAAACAAAAATTAAGATAAAAAGAAAATGTCATTAGTCTTTCCCTCCCAGTTGAATTACAATAATTTAAATGAAAAACAAAATATGTTATGATCAAAGTTACGCAGAAATTAACTAACTACGCACAGCTATTGGCAGAATTTTGGAAATTATATATTTATTTTTATTTATTTATTTATTTTGTAATATTCAAGCAAACTTTTTTTTCCCAATAAAGTAGACATTTTAGAGTTTCTTGAACCTGACATTTTACAATTTATTTTTAAAAAATCATAAAATAATTTTTAAAAAAAATATTGAAATTTAAATTTTATATATACAACTGATAACGACTTGTATTATGTAGCTTGAATAAATTTAATAGAAAATATTTGCCGCAAAATTTTGATAGTTATAAATCCACAAATAAATATTTAAAATTAGCACATTCTCGGGGCATCGAACCTGAGACCTCCTACATACTAGTGCGGAATTGTGCCCACTATACACTTTACTTCTCAGCGGGGAGTTGCTTACAAAAAATTAAAAAGTCAATTTGTGCGCTTAAAAAATAATAGATATTTTTTGAAATCTTTATTCATAAATCATCACTGATATGTAATAACTTGTACTAACTTTTCGATTTAAGGGGGGGGGGGAGATAAAATTTTTCATTCTTTTCACATCTTAAGATATAAATAAAAATGTTTGCAGTGTCTGAAAACCTGATGTAAAAAATCCAAGTCTTTAAACAATATCTGTTTCTTCGAACATATATCATATCAACATATATCGAACATACTTTGCATAATTTTACGTTTTTATATGCTGCATAATTGATATTTATGACAAAAAATTCAGTTCCATTTAAAGAAGAAAAATCAATACAAATTTTTTTTTGTTTTAAATTTCAAGTATGAATATAAACTAAGCTATATATAATATATTCGAATTATATCTTATTTAAATATATAATATTGTATTAAGATTATTTTGAAGATTCATCATTAAAAATAATTTATCCTAATATTAAATTATAAAAATTATCAAATCAAAAACAGAGATCATGGTTTTTTTTTCGTTCTTTTTTTTTTTTTTCAAACTGAAATAGAAATTCGTTGGACTCCATTATGAGATTTGATCAAAAATAACAGCAACATTTGTCACAGTGAAGCAGCTTGAACTTAGCAACGAAAATACTTTCATTTGCAGGTTACGATATGAAGCTGGAGCATCGACAGGTATTATTCACAGGTATTTCAGTATGATTTTTGGAGCAGCGACCATACCTGCGACATTTGGAACAGCTAGAGTAGCAGTCAGTGATAGTTGTCACAGTGAAAGTAGCAGTGAAATTTTTCACTATGACAGTAGCAGTGAAATCTGTCACAGTGACAGTAGCAGTGATTTTTGTCACAGTGACAGTAGCAGTGATTTTTGTAACAGTGACAGTAGCAGTGATTTTTGTAACAGTGACAGTAGCAGTGATTTTTGTAATAGTGACAGTAGCAGTGATTTTGTCACTGTGACAACTTTTTGGTTGGAACAGGCTGTCACAGTGACTGCTCCAGTCCCTGTGACAAGTCACTGTTCCGTTACTTTTGACCCATCTCTACTTGTTACTGAAACCCTCGTCGGATTTTTATTATTCCTTGACTTTTGAAAGTTCCCCTCGTCTCGCAGCGGTGTTCAAGGATGTCGAGATCTGATTGGAGGTGAACAAAACTGCTATTTATCACTCTTTCTTCTGCTACTGTGATTCAAAATTAACCGTGACAAATAGCAGTAACTGTGATTATTTCGATGAAATTTTCTATTGATCAGTTCAATTATTCATTTTTTTTCCCTTCAAAATTTTATATAAATTAATCGATTAGATATTTTTTAATAAATAATCGATATAATTAGTTTTTAGTGAAATTAATAGATATCATAAATTTTTAATGTAATCAATTAAAATAATTATTCGTTATACTTAATAGTCATTTTTATGTTGAGTAATGATCTTAAATAACCAATGTATGAAGTAGTATGATTTTTAATAATCAACATGGGGCTTTTTTAATTCTTATATGTAATATGTTAAAATAACATAACGAAAGATTTTTTCTCAGATAAAATATTAAATTATAGCTCATAGTTCTTCGCGTTACTGATATTTTCATGATGTTATTACAGTAAAAATCTAATCCTTACATTTTAGTAGTTATTATTGGTATTAAAAACGATGTTAAAGACATTAATTCGATATTTTGTTCTAAAGAATATTGATTTCTTTATTAAGAGCACAGTGAAATGCAAACTTAATCTTAAATAAATTTTTAATAATGTTGTCAGACAAAAAAGTATATATATATATATATATATATATATATATATATATATATATATATATATATATATATATATATATATATATATATATATATATATATATATATAGATATAGATATAGATATATATATATATATATATATATATAGATATATATATATATAGATATATATATATATATATATATATATATATATATATATATATATATATATATAGATATATATATATATCTATATATATATATATATATATATATATATATATATATATATATATATATATATGTAATGGTATTGCTTACCATTAATTAAGTCAATCAACACCATTAACGTTTACGCTTATTCTTTAATAATATTACCACATAGAATCGAACCACACAGGTTTGTTGATTCACACAGAAACAACTGGTTTCACAAAGCAACAACTTCATCTAACTATTAACATAGGCACTTAGACTCTTAACCACTAAGGTTACCAGTTTCCTTTTTAAAACAACGTCAACTGACTAGCTCTTCATTTACATCTAGAATGTTCGATATGTATTCGTTAAGGCGAGCGACATCTGGCGGAATAACAGAGAGGCTGTTGTCTCGTTCATCATATATATATATATATATATATATACTTTTAACAACTAACCTAGTATAAATATATATATTTTTATACTAGGTTAGTTGTTGTTATGCTAATTAGATCTCTATAATGAGTGAGAAGAATTAGATTTTCTTCACATTGAAATTAGCATGTAACCCCAAATATTTTTCACTTTTTTTATTTATTAAGGTTTGTAAAATATATGATTTATTCGTAAAAACATTTTCCTGCGAAAAAAGTAGTGGATATTCCAACAATCTTTAACTGTTAAAGACCTTTTTTTTAAAGAAAACTCTCTTTAAAACATAAAAAAGGGGAAGCTAAGCATTATTATTAAAACTTTGTGTTTGCAATTTTAATTCTTTTCCGTGCTGTTAACCCACATGAATGACAGCCTTTCTGTCTCAGTCACGTTATTTGGTTTATTAACACTAATAGTAACCGACCTACCCCCGCAGAAGTTTGCGAATATGGGTTTCACCCGTTGTCACGTGAACCAAACACTACATAACTACAGAAAAGTAAAACTGAAAAGATTGATACACATTGGCAAAATCTCAAAATCAAAAAGATGATAAAATAAAGCAGAATAAAAATTAAAAGTGCTTAAAACATCTAAGTGAGTAAGGTTAACCAACAATGAAAGTGTCGAAATACAGGTAAAAACATATAAAAGTAAGGTCAGGTAAAACATCAAATGGTAAAAATACGAAAAATCACATTAAATACAAATAAGACTAAAATAAGATTTAAAAAAATAATTAAAATGGTCGACTAAAAGTTCAAGTGTCCCCCTTTCAAGGCTAAGGATCAAAATGTTCTAAGGTAAACCAAAGTTTCTCTAAAAAGAATAAATATTCAAAGATGACACCAGGTAAGACAGTGGGTGCCGAAATTCACCAAGATCAAGATTTCATTTCAAATGTCTTATGTATAATGAAGATGTTAGTTAAAGGGGAGAACAAAGTCAAAGGAAACGGTAAGTGCCGAGGTAAAATACTAAAAGCAAATATTAAAACCAGTAAACCTAAAAGCCAAAAGTTTAAAAAATAAAACCAGATAAAATTAGTCAGGTGTACTCTCAGGGGCAAGCAGATCATCCAGGGTGTATGTAATGTTTGGCAACTGTTTGGCGATTGTTGTGGCGTTCTTGGCGCATTTTGTCACCTCCTCGGAGGTAAGCTAGAAATCAAGGAAGTTGTATGTTTGTCTTGGTCGGGAGAGGGTCTCTCATTGTTTGCTAAGAGCTGGAGGCTCTGAGACATAAAATAATGCCTATATTTTCTATTCGCGATCGCAACACTCGATACGCCATCTAGCGGGAGACTGTAAATATCGTGCATTAGTTCCCACACAACCATTGGCAATGACGGACGCCATTTTCTTAGCATAAAAAAAGAAGCAAAATTTCCCTAAAGAAAAGGTAAAACTTCTTGAAAAAACTAATCAGAACATGCCAAACATTAAAGCAGAACACGCCAAGCATTTGAAGAACAACTTCTCAATATTTTTTACCTTTCTATTACCAACAACATAGCATGATTTCATGATCACTTGCTGTTACAGATGTGTGTATTGCGGTAAAATAATTTTTCTGTCTTCAATTCATTACAAGTTAAAATGAAATCAACATTGCTTTCGTCATTCCAATGAATAAATGTGTTCCAATGAATTCCATACAGAACTGTAATAGTTATAGAATATTCTTCTTCTTCATAGAATAGTATATATTTCTGTATCTACATAATTCAGAAAACAACAATAAAGAATAATCCGAATTACTTGAAAAGGTATCTTTTGTGCTGATTATAAATAAATTTTTTATCGTTTTCTTGGTAAGTGTTTTTTAGTTTTGAAAGAATTTCAACTAGAATACAGCTATTCTGTTTTTAAGCTACATATTAAAATTCATATCGAGATCTTACAATTATAAAATTTTGATGTGTGGTATGTAACCTAAAAGTAATGAAGGGATAAACTATGTATATATTATTTGAGAATAAAGTTTTCAAACAAAGAACATATCATTTTGGAATTCTCCGGACTTATAAATCAGGTAAGTGTTATGATTTTTATAATAAAAAATTTGCTTGTAAATAATTTTTTTTCTTACTTGATGATCGTTCTCGACAAAATGGTTTTTTTACGTCTGATTAAATACTATAAGAATTTAAAAAAAGAAACAAAACGAAAGTTTTTATTGAAAAATGAGGAAATTTTAAAATCGTTTTTATCCTAAGAATTCTTTATTTTACGTTTTTTAGTTTATAATTTTTTGGTAAAATTGTTGTCAAAATACTTTTTTTGAAAAATTAAATGGTATTAAATTATGTGTTTATGTATACTTTTTGCGTATTCTAATATTTGAAGTAATATGATTCAGAAAAGTATGGAAGAAAAATTCGGTACTTACGTATTAACCACAGCTACAGATTTGGCAGATTTTTAAGTGCCGCCAATCTACACTTAGAATTTTTGGAAAAAATCTTAAAATGAAACGCTTTGTTTAAAATCAAAGTAGTTAATCGGATTTAGATGGAAAATGGGCCGATATAGAGTTTAGCATAGATTCAAAACAAACTTTTCCCTCACCTGATTCTATAGCCATTATGAACTCTAATAAATAAGATTCAAAATGAAATAACATTTCCAAAACGGACTTTTACTAAGATAAAGTTTCATGTTATGGACATTGGTACATTTTCGTTATATTTCACTCTATAAAATATTTCGCTCTTAAAAAAATAAAATTGCATCTTGTTTTGTTTTTGGCAAGTCCCAAAGACGCATTTTCGTAACACTAAAAATGGCGACAAAAAAAGAATAGTTCTTTTTTTGTTTCGTAAGCATTCTTTATTTTACGTTAAAATTTAAATGGGCCTTTCATGTTATACCATTAAATTTAGTAAAACTATTTCTCAGGCATTAGGTTTGAACTTTTATAAGAATATACCTATTTTTTTCTCTTTATTTACAAATATTTTTCCGATGTGTTCTGGATGTTCCTTCTCTAAAAAAAGGAGATACCATTTTGTTTTCGTTTGCATAAGAAAGAAAACAAGCATTTTTCTTTTTTAAATTTAATCAGCCATAATAAAGATGGAACGTTACAATGCTACATTAAAGACGTCTCCAGTGTAACTGAATGACTGTTCATATGGAAATCGCAGGGATTCGGCACATACAACAACGCCCCCTATAGTTCGTTGCGATCGCGAATTGTTATTGAATAAAGTTAAGTTTATTGTTATGAAAATCTGGTGTGGTTATTTGCGTGGAAATAAGGCATTACAGTATATTTAAGAATTTCAATGATTTTCCTCCTGCAGTCAATATCAGCATAAAGTTGGTGTTGAGTGTATTGATCCCATTTTCTGCCACGGATCGTCCGGAATTTGGGACAAAATTTTATGAGATGGATTTGGGTCATTAAGAAAAAAATTAAGGTTATAGTAAATTTGAAGAAAAGCTAGTTAGATGTTAAAGTTCGTAAAGTGACGAAGAATGTCATAAAAGTCGTAGCAATCTTTCGCAACCGAAACTCATTAATCTTCAATTTTTTTATAGTTTAACGAGCCTTTACCAGAACCTTAAATGAATGATGGTACTGTATCAAACCAATGATTTTCGATCCCATCAGACCTTCAATATTTTTAAACAAAATATTTTGTGCTTAAAACTATACGAAAAATGTATGTCATTATAGTTTCAACAGGAAGCGCCCTGATAAATTTTGCTTTCATCTTAAAGTGGAAGCATTGTTAAAGTATGCGTTATGATTTTTCGCGCAATTAATTTTGTTTAAATGCAAAAAAAATAAAGAAAAAATATGTCTACCAGTTATAATTAATAACAATATTTTTTATATGTTTTCAATTTCTTTGTGCCTTATTCACCTGTCAAAAATAGAGATGGGCAAAACTGCTACTTCTCAGTCACTGTTACTACTGCTACTGGGACCCAAAAGTAACAGTGACAAATAGCAGTGACTGTTAATATTTCGATATATAATTAATCGATATCGTATATCGATTAATCGTTTTAATTTATCAGAATTTAATATAGATCAATCGATTAAATATTTTATAAATAATCGATATGATTAGATTTTTGTGAAATTAATCGATATAATTAGTTTTTCGTATCGATGTAATTAGTTTTTAGTAAAATTAATCGATAAAATCAGTTTTAAATGTAGTTAATAAAAATAATTAATCGTTATACTCAGTAGTCATTTTTATTACAAGTGATGATTTTTATTAACCAATGTATATCATAGTACGTAATATAGTAAGTAGTATGATTTTTATTAACTAATGTATTTCGTAGTACAAACTAAAGTAGTATGAATTTTAATAACCAATATGGGACTTTATTTAATTCTTGTAAAATGTTAAAAATAACATAAAGAAAGCTTCTATCTCAGATAATATAATAATTTAAGACTCATAATTTTTCGCGTTACTAATATTTTCATAATGCTATTACAGTGAAAATCTAATCTTTAAATTTTCGTAGTTGAGTTATCGGCATTTATTTCCTACACCAGGTTTTGTTGTAATAATCAACAGATGGCGCCACTAAGCATATTTTTTAATTTTGAATGAAGTTTTATATAGTTTTATATGTAATATTATAAAAATTCATATCATACACGTAAATGGAGCTTCTATCTGAAGGTAAGGCGATAGATAAAAAAGTATTTTAAAAATAAAATATTATAAGAAAATAATTTCAATTAATTTTTTCCTTCAAGCTTTGCAAAATATGAATACATTTTTAGGGCGTTACAAATCTGGACGTTTTATAATGTGAAAATTATTTTATTTAAAAAAAAAATTTGCAAGGCGTCCAAATTTGAGAGTTAGCTTATATATACAAATATTAGCTTATACATATATATATATTCCATTTTTTTTAAAAATACTCTTCTGTATGCGAAGAATTCTTTAAAGAAATCTCGAGTTCATTTTCTCTACTACAAAGTAATAAATTTTACAAAAATAATATTTTCGAAAATAAAGGAAAATAATATCAATTTCATAAATAGAGCTAAACAATAAATTTAAATTTCTATTATTTATTTACATAATTTCATTTATTTTTTCAAGCATTTTTTCTTAAATTGTTTGCTTGTTTAAAACACAAACTTTCATGTAGGTCTTGAAACAGGCAAACCAAGTTTAAAAATATGTTTAAGCCATACTTAAAAAACAAACCATGTTTAAATATATAATTCTTCACAAAGAAAAAAATGCTATTGAAGAAATGTCTCAACGCCATCTATCGCCAAAGTTTACGTATACATAATATGAATAATAATTTTAGTTAAGCAGTGTCGCCATCTATGGCCTATATTTACATTTATATTGGTTAAGCTTAAGTTTACTTAGTTGTATTCAAAGAGGTTAGTTTTGTTTTTTGATTTGACATTTATTGATAGCGGTCTCTATCCTCTTCACGATTTTTTACAGTTCTTAAATTAAACAAAAATTAAGATAAAAAGAAAATGTCATTAGTCTTTCCCTCCCAGTTGAATTACAATAATTTAAATGAAAAACAAAATATGTTATGATCAAAATTACGCAGAAATTAACTAACTACGCACAGCTATTGGCAGAATTTTGGAAATTATATATTTATTTTTATTTATTTATTTATTTTGTAATATTCAAGCAAACTTTTTTTTCCCAATAAAGTAGACATTTTAGAGTTTCTTGAACCTGACATTTTACAATTTATTTTTAAAAAATCATAAAATAATTTATAAAAAAAATATTGAAATTTAAATTTTATATATACAACTGATAACGACTTGTATTATGTAGCTTGAATAAATTTAATAGAAAATATTTGCCGCAAAATTTTGATAGTTATAAATCCACAAATAAATATTTAAAATTAGCACATTCTCGCGGCATCGAACCTGAGACCTCCTACATACTAGTGCGGAATTGTTCCCACTATACACGTTACTTCTCAGCGGGAAGATGCTTACAAAAACTTAAAAAGTTAATTTCTGCTCTTAAAAAATAATAGATATTTTTTGAAATCTTTATTCATAAATCATCACTGATATGTAATAACTTGTACTAACTTTTCGATTTAAGGGGGGGGGAGATAAAATTTTTCATTCTTTTCACATCTTAAGATATAAATAAAAATGTTTGCAGTGTCTGAAAACCTGATGTAAAAATTCCAAGTCTTTAAACAATATCTGTTTCTTCGAACATATATCATATCAACATATATCGAACATACTTTGCATAATTTTACGTTTTTATATGCTGCATAATTGATATTTATGACAAAAAATTCAGTTCCATTTAAAGAAGAAAAATCAATACAAATTTTTTTTTGTTTTAAATTTCAAGTATGAATATAAGCTAAGCTATATATAATATATTCGAATTATATCTTATTTAAATATATAATATTGTATTAAGATTATTTTGAAGATTCATCATTAAAAACAATTTATCCTAATATTAAATTATAAAAATTATCAAATCAAAAACAGAGATCATGGTTTTTTTTTCGTTCTTTTTTTTTTTTCAAACTGAAATAGAAATTGGTTGGACTCCATTATGAGATTTGATCAAAAATAACAGCAACATTTGTCACAGTGAAGCAGCTTGAACTTAGCAACGAAAATACTTTCATTTGCAGGTTACGATATGAAGCTGGAGCATCGACAGGTATTATTCACAGGTATTTCAGTATGATTTTTGGAGCAACGACCATACCTGCGACATTTGGAACAGCTAGAGTAGCAGTGATAGTTGTCACAGTGAAAGTAGCAGTGAAATTTTTCACTGTGACAGTAGCAGTGAAATCTGTCACAGTGACAGTAGCAGTGATTTTTCTCACAGTGACAGTAGCAGTGATTTTTGTAACAGTGACAGTAGCAGTGATTTTTGTAACAGTGACAGTAGCAGTGATTTTTGTAACAGTGACAGTAGCAGTGATTTTGTCACTGTGACAACTTTTTGGTTGGAACAGGCTGTCACAGTGACTGCTCCAGTCACTGTGACAAGTCACTGTTCCGTTACTTTTGACCCATCTCTAGTTAAAAACAATAAATTTTAATATATCATAGAACTTAAGGCTACTTACTTGTCTTAGCACGTGGTGAAAGAATAAAAAGAATTAAAAATAACTATTATTTCAGGGCTCGAAAAACCGCCTGTCCTCGGTGGTCAAAAATTCCCCGCGGACAACGAATTTCTCGAATCCGACGTCCGCTCGGACGATCATTTTCCCGTTAATGTTCGTGATACATTTTCAATTTTTGTTATCTTACAAGAGTCTAGCTCCTCACTTCTAAAATGACCCTCTAATCTAGATATACAGCAACATACTGCGTATGGTGGAATTGATGTTTTCTCGGTCTGGGAGTACTGCAGCGGTTGACAGAGGCTTTTCAGCAATGAACTTAAAAAAAAAAAAAAACACATTACGTACTGGTGTTAAACAAGTAACGTTATAAACACAATTATGAACATCTACTTAAATGGAAAATCCCTTTCAGATTTCTGAGCAGAAACCTCTGTAAAACATTGGATTGATTGTGGAACTGGCAAACGTCATATTTGATTCATTTAAAAAACGCAGTACCCTCGGATAAATTGACATTCCAGATAACTTGACCTTTGTCCTTTAAATTATTTTATAAAAGAAATAATTTTTTTCACGAAAGAAATACTAGGTTACTATTAGTAACCTAGTATTTCTTTTATTACTGTATAATGTAATCCTAGTATTTTTAAACCTAGTAACTACTAATTCATTGTGCAATTTATATAAATGTGTGTAATAAATAGAAGAAAATTATATTTTTATTTATTTAGAAGCGACGGGTTAGTTTCAAAGGAGGACGGGTACATTGTTGGACAAGCCGTCCTCGGGGACGGGTAAAATTTCTGAGTTTTTTCGAGACCTGTACTGTTTGCTATGCAAAAGAAGAGGTAGCAGTTTTGCACATCATGGTGTGCAAAACTGCTACCTCTTCGTCCCTGTTACGTTACTTCTGCTACTGTAATTCAAAAGCAACAGTGACAAATAGCAGTAAATCTGATTATTTCGATATAAATTTAATCGACTAAATACTTTAAATAGATAATCAATTTAACTAGTTCTTAGTAAAACTAATCGATATCATCAATATCTTTTGAAATAAATTAAAATAATTAATCGTTATACTTAGTAGTCCTTTTAATGTTAAAAAACGATTTTGAATAACCAATATATATCGTAGTATGCAATATAATAGTACGATTTTTAATTACCAATATGGGAACTCTTTTTTTTTTTTTTTTTTTGTTAAAATAACATAAGAAAAGATTTTATCCCAGATAAAATATTAAATTATAACTCATAATTCTTCGGGCTACTAATATTTTCATAATGTTTCATAACGGATTTCAAAGAACAAGGTTCGAGTAAGAAAAACGGCGAGTCAGAAATCACAAGTTCAAAAAACCATTGAAGATTGAGTTCAAACATTTAAAAATATTTTAAAGAAAAATTTTAATTTTAGGTTTTAAACGTTTTCTACCTTCTTTAAACAAATGTTGTTTTTTGATTGCATATTAAGTGTACCTGTATATATATATATATATATATATATAAGACAAATCATGATTAGTTTTGGTGATTTTTATGGAAGTATTGTGCGACTTTAGTTACCTCATGTTATAGACAGCAGAATACTCTCGAGGATTAATTTCTCTTATTATGTGATGAATAAGTTATAATTTTCTTTGTTTAAATAAAAATTCCTTGAAGTTCAAATATGACTTTTTCTTTATGCTTGTTTAACATTTTCCACTACGCACTCAACTAAGCCAGCAGTTATTATAGTAAAAATCTAATCTCTAAATTTTATAAGTTATTATTGTTATTAAAAACGATTAAAGATGCCACTAATTCGATGTTTTGTTTTAATGAATATGAATATTGATTTCTGAATATGAATATTCATGAATATGAATATTGATTTCTTAATTAAGTGCACAGTAAAGAGCAAACTTAGTCCTAAATAAATTTTTAATAATCTTTTCAGACAAAAATGTCACCGTATTGATTAAAGTTATTATTTATAGCTATTAGCTATTAGTTTTTATTTATAGCTTTTCAACATTTTATGAAATTTTTTTTTTTTTTTTTCCTTTAAAAAAGAAAAGAATGTATGGTATGAAAACCAAAGTTTATTTAATTTTTGTTGTTGTTATTAATAGGGATTTCGATATTTCCGTAATTACGCGTTTATTTTGTCCTGGTCTGGTGAGCATTAATTTTGTACGCCAAGAAACAAAGCAACGAGACCGTCAGTAAAGTAGGAGAAAACAGATGGCGCCACTAACCATTTTTTTATTTATTTAAATTTTGCTGTTCGGAAGGGGGAAAAACACTTTGTTTTAGTTTTAGTGACGGATATAAAAAATTTAACTTCCTTATGAGATTGTAATTCTTGTTTATTTCAGTAATGTATAATTAATCAATATTTTTGGTAGGCATGCATAGATGTGTGATTAAGAATATATAAGTAATCCAGAAGATGCACAGATTGAAATGTAGAGTATTATAGGTGAATGCCCTAGAGTTCAGAACTAATTATTACATTCTATCAGCTCTAAAAGTTGAACTGAATTCATATTTTAGAATTTTCACTTTATTATATTTTTTACTTCAATCTTAAACTTTCTATCCGCAAAATAAGAGAGCACGAAAATTAAAAAAGATAAAAAAAAATTCAAAAGGTATGCAATAAATAAATCAAATCAAATATTAATTCGATATTAAATATAATATAGAACTTGGAAATGGAATTCATTTTTTAAAAACTATTAATTTAGTTATTTTAAAACTTCAAATAAATCTTTTGATTTTCGAATATTTTATTCTCTATATTATTTCTTCAATATGATTTTAAAATTTGTGGTATTTACATAACAGTAATGCGAAACAAAAATTTCATAGATATAAATTTATGAACAAAATGATAACTCTTGACATGTAATCAACAGGATTCAGTCCCGGCACTCATGTGTGATAGGACAGCTTCGTAACCACTATACATTTCCCCTCACGACAAATTGTACTTAACATTAGAATGAAAAAAGAAGATAGAAAACTTTATTTGTTTCACACCGTAAAAAATAAATGTAATTAACTTGATGTAAAAATATCATGTCTTAGAATAATATCTTTTGCCTCGATCATGCTTCACATAATTCTCAAAAATATGCTTTTTTTTAATTTTAGATTTTTATATACTGTATAATTTGTATTTATAATAAAACACCCAGTCTCATTTAAAGAAAAAAATTAATAAAAATTATATTTTGCTTTAAATTTTTAGTGTAAATAAAAATTTTACTTTGTTCAAATAGATGCGAGAAAAAAAAAGTAATGCAATAAGATTATTGTGAAGATTCTTCATTATATAAAACAAGACCACAAATTTGGAACAGCGATTGGCAGTCAAAGGAAATCAAACTGTGAAAAACTACATTTTCGCTATGATATTTGTCACAGTGAAAGTAACAGTGATATTTGTGACAGTGAAATTTGTCCCAGGAAAAGTAGCAGTGAAATTTGTCACAGTGACAGTATCAGGGAAATTTGTCACAGTGACAGTAGCAGTAATTTTTTCACTGTGACAACTTTTTGGTTGTCAAAGTGACTGGAGCAGGTGACAAGTCACTGCTCTGTTACTTTTGACCCATCTCTACTATGCTTGTCACGGAAACACTCGTCGGATATTTCTTATTCTTTGTCTGATTTTTAAAAGATCCCCTAGTTTCGCATCGTTGTCAAGGATGTCGAGATTTGAGCTTCTATGTCTTTCCTATAATTTGGCCGGCGGAAGCGAAAACCGGTTTAATCAGACACCACCTCGCAATAGCTTAAATTTAGATCATGATGCTATCAGACAGAGAATGCACGAGTTTGCCATGACAAAAGCTACTCCTGACAATATTGATAAAAAGATTAATGTTACTGAAGAATGTGTCAAGGATTACTCCAAGGATTTCAGTGGCCGTATTCGGGTTGTAGCAATTAGACTCGTTGTCAAACTGTTTGCGGCCATTTGCGCTTGAACCCGTGTGTCCGTAGTAGTTATCGCAAGTAGGGGTCTCCCCTGAAGCTAAATTCTGCTGTCGGCCGATAGGTCAAGTTAGTAGCGGCGTCAAGTGATGTTAACTACCTCACTGCGAAAAGTAATCATCAGAGAGATGTTTTCTTCAAGCAAAGTACAGCGGACTTCAAGATTGTTGACTATTCACAACTCTTTTTCCTGCCATCATCCCATGCTTTTCTGGAATTCATTTTTTCTTTTGAACTTTACTAATAATATGTGCTCATTTTTCCTAATATCATTTCCTTATATGTCGACTCAAGGTTTTCTCTCGTTTTCCCGGATTTCATGATAAATGGATAAAAGGCCACTTTGGCCTTAGGCGCCCAGGCCAAACCTTTATGACTGACTGACTTGTTAAAATTGGTCAAATATTTTTATCAATGATATTTCGAAATATTTTTAAATTCAAGAGGAAATGACCTCACATTATAAAGTCTTTTTTCGCCCTGACTAAGAGAATTTTTATATTGAGCTCCGGCATTATTAACCCACTCACATTGAAAAATGAAAATCTCTTTTTGTGCAGAAACGAAAATTTTCGTTAGCTCTCTATAATCGTAGAAAAATCACAGTATTTCAAAATTAGTATTAAAACAATTCATTTTTCATTTGCTTTCAGAAGAAATAAAACAATTGTTACTACGACAAATATAAATAATTAAAGATTTATATAAAAATCAAAAGATAAATTAAAGAGAATTGTACTCAGCATTTCAAACAGCAAACTTGCCTACTTTTCGGAAGACTTTATTTTTATATTTAATGTAAAAGTAAAATTTTAGCTTTAATGCTTGATTCCTGTTAAATATGATTTAATGTACTTTTAATTATCATTACATTTAAATTGTTTAAACACGCATAAAAAGATTTGTTAGTTATCCTTTTGTGTTTTATGTTATGACGAAAAATTAATTTAGTGTTTACCTAAGATGTCACTTCAATAATTGTTGCAATTTAACATGGGGAAAAAGATATCTTTGAAGAACGTCAAAGGTAGCATGTATACAATAGCTTGATAGAAAACATCAAGCTGGAGTTATAGCGGTAAGTTTTCGCTAGCTTTGATTAGAATGTTGCCAACCACCTCTTTATGTTACAGGGTTTCTACGGGCGACTAAAAATGCAAAAAGTGCAGTCTCAAAAAATTCACAAATTTATTGAAAGAATTTATAATTAGCTACTTTTCTAGCAACTGGACCGGACTGTGTAGAGGTCAGGTAACTGGTCTTGCGTCAGAAAGGTTCTGGATTCGAATCCCGGGCAAGACACGGACGTTCTTTCATTCTCTGCACTATCTGTCCTTGCTGTGAAAGCAACGTTGCCCCACCTAATATGGTGCGCCTGAAAAAGTGATCAATAAATCTGCCCTTTTGATGTCTGTATTGACGAAAGGTCAGGTGGGCATTGGAGAAAAGAAAGATAACAAGAACTTTTTCTAGCAAATAGTTTTTAATATACTAGCAGAAAAAGGCTATTCTTTTTTTTAAAAAAAATTATGAATAATTTGAAATGTAAATCGAAAATCATTGTGGTAGCTGCGATTGAATAATTATAGAGATAATAAATAAATAAAAGTTAATTGAGTTATTACCACTTTTCACATTTTGGCTCGCATGTGGCATCCCTGTATAATTCATAGCAACCTAGTAATGTTCTTTTTTTAATGTTATTTCAAAAGTTTCCCGAATGTAATGGGTATAACATTTATATGGTAAACAGAATAATCTTGATAAGGTAATCTTAATAATAAAACACTTGTCTATCTAAACTTGTATCTTTTTTGAAAAAAAAACGGTCGTTCTAAAAGGAACGCCGTTAATATGTAAAACGTAGATAGTATTGGATGACAGAACTATTTTGCTTGTGAAATATTTTTTTTTTTTGGTTAATGGCGGGCACTTGGGTCTATTTCCCATTGACCTCAGAAATGCCAGAATGGCTACTCTCTTTTCGTTACCCAGTGAGCACCTATGGCTAAGCGACGGCGGTGGAGTAGCGTCTCCCACGTCATACAACCACAAACCCGTTTATAGGGCGGGATACATTCTCACAGAAGAAACGACATAGAACAGAGAGAGAGAGAAAGAAACATCCATGCCCTGAGCGGGATACGAACCCGCAACCACCGCAGTCAGGCACGCTAACCCCTCGCCCACCTGGTCGGCTGTTTGTGAAATATAAATCTTGATAATGAAACAGAACCATCTGGTGCACCAATCACTTAGTTCTGCTAAACAAAACTAATTTGTTTCGGAAACATAAATCCTAATATTAAACAGAACTATCTGGTAAACCAAACACACAGTCCTGCTAAACAGAACTATCTGGTAAACCAAACGCATAGTCCTGATAAACAGAACTATCTGGTATATCAAACACATAGTCCTGCTAGACAGAAATAATTTGTTTCGGAAACATAAGTCGTAATAATGAACAGAACTATCTGGGTAAACCAAACACATAGTCCTGCTAAACCGATCTATTTTTTTATCAGAAGTATTCTGTGTCTGAATTATAAATTCTAATTATGAATCAGGGAACTAATTTATAAACCAGACGCATAGTTGTGGTAAACAGTTCAAATTTGTTTCTGAAACACAAATCCTTATTGTGAAACATTTGTTCCACGACATTTTTCTTTTTTTGCAAAAAAAGAACGCCCATTCAAAAAGACGTAAGGGCGAAAATGGTTTAATGGAAAATAAATGCTGCAAATTAAAAGGTTAGATTGAATACATTCAAATATAATATAACTCTTCAGATTCCAAATAAGAAATAAGATATTAAGATTAGATTAGATATTTGATACAAGCTTCTTTATAAATTGATTGTTTGGAAAATATGGTGGATACCTAAGAAATTTATGCAGATTTACCCTTTAGGCCAAAGTTTCCTCTCGATCAATATTTATATTTACACAAAGGTGCATTTAAATTTTGTTCACGAAGCACTTCTGTTTTTTCAAATTCAATCTTACTCTTGAAAGAAAACATGAATATTAAATTCGATAGGTGAGATTTTCCTCCCGAAGAGCAAAAATTTTCCCATTTTTCTTATCTTTTCATAAAGCATTTAAGCCACATAATAAATATTCTGTATAATAATATTTTAAAGGTTTTTGTTCTTATTTATTTTGTTTCATATTAATATTTATTTTTATAATAAATTGTTTACTATATATTTACACTACCGGTCAAAAGTTTGCGAAAATTTTGAAATCTACAAAGAAAAGGTCTAAATTCAAATGTTCATAGAACTGCGAAAAATCATTCAAATTGCGTAAACATTTGATATGTTCTAAAGTGAACCCTCTACAGTTAGTTACATATGATCAAATTGTAATACTTTGATTTTTGCGAACTGAATCCAGCTTTTCATCATAGGTTGTTCTTATGGTGAAAAAATTTGTTAAGTTTAAACACTTGCCAACCGCGCAAAAAACTTTTTTTGTACTTTCTGTTAATGGGAAATAGTTATTTAAACCGTTCTATGTAAGCCCTCAAAATTTCAGATCGATTTGATTTTGTTTGACTAGGTTATAGAATTTTGAAAAACAAGAGTACTTTTTTCGATTATTGAGCATTCCACATATGCAGTCTTTTTGTTTATACATCTTCTACCAAAGAACTTTTTAATTTTAATGTTTTCTATATTTCAAATAATTAATATTTATTATAAAACAAATTCATTATTGTAATTATTGTTATTTCAAAGAATTTATTATGAACAATATAAATAATATCTCATAGCAATATCTTTATGAACAATATCTCATAGATGTCACCAATGAAACAGGACTCTACGTTGATCGTTCACGTTCCGGAAGGCCAAAGATTACATCAAATCGAGATGATCGAAAAATTATTGTTACAAGTTTAAGGAGTAGATTCGATACACCTGCACAACTGAAGTGTAAATTATTCTCAGGTTCAGAAAAAGTTTCAACTTCAACAATAAAACGACGTTTGCGTAAAAATTCTATAACTTAGTCAAACAAAATCAAATCGATCTGAAATTTTGAGGGCTTACATAAAACGGTTCAAATAACTATTTCCCATTAACAGAAAGTATAAAAAAAAATTTTGCGCGGTTGGCAAGTGTTTAAACTAAACAAATTTTTTCACCATAAGGACAACCCATAATGAAAAGCTGGATTCAGTTCGCAAAAATCAAAGTATTACAATTTGATCATATGTAACTAACTGTAGAGGGTTCACTTTAGAACATATCAAATTTTCACGCAATTTGAATGATTTTTCGCAGTTCTATGAACATTTGAATTTAGACCTTTTCTTTGTAGATTTCAAAATTTTCGCAAACTTTTGACCGGTAGTGTATATATTTTTTTAAAAATAGGCCATCCATGATCACCATATATATCTATCTATCTATTATATTCTATATATTTCATATCAAAAATGATCTCAAAAGATGTACTCAGTGGAGGTTGTCAACTAATATTTAAGGACATAAGGAAACCACTATAGAAATATGACGAATAGCGATTTAAGAAAGGTGGGGATTAAAACGATCCAAATCTGGTTGATTTGACGAGGAAATAAAATGGAATTAATCGAAGATCCATCAATTTTCACTTGGCAATAAAACAAGATATTTGACATTTTTCCATGCATTGCTCAATAGTGACTTGTGGAATTTCGATAGTAGTTTTATTATTTTTCTTTCTTCTTTTAGACTTGTTATACTCTTTGTAAATAGAGTAGATGTCTCAAAGGTTATGCGATTTTCCCACTCTCAGCACTTTTCCTCTCTCTCCTTTTAAATAGTTTCAGCCAAATCTTGCTTTTTTCTCCACGGCAGTGCGTTTCAATAAGAAGTAGCAAGATTCACAAATACTATGGTAGCGGAGAGTTTAAAAGTGTGGCAAAAAGGCAAATCGTGTAACCTTAAGAGGACGCCATACCCAGAGAAAAAATCCGAATTGGCAAAATCAGTCGTAAGTCTCGCACTTACATCAAATCGCACAGGAAAGGCGAAAAATTGGAGATAAAGAGATTCCAAGTTATACAGGTACTTTGAAAAATTAAATTTAATTAAGAAATTCTATTAAAAGCCCTTTAATTGTTTTTAGTAGAAAAATATAGGTATTTCTGTAAATTAATTATACCACATGCATCTATTTACCTAGCATTTTTTTTTTAACACACACTTAACACTGAAATAATTTTTCAAAGATTTTTGACATCTAATTAACCATCTTTGTTTCGATCATTCTTTTAAGGTTATAAAAAGCAGCAAATCTCTCATATCCAACATTTTCCTGGTATTCAAGAGTAGTTTATAAGAGTTCTACAGCTTTTTCTACTTTTTCGCATTCACATTTGCTTCATCAATATGATCCTCAACTTCTTCTTCTTCTTCATCTGATATTCCTTTGACATTATCTATGGTTTCGCAGCTGTCAATGTTCTGCATGTTGCCGGACAGTTGCCCACTTGTAAAAATCTTAAAAATTAATGTCAATATTAAATTCAGATTTTATTGCATTCCATTCTTGCAAATCTGGCACTGCATTTCCAGTGTCAACAGTTTCTTCCTTTTTACTGATGCCTTCAACCTCTTGCTCATCATCTTCACCAACTATTCTTAAAACCAGCCTTTTTAAAACCATTTTGAATAGTTTTTAGTGACACATTTCTCCACGCATAACAGTCATTCTGATAGCATCCAACACATTTATTTTTGGAAGAGAACTTTTTTCATCAATAACATCTACAAGTTTGCTTACCAACTGTTTTTTATAGTTCACTTTAAAACTCCTAATTATCCTTTGATCGATTGGTTGCAATTTTGAGGTGAAAATGAATTTCTACTCCTAGCTTTTTTATCTATGTTGAAAAGGTTTATCCCCACTTCCTATGGGTTCCTGAAATTCATCTCTGTCTGCAAGTTCTACTGATAAAGAAAGTTTTGGCATTTGTGCTCTATTATTAGAAATTCGAGAAGCGAAGGTTTTGAAAAATAAATTTCGACATAAACAGGCTCCACTAATATATATATATATATATATATATATATATATATATATATATATATATATATATATATGTATATATATATATATATATATATATATATATGTATATATATATATATGTATATATATATATATATATATATATGTATATATATATATATGTATATAAATATATATATATATATATATATATATATATATATATATATATATATATATATATATATATATATATATATATATATATATAAAATCGGCTCAGCAGAAAATAAGCAAATATGATGTTTCCTCATGACAATAATATTCAACTTATTAAAATGAAATTATTTAAATTAAAAAACTAATACGGTTATTCATTAAAATAAGAAAATTTACTTTGATTCTTATTGTATGATTATCTGCACTAGGCTGGCAATAAACCATTGCGGAAACATATAATGATCTGAAGTGAAGTCCAAGTAAAAAGTGTTTAATCAGTAATTATTGAAAAAACTAAATGTATATTGTTTCTGGAATAAAACATTATTAAATAATTAATTTTTTTTCCTATTAAACACTGCTCAAAGTAATTTCAGATATGAAAAAAATTAAAGAATGAAATATTTAGTGTAAACAAATCATACAATTTCTAGCAAACTTGAGTAGGATTTTTAATATTTTGTAAAATCATTCTACATGTAATAACTTGTTAAAGCATTTTGAAATCCATTTCAAAGTGCCGTAAGCGACATTTTAATGAACTGCTCGCGAAATATCTAATGCCATAAAATATGATATTTTAAAACCAACATAAAATGAGCATAAAATAAGTGTTTGCATCACATAAAATTTTCTTAAACCGGTTTTTATTACCCCGAGTCAAGTTTTTCGATTAATAATTTGGTGCTAAATTTCAAAAGTTAATATTCTGTAAGTCAGCTAAGAAATAAGAAAATTCCCGGGTTTATTTGCTACAGTGAAGTAAAAAGACACACTTTTTGCTTGGGAAAGGAAATGTTTGTAAAAAGAAACACTTTAGAGCAAAAGCAAGTAGTATTAACAAATCAATATTTCTTTAAATGTTTGTTTAAGATAACACTTTAAAGAACAAAAGAATAACAAGGTTATTTTATTTTATGATGATTGTTTTTAAGTGAAAAATGCAATTATTTTAACTCTTTCAGGTCACATGGCTGTTCTCAACCAATCAATTTCTATAGAACAGCGGTTCCCAATTTTTTTTAACAGCGGAACTCTAAATCATCGAGATTCTTTTGGCGGAACCCCGAGACTTTATGAATAAATTTCACTAGCAATAGATTATTTAACTAAAGACTATTAATTATTTTAAAAATATGTAATGATCAAATTTTTTTTGAAAATATTTAGTGAACGAGGGAAGAAGGAAATTTTTTCGTTACATCGCTTTATCGCTATTAGTCTTCCATTTTTATTATTTATTTATTTATTTTTGACTAAGTTTAATTCACAGGTTTTGAACGACATCTAATCGAATTCTCAATTTGATTTCAATGCATTCATAAACTGAAAATAAACGAGTTGAAATACATGAAATACGAGTTTACATTAACATAAAAAAAAATTTTATAAAAGGAAAGAAGAAAAAAAACATTTCGATTAGCTATCGGAAAATTTTACTTCCCCTTTGTTAAATTTGGATATTTTTATTCGATTTAAACTACTAAAGGAATTTTTCATAAATGAATATCCTTTTCATAATTCATTTATTATATTGTTATTAGAAAAAAAAAACATTCTTTTAAAATTTCTTTATTCACAAGCATTTCAATAAAATAATTTAATAAAACTAACGGAAACCATTAAATAAATTACGTATTATTAATTGGATATAAATTTAATAACAGGTTACGAAAAATATTATTAGTTAAAAAAGATACTAACTCTCTTTCACAGAACCCTAGGGATAAATGGAACGCCATTTGGGAACAGTTGCTATAGAGTATCAGCAAATACAACCACAAAAAGTTAATCTCTTAAAGGTTTAAGAAATATTAAATGTCATTTTCCAAGTATGAACTTATTGGGCTTTAAAACAAGCAAAAATATTTCCTGATTTAAAACTTCATTAGCTTCAAAAATATTTAAATTGGAAATAACAGACGACATGTTTCAGCGCTCCTGAAATCGAAAATCTGATTGTTTTTTTCGGCAAGTGTTAATTTATTTAATTATTAAACATTTAAATTGTCCCAAAAGGCCTCCGTAAGTGATGCAATCAAAAACGATCCCTGATTGGTTATGACGTCACATGTGCTGGATTGGTTATGACGTCACATGTGCTGAATGGAAACGTGCCATCCGCTAAGGCTATTTCAATGCTCTTTTAGGTTTGATATCACGTATATCGTATGAACATTCTTCGTAAATAATTAGTAAAAAATTTGTAAATTAAAATTACTGTTTTGAGAGTGTGTGCAAACTGAAATAAAGATTTTAAAACTTCAAACGTTGTTATTTATCACTAAAATATCTGAAGAAATTATTATGCAGCACTTTACAGCGAATCAACATTTCTTTTCGGCTGAAATCAGTGGTGTTAAAGTTCATAGAAAATAATATTTTATTCCACTTACTTTTAAATTAAAATAATGCTCCATTACAGTCTAATTACTCAATTAAAATTAGTCGCAGATTGAATAGAAATGATATACATTTAGATATAGGATGGATGATTTTATAATTCGCTATTGCATTAAAACAAATCAGTATTTTCATAAATCTAGTCCATTGAAAAATATCAGTCCATCATCGTTACAATATATGTGCTAATGTTCAAGAATGCAAATAATATAATTTAATGTTGCTTCTTTTATTAATTTAATTTTTTTTTTTTTTTTACTATGTATGCAATACTTAAATAAACATTAACGCTTATATATATTATTCCTTGCGTAAATAGGAATTTCGTTACAGTTAGAAATTATTTTTATTTTTAAATTTATAAATTTTAATTCCTTTTTCTGCAATATAGTATTAACAGAGTATGATTAATGTTCATTTCACTCCTTATTTTTGAAAACTATTTGTCAGTGCTTGCAATGAAGAATTATAAAACAGTAAAATTAACTTATACAAAATGGAAAGAAATTCTGTATAATGCACATTCTTTATTATTTATTAAATAATTAAAAAATAAACAGTGATGTTGATATTTTTTCTCAATATTTTTATTCTTAGAGTAAATAGGAACTTTGCTATGGTGAAAAATTATTTTTAAATGTATTAATAAAATTGAATTCCTGTTTCTGTAATATAGAACTAAGTAAATGCATATGCTTGATTTCAAATACTCTTATAACATAAATTAAGGCAATTCAAATAAAGTTAACAAAATCTACTGGAATATATAATTTTTTTTCTTTTAACTTTAAATTTTTTTTTGTTGAAAGAATGAATTTAAAGTTTTGCTGGGATGACAAGTTTTTTAAAAAGCTACTGCTATGCTGAAGACAATTACTTGCTTCGAATTCACGCTAGAATAAATAAATAAAAATTATCAATAACTTAAACTTTCCTACATTTTAGAATCTAACATTACATAAAAAATTGACCCAACATTTTTTTCGCTTTGGCGACTGCCCACGTTCGGTGAACTTTTTTAAAAACAAAAATTTTTTTGAAAAATTTTATGCTTATTTATATAAAATGGGATAAAATATGACATAAATAAGAAAAATTATAACAATATATTTTATAGTTTGTAAAATTTTGTTGAAATTAGGTCAAAAATTAGTGATTTTTAAGGGTTACGCTGGACACCCTCTACTCATCAGTTGTGTCTTATAAAATACAATTTCCTTTGGAATATATATTATTTTAACCCTTTTCTGTGTTCTGAACTAAAAGTTAATTGAAATTTTAAAAATTTGCTGAAATATGCCCTATTACGTAGAAAAACAGCAAAATAACGGTATATTTTTTAAGTTTTTTGGATTTACATAGCTATAAAATAATCAAATATTGAAATAGAATTTTAGTTCTAGCTCAGAACACAGATAATATGATTTATAACAGTGTTACAAAATTGCACCATAAAATTCCTAATAATTTTTGAGAAATGACGTCCAGCGTGAATCGCAAAACAGAAAAATTCACTTTTCCAGAAAACACATTTTAACATTTATTTGTACAGTAAAAGTAAATTACATATATTATACAAACTTTAAACTATCTAAAAAGTTATACCAAACCATCATATACTCCATACTTGTTTAAATTGGACTTTTCACCGAATATTATTTTTTTCCTGACCCTTTTTTCAATAGGTTGAAAATCTCCGTACAAATGCTCGATTTTCTATTTGTAAGCATCTGTTTATTTTTTGTAATTTTAG
This sequence comes from Parasteatoda lunata, assembly GCA_949128135.1. Taxonomy (NCBI): domain Eukaryota; kingdom Metazoa; phylum Arthropoda; class Arachnida; order Araneae; family Theridiidae; genus Parasteatoda; species Parasteatoda lunata. The sequence continues at coordinate 82,178,712 of OX421978.1, forward strand.
CTTTAATTACTTCAGAAATACAGGTGATAATAACAATATGTAGCTAGATATAAAAAACAATAAAATTGCTATTTCACATCAATACATTATTGAATATTTTAAAATTTTAAGTATGAAATTAGTGTATTATATGTTTGTGTATTACACCATTAGACAAAATTATAACCAATAAAACATATTTCTTTTATACTACATACTAATCAATTTTATCCAAGCTTAGCTTTGAAGCACTAACAGTATTTACCGTATCACTACTATTTGTATCAGTAGTTACACTGTAAGTTTTGGTATGCCGATTACCGTGAAAAGATCTCTTCTTAGATCTTTTTTTAGAAGCTCTAGCTTTAACCATACTTCACTAGTAAAGGAAAAACTACAAATAACTAAAAAAGTATCAAATTATATCGAAAAAATTTCAAAATATAACTAGAATCTTGTTCAAGAACGGAATGTGAAGCGCGTGAAACAATCAGAGAACAAAATATGTAAACATCATAGCAGTTGCCTTTCAAATCATATTTCTTCAAGAAAAATCATTAATAAATAATTGCCAGATGCATTTTAATACATTTATAAATATTATTAATATTATTTTATGGCTTTTTACTGAAAGGAAAACAAAAAATCAATGCATAACAGCTTTGTTTACATTAAAATCTGTCACTTTTTATTCCACTTCCGGTTTTTAAATCGGCTATAACTTTACAAATAATTATCAGAAAATTATAAGTAAAACATTTTTGGAATTTTGAAAGTTCATACTTTTGAAAAATGTATTAAACAGAAAATCGATTTTTTGGAAGAAATCTTTCATTTTAAGGTAGGCGAGAAGATGCCATCAGTCGCCAAGATGAAAATAAATCTTCGAAATGAATTTGAAGTATACATTAAAATTAAGATTAATATGGTTTAAAAAAATGAAAAAAAAAAAAAAACGAAGTTATTTTGTATTTATAGCGCATCATTTAATAAGGAATAGCACGCACTTTTTATATTGAACTAAAAAATCTTAAATACTCTCACTAGAAAATTTCGTCAACTATTAACAATGTTTCAGTGGGTTACCATTGAAATTTAACATTATAAAAATACGTTATATTAAACCCACATTTTTATTAATCGATATTAGGGCACAATTTTTTCTACAGATAGTTATTGACCATCTAAAATAGTTGGATTTAATTACGATAATTCAAACGAGGGCAAGAACGTACTGGCTTTCACTGCACAGCGATTGTAAGTGAACGGCAGAAGGACACGTGTGACGTCAGTTCGGGAATAATCACGTGACTCCCCGTTTCAGGTGAAAACGAAACTAAGCGTTTTTTGATTAAAAATAACTAAATAAATAGCCTTCTTAGAAGAGTAATAAAATGTTTTCTAGGAATTTTGAGGGGTTCTGAATGCATTAAAATTTTTAAAAAAATTGTCTGTAATTGTCCATTGTCAGGAGATGAGGCTTAAGCTTTTCTTCCATAAGGAATTAAACTACGAAATTATTTACGTAAAATTGAAAAATATAAGAAAAAATAGAATAATAGTTCTGTAATATTAAATTTACTAATTTTTAAAAAAAATGTTGACTTTAAAGGTAAACTATGGTAATTCCTATCAGTTGATTTACATTAACATAAAACGGAAAAGGAAGAATATTTATCATAATAATATGCTTCGCCTTTGTTGAATTTGGGTATTTTATTTGATTTAAAAAACTAAAGGAGTTTTACATGAATGAATATCACTTTCATAATTCATTTATTACAATGTTATTAGAAAAAAATCATCCCCTTAAAATTTCTTTATTCACAGGCATTTCAATTAAATAATTTCATGAAAATAACGGAAGCATTAAATAATTGGACATTACATAACATTGAATATGTACATTACATACGTAAAAAAATTACATAAACGGATTATTAATTGGATATAAATTTTACTACAGTACTTTACTTTATCCGTAACACTAAAAATTATTTTGTAATACTTTTTTGTTTATATTTTAATGTTTGATAATTTCTATGCATATTTCAATATTCCAGCTAGCTATTCTTCAAAAAAATTTATAACCTAAAAAAATATTTACAATTTTAAGCTTAATCTTTAAAAATATATATTTAGTTTGTGGCGGGGAATTCGAATAAATGATCATGGCTTGTTTTTTTTTTTGTTTTTTTTTTTTTTTTTAATTTATAGAAAGAGAAGAAGATCTAACTGTTTAGTAGTTTTTCAACCAAAGAGTGTTAATCTAAGTTGGATACACCAATTCACAAAAAAAGAAACAAAACATTTAAATTTATTATTTAAAAATTAAATAAATAAATAAAATAAACAAGGAGGGAAGACTAAAAAGTAGGCGTTACGACCACGAAAAGGACTAAGTAACGCCTACTCTTGCAAAAACTTAAGTAACGCCTACTCTTGTGAAGTAAAAAGCGATACAAAAAGAATTCTTATTTATTTATTTATAATCATTGTTTTATTATAACTTTTTTCTATGTAGATTCTACTTTTATACATTTTAGGCATTACATTTTGATCTTTTTTACATTAATAAATTATTATATTAAAATACAAAAATATAAAATATTTTAATGTTTATATTAGCAATTAAAACTACTAAATGGGTACATTTTATATGTTAAAAATTCTTAAGTTATAGCTAAGACTATAAAAGTGTTCCCTTAGTTAAAAATCACAATTCCTAACAGTTTTTTTAGGACACGTAATATGTTAATATTCAATTTTTTGATATAAAAAAATAAAAAATATATTACGTTGAAAACAATACTTTTGAAAAATTTTAATACTTGGACCAGTTTAAAGCCATTTAACGTAAAATATGAATAAGAGGTACGGGTTAGCAGATATAACCGATTATTTGATAAATCAAAGAAACACAGAAAAAAAAAGTGTGCGGTTTGCAGCTTTCCGCAAAATTACCATCGTCTCGGCAGAACAGCATGGTTCAGATTGAGAATAATGTTAACAGATACATCTGCAAATATATTATTGAAATGGAGCTAACAGTATTTTTTTTTTTATTAGGTTGGACTTTTAACATATTAGTGTTCTTAAATTTTTCTTTTAATCTTTTTAATCAATAAAATGTTTTTATTTAAAAAAATGATAAAGTTGTATACAGTCAAGATAACGGATTGGGATACCTGCAAGTGACGTAGAGTTCCTGATTGGTTATTGAAATGTGGCATTCGCTTGCGTTAGCAGCTGTTCTTTCCATTCTATTTCGAATAAGCCACGCCCATCAAGTATTAATTCTCTTAAGTGACTCATTCTTTCGGATCAATTTCAATTCTTTCACTATATATTTCTTACTTAACACAAAGACAGACACGAAGCCTTGTATAGAACATAAAAAAAAAAATTAAAATAAACTAATTATGCATTGAAGCTGCCAAGTACACTAATAAATATGACGGTTACAATAAAATACATAAATAAATAATAAATTAAAGTTAAGTAAAATACATAAACGAGAAAGAATTATATTTTAACAAATTCGATATGCGATAAGGCGCTGTATTTAACTTCACGTTAATTAACATTCTAACCTATGTGGAAAAACTTAACTTCAACACGCCATTTTGCTTTAATATGTCATCTACTCTGTAATCGATCAACTGGCGATGAGTTTATAGGTCATGTGTGTAGTGATTGTAATCTTCACGAATCGAAAGTACCCAATTCCATACATTTACATTGATCATGTATTATTATAACTTTTAATGTTCTAGTGCTAGGTCAATCTATTTCCGAAAAACTGAGTTATAAGCACTTTTTGGTAATTACTCTAGAGCTTGTTGCTTTCACTTTCAAAAGATGTATTATTTTCATTAGATTTAATATAAAAGGTTTTTATCGAAACCATTCTTAAGTTCTTTGTTTATTTTGTTGAATTTAAGTTTTAGTTAGGCTCATTTGTTACATACTAACTGTTTTGTTATTATAATTTTTAATTTTGTTTACTAATATTTATATTATTAAGTTTTAACCCTTTGCACTTCGATGTCACCTGTGAGGCGTCATCAACAGTCACCACTCTGAAATTAAAAAAATTTATACCTGAAATAATGACGTAGTTACTACACAAATCGTTATTCTACTCTTCTTTGCAGCTGTTAACCTTCGAGTATTCAGCCCCTGGAATCTCTTCTCCAGCATTTTCCTACTTGATTGCAAATCTCCAAGCACAGCATCTTCGTCACGAGGGTATGCCTTCTTGGCTGTAACATTTTGGTATCATCTTTATGTTTCCTATTTTAAATGATTCAGTGATTATATGAGTTCAAACAACATTTTAAAGTACGCAGAGAGCAAACGTTTAAAATTAACTTTCAAGCATTTAATCTCTTGACATGTCATTTCTTGATATAGCAAAGATCTTTGATTGCACTGTAAACAACAACTTGCAACGGAATGTGTAGAAGACGTCCGAGACACGTCAATTATTGTTTTGACATAAGAAACGAATGATGTCTCCCAAACGTCTTCGTATGTCAAGGGGTTAATCAGTAAATACTTCAAAACGTGAAATACATTTAATATGAGTCGCTTTTATTTCATAAAATTATTATTACCTTTACAAAGATGCCAACTTGCTCCGGACAGAAAATAAATATTTTCGAGTGGTAGTTTATTAATGAGTGATTCTTAGTTTAATAAATTCAATTTATAAAGTTTATATAATTCGCAGGGCCGGGATAGCCTGGTCGGTAGGGCGCTGGGCCCATGTCCGAGAGTTCGTGGGTTCGAACCCCGCCGGCCGAAGACTCCCCGTGTAGTAAAGTAACTGATGCACATTAAATCTGTCGAGTCACAAAAGTCCTCCATGTTCCCATAACAGATCAATACCTCCGGGGGTACTGGATTGGAGATCGATCGTTCTCTGATTCAGGTCAAAATTACGATCTTTGGATGAATGAATGGGTCCGACCTATAAACGGGTGCGACGTATGGTGTGGCAGAAGTCGGATTCTTGGCCATAGAAGGCGCCACTGAAAAGACTGCCTTATATTTGCTCGGTTTCACCAAGCAGGCTTGTCCGTGCGGCAAGTGACATAAGAAACAACAACATATAATTCGCCACTTCATTTTTAGGATACCGGGACCTTAAGAAAACACCTCAAGAATCCGCATTTTGTGATGAACGGCAACCAACCAACAGGACTAGACAGTTGAGCCATGCTACACCGTCTAAAAAGTTAGTAAAATTAGTCAAATATTTGCAAATTTTAATTTGTAAATGTTAACCGTTTTTTTAATTATTGTGGAGCGTCCGGAGCAACTGGCATCTCTGCCTAATAAATTTAATAAATACTAGTGCTGTTTGAAGTAAATCTTGAAAATGATTTTTTTTTCAAAATGTTGTCGATGGTTTGCTAGGTACTTAAAACAAATATTGTTTTCTACTTAACTTTAATCATTCTTACAAGTAACTCTTACTTTTGTCAATTAAATTTTAGTATTTTCTTCATAGTTTAGCTAAATTAAATTTTGAATTTCTATTTGACGTACAGTGCGCGAAAAACTGAACGAACCACCCTGAAAAACTTTTGATCTAATAATTGTTCTTTCTCTGAATAAACATACCTTTTTTTTTCGACAAATTCGGAATTCTCACTCCCAAAATACAAGGAGCAATCGCAATGTGGAAAATATGGTTACAATAGTTAGGTCAGGAGAGCAGTCCAAAGTTTGAACCCTTTTGATAATCTTATGTTTTTCGTAATTCGCCATATCTTCAAATTTTTTTAAATGAATTGAAACATTTTTGCATTAAATTATAAATTCGTTTATCCAAAGATAATTCAATGCAAAAAATAGCTTTTAGTAAATATTTATATTTTATATTAATTATTTATTAATAGTCGAAATTTTGGGTTGTAAGGTATACAATTTTTCACATAATTTTGAAGAAGGTAATTTTACAAGGTAAATTACATAGCATTAAAAAATTAAAGCGAAATCGGGCAGAAAAATCTTAAGAAATTGAATTTTAAAAATATAATTTTTTTAAATTTAATTTTTGAGAAAATACTAGACCGATTTAGCTCAAATTTTGTAATTTGCCATGCAAATTTGCATTCTTTAAAATAATTTAAAAATTGTGTACTGCACAGTTCAAATTTTTTTTTAAACTATTGTTAAATAAAATAATAAAAAATATTTACTGTATGTTATTTTTTGCTTGGAATTAGTATATTTGGATAAACGAATTTTATAACTGTGTGCGAATTTCTTTAATTCTCTTTAAAAGTTCTCGATATATGGCGAAATACGCAAAAAATAAAATTAACTATCAGAGACAATAAAATTAACTACTTTGGAGCGCTCTCTTGACCAAACTATTTTGACCATAATTCCCAGATTTCGGCTGCCTTTATATGTTGTAGGTCAGAAATTCGAATCCATCGAAAAAAAAGGTATGTTTATTCAGTAATAGTACGTTTTTGTGTCTGATTTCTTAATTTAATATATTTTCTGCAGTAAGTAATAAACATATTTGAGATCATTCCCTCGATTCATTAAGATTGAGTTTTAAAACGTGAAGATCCGATCATTAAATCAAAAACTAGTCAGTCAGGTCTATTTTTTTTCCTTTATTTATTTATTTATTTATTTATTTTATTTTATTTATTTATTTATTTATTTTTTTGTTCACTGTACATTCAAATTAAGCATCAAGCAATTTATTGTTGTCTTAGCATTTTGATTAACAACCATGCATTTTAACTGATACGTGTAAACTCTTTTAGAGATCCCTCAAGTGTCGGGCCCTGGAGCAGTATCTGTTGGCAATCCTAATAACTACTTTTGAACTTGGTAACTATTAATTAAATCTATGCCCGGAACTTGGTGAATTTTATCATTTTCTAAGCAGATGCAGTAAATTGTACAAATCTATCTCCTTCCATTTTTTTTTAATGGCTGCGGTCAGTAAGTGTGTGGGTCACTACTTTGATCTGCCTACGTAGGGACTGAGTGTGCGTGGTATTGGTCCTCGTTACACTGTTCGACTTCGCGCGCATGTCGTCGGGTCAAAATGGAAGAGCCATCCCCTTTGCAGAAGATCAAAATTGTGATGGCATATCTTCGGATCATTCTCGGGGATGTTTCCCTGACCGTCGCCAATAGCCCATTATGCAGGTTTAGTGCGACGTAAATAAAATACCTACCTAGCTACCTACCATTTTTTTTTAAATTGATTTTCGAATCGTGGGGTTTTTTCAACACAAGTAGTATGAATAAAATTGAGATTAATAACTTTAAACTGAAGATAAAAAAAATTTAATTCATTACTTTATTTTAAGTTTTTCTCCTTATATATCTATATCCAAAATACAATTGCTGTAAACAGTTGTCGAGTGTAATAACTTGTCAATTTTTCTATCTGATATTAAGATCAGGTGGAAATTTATCACGACGTATTTTATCGTAGATTTCTTTATCTTAAGTATGAAAAACAAAAACAGAACTACGTCACTTAAAGCATGTGATGTTTGCAAATGGCATTTCATCATGCTATGTCAGAATGAATTCAAAACAAAACTATGGAAGTCGGTGATATTTCTAAGACTGTTTTTTGAATTTAAAAAACGATCAGTAACTCTTTGACGATTGATTGACTCTACTTGAATAAAAATAAAATAGTTCGTATCATTTATAATTTATAGTTCGTATCGTAATCATTCGTATCATTTCTACTCAGATTTGTTATAATTTGCTTGAAATTGAAGTATTCTATTCGATTGAATAGGTAACTTTAGTTTTAAAAATATGTTTTAAGACAGCGGTTTCCAAATGGTGTTCCGCGGAACCTTATAGTTCCGTGGAAGAGTTAAAGGTGTTCCGAGAGTTAGGACTTTTTGTTTAATCCTCTTTTAGGACTTTTTTGTAATATTTAAATCTAATCAATAAGCCATTATGAAATTATTCAAACTTAGATGCCAATAAAAAAGAAAGATCACTTTTTAATAAAAGAAATTTATAATTTTTTTCTCTCATAACGATATGGTTAATAAATTATGAAAATGACATGCATTTAAAAATTTGCATTTATATTTCTCACCGGGTTTTTCAAATCAAACTAAATTTACTATATACGTGTAAAGAAATGTTTTCCTAATAACCATTTAGTTTTCGTTTCAAAGAAACCAATATTTAGCTCATTTTATTCGTTTTAAGTTTAGGTATATGCACTAAAAGCAAGTTCAGTACTAGACTAGACAAAGCTCCAGGACTGTGAATTTAACCGAACATAAAATTTAAGTTAAGATAAAAGATAAGTATAAAATTAATTAATGACATAGTTAATTAATTTCATAATTAACTTTATGATAATACACTTTTTAAAATATATATTACAAAAAGGGAAACTATTTTTTTGATTAAAAAAGATCCAGCAGAAAAGTCTAATTATCGTAAAATAATGAATGACGCATCGAAGCATAGCGTTGAAAAAAGTTCATTTTGTATTTTTTTTATTTTTTTATCCTTGATTAAAAAATAAATTTAAGTATTACAAAAAAAATTTTTTATTGTGAACCTAAATCTTTCAGACACAATAATGAAAATATAACTTAATAGTTACTAACCCTAACCGTTCTTGAGGTTTGTTCGTTTACGCGACCCCTGTAATACATAACGATTTAGAACTTATTCATTTCGATAAAAAATTAAACTAAAAATGTCTTTTCAAAAAATCTGTAGCTTTAGAAGCAAACCTGATTTTAGATTTAAAATCCCCACACCCGAATTAAGTTAGTTCAAGAAATTGCATAAATGCAATAAAAAAAAATTTCTCCGGTGTAATTTGTAGAAAAGAAATTATACTGTAACTATTGGAAATAACACTTATATGTACTCATTTTTCTATTAGTCTAAAAAGATTAATAATGCATACGATGCGTAACAATGGGTGATTCTCACGAAACATGACAATTCACTGTCCCTTGCTCCAAGATCTAATACTATAATACTAAAAGAACTTATTTTTTTAAAAAAAATTAATAAATAGTCTTGCTGTTAGCATTTTAAAATTACTTTGCACTAGCATTGACTGTTTTGTATACTTAAAAAATTTAATTGAATATCAAAATGTCATTTTATTATTTTTTTTCTCGAGAAAATGTCAATAAACTACACTGCTGTCTGTAAGATATTAATAAGTGTAACTAAAGAAGTATACAAAAAAAAATTTTAGATTATTTTGAAGACCTTAAATTTGAAGAAATTTTTATGTCCGATTTGTCATGTTTAAAAAGAATCACCCAAATATGTCTTGTATTCAACATAGGAGTTAATTTAATAACCAGAAAAGTTGAGAGCGAATCACTTTAAATGATTAAAAAAAGTGTATTTTATCTTTATCTTACTTTGCTAAGTACTTTATCTTATCTATGTGCAGTGCGCAAAATAAAAATCGGACCACCCTAAATATAACTTTTGCTTTAAAGATCTGATATTCACGTTATAGAACTCAATATTAAAGGTTCGAAGGGGCGATTTTAAATACGATAATTAGTGCAGAAGATATTTTATGTTAAAAGCGAAATAAAAATTTTGAGCGAAATCGGTTGAATAGTTCCTGAGAAATCGAATTTTTAAAAAGTTGCATTTTTAAAATGCGATGACTCAGAAACAATTTGGCCAATTTCGCACGAATTTTGTATTTTGCCATTTAAAATTGCATTCTTTAAAACGACGAAAGTTTTTCGACTGTTATTAAATAAAGTAATAAAAAATTAAAAATATTTTCTGAAGGTTATATTTTACATGGAATCATCTTTGGACAAACGAATTTTATATTTTTGTGAAAAAAATTTTCTTTCTCTCAAAAAAGTTCTCGAGATATGGCGAAATATGTAAGAAGTAAAATAAGAAGTAAAAATATTAGCATTAAGAAGTCTAAATTTAGAGCAGCTCTCCTGACCAAATTTTTTTTTTTTTTTTTTTTTTTTTTTTTTTTAAGGTCAGAAATTCGAATCAGTCGAAATGTTTACTTAGAGAAATTACGTCTAATTACGTGTCTGATTTTGTAACTTAAATTATCGTCGACACTAAATAATTAGCATATTTATGTCACTCCATGGAACAAATAAGATTGAATCTTAGAACGTGAAGTTCCGATTGTTAGATCAAAAGTTATTTATGGTTGTCCTGTTATTTTTTTGGTGCATTGTACTTTAATAAAATTAACTCTCGACAGCCTTAGAGAAATAACAACCAAGAATTTTAACGATTTAAAATAAAACAAATTACAAATGAAATAAAAAATTATAGATAATGACACGAATCAAATTGAAAATAATTAAAGCAAATTAATAGTAAATAAAATTGAAAAATCAACTGTCAAATTCAAACTAAATACAAAAATTAAAATTATTAAATAATAAAAAATAAACTCTGACATCAAATAAAAATTAAGTAGGACTCAGTGTTTAGAAATTTTGATAAAATCGTATGTATATATATATATATATATATATATATATATATATATATATATATATATATATATATATATATATATATATATATATTCCATTTAGAAATGTCTGTTTTTAATTTGAATAATTAGAAAAATAAACACCTTCAGAAATACGTTTTGTTATTCAGGCCTCATTTTATAACATTTTTCTAACTTGTCGCTAAATATTAATAAAAGTTTCATTTCTGATTTTTTCATTACTAAGTAGAAAAAAAAAATACGCAATGGCTCTTAAGCGCATTCACATGATTCTATATATAAATAAAAGTGCAATCTAATTATAGATTACTTTATCTATTTTAACTCATGAAAAATGAATTGGCACTTTCAAGTTAGTATCTCAATTATTGATAAGAAATTATTTTAAAAAGTCACGATTATCTTAAGAGATTCGAAACTTTTTAAGTTATTAGTGAACTGTCAAAAACTAATTTTCATTTCGAGCTTATTTTTAGCCGCCATTGATACAGCTGAATGCATTTTCAGCTGTAATTTATAAATTTCTCCTCATCAAAAATGAATAACATTTTGGACAATAAAGTTAATCAAGAACTTATGGATTACGCGAAAAGAGAAGAAATGTTAAAAAGAATACAGACTTACAGGTAATAGATGTTTCATTTTAAAACACAATTAAGATTTTTTTTCTTAGTTTGAATAGTTATAAAGAATCATTCTCAAACATTTCTTTATTAGAAACATTTAATAAATGCAGTATAATTATATGTGTTCTTAAAAATTTTGTCCTTATTTGGACAGATCGTAAAGTCACTCTCCTAGTAGAACAGCGAAGTCAAACATCACTGGCAATGGTCAGTGAAAGAATGGGTAACCATTTTGATAAGTCTGCAAAAGAACCGAGGGTGCACGATATCTGTCCTCGTTAAGCTTTTCTACCGTAAATTTCTAGACTTCGCTCGCAGATTCTACCTAAGTAAAAAAACCATCCTTTCTAAAAGAGCATCAAAATTGTGATGGCATGCCTTCGCATCACTTTCAGACCGTCCGTCGCCAATAACTCATTGTGCAACTCTAGTGCAATGTAAATAAAGTACTACTCTTACACATTTATGTTTTTCAAAACTTACTCATGGGTAATTTTTTGCGTAATATATATCAAAATTTCCAAAAAAAATATGAATATGAAAATACTTGATTATAATAACTGATTTATGTGGAAAATAAACTTTATATATTTTTGACTATTGGCAATTACTGGGATTTTTTTCAGCATGTTCACTGTAATTGTTTTTCTCTTTTCTGCGATAATATCAAAATGCAGCGCAGTTTGACATTTATCGATCGTCAAATCCTGCTATTCAAGCAATAAGGAGATTTCGCACTTTTACCTTAACTTCCGTACGCTCCCGTACGTAAGATTGAAGCAACTGCGCATGCTCGTGTTTTTCATAGAAACTCATGCCCAGAAATGTCGTCATACGCCACTAGGGGCACATCTCTATTATGAGCTGGTAATTTTTGTGCTTTTAAACAAGTCATAATAGGGAAGCATCCCTAGCCGCGTACGGTCACATTTCCGGGCGTAGATTTCTATGCAATTTTAATCTTTATGATGTGCTCTAACTCTCCTGGAAGTTCGTCGCAGCATTTTTGCGATCCTCTGTTACATATAACATTTTAAGACTTTCAGATTTTGTCAAACAATAGACTAAAAATGTCATTTTAAAAAAATCGATAGCTTAAGAAACAAAACTAATTTCTGATTTAAAATCTCGAATTAAGCAAAATCATATATTTGTATAAATGCAACTAAAAATTTTTTCCCCAATGAAATTAAAAACTTTAATTATTAAAGTTATTAATTTCATTAACAAAGTTTTTTTTAAAAAAAAACATGAATTTTTTGTAGATTTGTTTTTAATCTATCTAGGTTTACAAGTGCCATTTTTGCTAAATGCATGTTGAGGGTGCTTAACTTTTTAATGATAGTTAGAAAAAGATTCATCTGGAGTGATATAATTTAAAGAAATTAATTGAATAAATCTTGAACTTAATATCAATTTTTTTTCTATTCTTAAGTTATTTAATCATGGTTTTAATCCATCTTTCTTTTAAGCATTCAAAAATAAGTTTATAAATAAATTTAAACATACATTTCTTGAACTTAATTTTTATCTATCATTTTCTAATGCTAATTTCGCTATTGATAGAGCTTTATTTTTACATCATTTGTCTCGGCGTTCAAGTCTCTTGATTTGTATAGATGGCGCTGCAGATTGGCTCAGAAAATTGACTTAAATCGAAGTAAGGCATACATTGGTGAATTTAATAATAAAAAATACAACATAAAAACAATATTTAACAAAGACACATACTCTATTAAATCTACACGCATTATATATATAAAAAAAAATATATATAAGAACGCAATCAGGTATCTGTTAGTATATTATAATTATGGCATTAACAAAACTAAATAGATCATTAACTTAATATAAATCCCTTAATTAAGCGAGCAAAATGATTAATTATGATTATCTGAGAGGATTTCTTTTTAATGAAGTACCTATAATAGCATTGATTTATTCTCTTCCATAAATTGACTTCAATTATGGTTAAAAGCCTAAGTTTTGCACAAACAAACCATTACTTAAGGACTAAATACATAAAAATAAAATTGAAAATTGCAGAAAACTTGCTGTAAAATTTTTTTTTATTATAGAAAATATTTTTTTAATTCGGTAATGTATGATAATCTCGTGTCATTTTTTAAAGAACTAAATCTATGAATTATTGGGCAGTTTTACTAAATCGCATAGTAATTAATTTACTTTTACAACATTGATTGCACTTGCCTTCGAAAATAATATTTTTTTGTGGATAACGTCAAACATAGAAATTAGAAGGTTTTAGATATTCTAAAATCAAATTTGTTTCTTTTCTGTTATAAAGTTTGTTTTCGACAATTGAATAGGAAAAAATTCATTTTGTGATTCTTTTTTCTTTTCTTTTTTTTTTTCTTTGTTCATCAATGCTTGTTCATTGTTCTTGGCATATTTATAAACAAAAATATCTGTCTTTTAAAAGAAATCAGAAGGGCAGCTGGCGAAGTAGCTGCTGTTTCGGGTATTCGACTTGGCATTACACTTTACTTCATTACGCAAAAAACTATAAGACTTAGAAACTTAAAATTACAACGACACGGTCTGCAGAAAATTGTATACGGACTAAAATGGAATAAAAAAATTTCAAGAATTATTATGAATCTTTAAACATGTAGAAAACAAACACTATTGTGACTCTTCTGCCCGCTGAAATGGAACTACAGAGCTGAAATTAGACGTGCTGAAATAGCCATTTTCAATTATAAATAAGTTTTTTTCATTTTTTTTCTTTCAAAAATTCAATTTGCTTGAAAGTTATTGCATTAAGGGCTTTTTCGTGCTTTTTTTCCACTTTTTTTCTTTAAATAATATTTGTTTATCCATTGCTGTCAAAAATTTGTCTCGAAATGTATATGTATTTTATTAGCATGCGCTCTGTCCTGTAATCAAAAGTAGAAAAAAAATGGAAAAACAAAAATAATAAACGTGAGAAAGCAATCATATGTTTCCACATATAAGTCCCAACAGTTAGATTGCAATTTTTTAAACAATAAGGAATAAAAACTGTTACACCATATGAGGTGGTCACTATAGATTGTTAACAAGTAAAATTACAAAAACATAGAGAAATAAAAATAAAATAAATGGGAGAGAGCAATCAGATGTTTCCAGATATAAGTCCTAGCAGTTAGATTGCAATTTTTTAAACAATAAGGAATAAAAACTGTTATACCATATGAGGTTATCACTATAGATTGTTTACAATTTAAATTACAAAAACATAGAGAAATAAAAATAATAAATGGGAGAAAGCAATCAGATGTTTCCAGATATAAGTCCTAACAGTTAGATTGTAATTTTTTAAACAATAAGGAATAAAAACTGTTAAACCATATGAGGTTGTCACTATAAATTGTTAACAAGTAAAATTACAAAAACATAGAGAAATAAAAATAATAAATGGGAGAAAGCAATCAGATGTTTTCAAATATAAGTCCTTAGATTGCAATTTTTTAAACAATAAGGAATAAAAACTGTTATACCATATGAGGTTGTCACTATAGATTGTTAACAAGTAAAATTAGAAAAACATAGAGAAATAAAAATAATAAATGGGAGAAAGCAATCAGATGTTTTCAAATATAAGTCCTTAGATTGCAATTTTTTAAACAATAAGGAATAAAAACTGTTATACCATATGAGGATGTCACTATAGATTGTTAACAAGTAAAATTACAAAAACATAGAGAAATAAAAATAATAAATGGGAGAAAGCAATCAGATGTTTCCAAATATAAGTCCTAACAGTTAGATTGCAATTTTTTAAACAATAGGGAATAAAAACTGTTATACCATATGAGGTTGTCACTATAGATTGTTAACAAGTAAAATTACAAAAGTATAGAGAAATAAATATAATAAATGGGAGAAAGCAATCAGATGTTTTCAAATATAAGTCCTTAGATTGCAATTTTTTAAACAATAAGGAATAAAAACTGTTATACCATATGAGGATGTCACTATAGATTGTTAACAAGTAAAATTACAAAAACATAGAGAAATAAATGAAATAAATGGGAGAAAGCAATCAGATGTTTCCAAATATAAGTCCTAACAGTTAGATTACAATTTTTAAACAATAAGGAATAAAAACTGTTATACCATATGAGGTTGTCACTATAGATTGTTAACAAGTAAAATTACAAAACCATAGAGAAATAAAAATAATAAATGAGAGAAAGCAATCCGATGTTTCCAAATATAAGTCCTAACAGGTCTCAATTTTTCACTAATAAGGGATAAAAAATTTTATACTGGGAGGACAAATTAGTTCGGTCCGTTTTTAAGAGATGGCTCTGCTGTTATGAATGTTTCCAAGTGACAGCTGGCTTCGCTGGTTTCAGAGAGGTTAAACCAAAGAATGTTAAACATCAGTCAATAATATTCAGTTTATATCGCTTTGTGTTTCATACAAAAATTCTGTTTTTTACTTTGTTGAATATGTCAAATTTTGTGGTAACTATGCACCATTTGCGGGAGGTTTTATGTTTCTGCTTTAATTGGAAGAAAAGTGCAGCGGAAGCGCATCGAATGCTTGTAGAAGTTTATGGTGACAATGCTCAAACTGATAAATCATGTAGGGAATGGTTTCGACGTTTCAAGAATGGTGAATAGTGTTGTATACTATGAGCTGCTACAACCTGGTGATTCCATTACGGGCGATCGTTATAGACTGCAATTGTCCGTTTGAGCCGTGCATTATGAGAAAAACGACCGGAATACGAACAAAGACATGACAAAGTTATTCTTCTGCATAATAACGGTCGGCCTGATGTCTCAAAAATCGTAAAAAAATATTTGGAAACGCTCAAGTGGGATATTTTACCGCACCCGCTGTATTCGCTGGACATTGTTTCTTCTGATTACTGGTTGTTGGTCCGACGGATGCAGCACCATTTAGCAGGTCACCAGTTTACTTCTTCCGCAGAAATCAAAAATTGGCTCCTAACTTGGATCGCCTCAAAAGACGAGAAATTTTTTCGAGATGGAATTCGAAAATTGTCGGAGAGGTGGTAAAAAGCAATAGCCAGCGATTGACAATACTTTAATTAATCTGTTTATTCATTTTGTTCTGAAATAAATGCATTTTTGATCACAAAAAAACGGACCGAACTAATTTGTTCTCCCAATAGAAATTAAGGTTATCACTTTAGATACTTAACAAGTAAAATTACCTTTCATTTATTGCTCATTATTGTGTCACTTATTTTATATTCCTAAGTTTAATTTTTTTTTTCCAGTTGATTGTTTCTCAAAATCAAGTTATCGTTCTTTTTTATGATTAACATATTTACAAATGTCCATAAAATTATTATAATTACATAATGTTATAAACAAAATTGTCTTTTTTTTCCTTTTTTTATTTTATTTATTTATTTATTTTTCTTGAAGGGTATAGTATTTTAAGCAGGGCCCGACTTAGCCTAATTGGGGCAAAAATTTCTTTAGAGGCCCTCTCTACTTCACTAATGAAGAATTGAACTTTATGGAGGCATTTAAATTTTTCACCTCATTATACATAAGTAACAAGAAAATTGACTAGAAAACTTAAACTAGCTATAAATGTCCCCCTTCTTGCAATGGTCAGACGAAATATCGTTCTGTCTATTTTATTGCTTTTTGTCCATCATGCCGAAAGCAGTTTTCTGATTGTTAACTTAGTCATCTAGCTGCAAAAAATTCATATCCTTGTTGACAATAGGGTGGAATTCAGCTAAATTTTCGCAATGACGATGGCTCAATTAAGCCAATCAGAAGCCTGTATTTTTCTATACATATCACATTTTGCGATATGTAAAAAGAAAAGACTTTTGATTGGCCAAAGATTGGGTCCATCGTGATTGCGAAAATTTAGCTGAATTCCGCACTAGAAAGTCACGGATTTACGAAATATAGATTTTTTGTATTCATACGATAGATTAATGAAGAAGCTAACATAAAACTGACGGATTTTACACTGTACTGATATTTTGTCTAAAAAGTTCATTAAAGAAGGCAACCTAAAGCAAACTTTCTATTCGATTTGGGGGCTCCTCTCTGATGTGAGGCCCGGGGCAACTGCCCCTGTCTTTGTCAGGCTCTAATTTTAAGGAGGGGGGGGGGACAAAATTGAATGAGACTCTACCACAGGGGTTGGCAAGCGGAGCGAGCATGTCCTTAAAAGTAGACAGTCAGTCAGCCGTTTTCACTGCGTTTATTTTTCAAGATTGGAGAAAATAATAATGAATTTTAACCTCTTATTATCTCTTAATATAAATGTTGGAGTATTGTGTAATGATCCTCTCTTCAACATTAAGGGTTACATCTTAATCAGAAAGAAATATGTTCAATTCGCATTGATTAAAAAAAAAAAAAAAAAAAAAAAAAGATAAATGCGTGACAAACCCACGACACGTGTGCCATAAATGCCGTGACCTTGTATTTTGCGTAGCACACGTGTCCAACACAAAAGAAAAAGAAAAGTATGCATTCATTTTTATTTTATTTAACTTGTTGATAATAAGCAAATAAGATCATTTTATTTGGCAACAATATCTGTTTGTAAGAAAAAGAAATGTACTGAAAAGAATTTGAGAGGAACAAATTATTTCTTTTTTGCGTCCTTTTTTAATTAATTTAATTAAAAAAAACTTAGTTTTTAAAGGAAAAATTTGAGTGATTCAATTGCTACACTTGCTTAAAAATATACACTGAAGCACCATTGAATTATGTTTTTTGGTAAATGGGATAAGTGTCCTTAGGATAAGCGATTTCCACACTCTCTACACTTTTCTTTCCTCCATTTTTATGATTTTGTCACACATAGTCGTATAACTTCTTACTGAAATGTATTTATTTATAACCGTCGTTGAACAGCTGACCCAAGTTTGGGCTTACGATTACTAATATTCAACTCCGTTGCCTTGGAATTTCGGAACCTGATCCAGAAGACAAGGGAACTCTTGGACCAAACAATGGGAGAAATTTGCCATCACAGAGGACTTTTTTGATAAAACTAACCCACATTGGCGTTACACGGAGAGGAAAACCACAAAACCCTCGGTTATTAAAATATAAACGAATTTTTTTTTTTAAAGTTGACTCTATTTATATGACAATAAAATCGGCGGTTTGGTGTACTCTGGATCGCTTCCCGTCTTATTCTAACACTCTCAAATAAAGACTTATATCAGTAAAATATAATTATTTAATAGCTGTCATGTTTCCTCAAAATACACCTTAATACCTCTAATTGCTATTAAATTTTTCTTATTCCTTAGGTAAGTGCGATTTCTGCTAAATTTTTGTAATATATTTTTAAAAAAAATTCTGAATTACATAAACCATAATAGTATAAATTTCACTGTTTTTTTTTATTTTATAAAGAAACTATTTTTTGAATTATTACTTTCTAAAATCTTAATTAGTTATATATTAACCAAAACTGGCACCTAATTATTCTTTCGTCCTTGTTTGTCAAGTTTAAATTATTCTTTTTCAACATTTTTAAGATGAAAATTTTTGTTAATTGAAGAAAAATCTTGGTAGTTGAGAAATAAAATTAAATGTTTTACTGACTATCGTTCATTATTTTGTGTCTTTAATTTTCTTATTTAAAATTATGTATACAAAATATAAGAAAACAAAAAAGGAGTAGAAGAGAAAGCAAGGAATATTTTAATGTTTGCGTTTTGTATTATTTATAAGCAATTTTTTTTTCAAAAACAAGCTTGATTTGAATTATATCACTTTTTCAACAATTGTTTAAGGAAGATTTTCGCATCAATATCTGCGTCAAAATTATCGCCAAGTTTTGGCGACTTCCGGGCAATGGGCCGAAAAAAATTACTAAAACGCGTAGCTAAAGGGAATTAACTTGTTTAATTTAGAGCCATCTTCGTGCGAAACGTCTAACTTTTTTTTTTCTTCTAATTTTTTTAAGATTAAAATCTTTTTGGCCCCTTGACCATAGTAGTTGGCACGAGCAAATACCGATACGAAACTATCCCCATTTATTCATGTAATTAGTAAGATACCTGAAAGTGACGTCATTGTAAGTAAATCATGACATTTGTCTATTCAGAAGCCTATCAGATTCGACACACATGCGTGACGTCGCTTACGGGTATCCAATATAATCTGATTTAAATCACACGGTTAAGCATAATTACACCACTTCTTCTCGAGTTGCAAATATTCATTTACAAATAAAGTTATTCAATTTATAAAGAACCAACTGAATACCCGTTCTTCGAAAAAGGATGAATAAAAAAATCAATTAATCAGTACTGAAAGCACAATACGAAATTACGCATAGATTTGACAGCATGATACAATTGAAAAGCTTAGTAGAAGAACCAGGTAAGTGACATTTTAGAGGTATTTATGAATCAGTGAAAATAGCATAAAAAGGTTGTATCAACATGGGCATGTTTAATGTAACAGAACTGTTTTTGCTTCCACTTTAATCTTAACATAAAGAATCCACATTAGTTTTTAGAATGCTTGCAGGATTTTTATTTTTAAATTAGGCAGTGGTTAATAAAAATTATTAGCACCACTTTCTTATAAACTTGTTAATTTAATAGCTCGGGGATTACTTTTTTTCTTCTTACCGTAATTATAGCTCTCTGAAAATGTCACTTACCTGGTTTTCCACGAAGCTAATTATTAAAGCTAAAATAATTTAAATGTTTCACTTATTATTATTTTTGTCCTTTATAGTGGCTTTACATTATTATATTAAGCAAAACACGTCTGTATTTAGCATCACTTGGCGTGATAATATTGCTTGTGGTTAACTCGTGATAGTCAAAATTTACCATTATCATGTAAATTTATCTGGTACATGTCCCTTTCATGGAGCCGTAAGACAAGTATTTTCACAATATCGGTGCAGTTTTAATAATCAGCAAATATATCATTATAATACTTTATATCTATATTAGTATATTTAGTTCTTATTGCATAACTCTTCACCATTTGAGTTTTGTGCAAAATACATCTATCCAATGCAACAAACTGAAGCCGAAATTTTAAAAACAAATAAAATTCTTTTAAGACCTAGAGAAGGATTTTGGAGTATGATCATTTCTCTATCTGACCTTTAATCTATGTACTGCAAATATTCTTTATTAGTAGTGGTGGAAAAAGCTCCTTTAATTCTTATTCATAAAATATTGATACACTATCTTTGATGGGGATGGAAAAATTTGTTCTGAAACTACAGAAAACCCGTTGTAGAATTCTTGAGAAAGAAACGATTTTGAAAAACCCTAGAGAGGCCAGATTCTTTAACGTTACAGTTTTAACATAACAAAAAAAAATTCCGTGTCATCATGAACTTTTTTCTAAAAACTGTTATTAATGGATATTCGAACTACCACTTTATATATATATATATATATATATATATATATATATATATATATATATATATATATATCAATCGTTGAATGGCCGACCCAATTTTGGGCTTACGGTTACTAATATTCAACTCCGTTGCCTTGTAATTTTGAACCAGTCCAGATGACAAGGAAACCCCTGGATCAGTACCCCCAGAGGTTTTGATTTGGTATAGGAACAAGGAGGACTTTGCGACTCGACAGATTTAACGTGCATCAGTTACCATTTAATTCACGGGGAGGCTTCGGCCGCTGGGGATCGAACTCTTGGACATGGGACGAGCTCCCTACCAATCAGGCTATCCCGGCCCCAACTACCTCTTCTCTCATTTTGTTTTTATTCTACAAAGCTTAAAAGTGGGGTAAAAAAAACGAAAGAAACTTAAACATTGTTATCTAGACGGGTGGGGCACTGTTTCTGACGCGATATTTTTATACTGCATCGGATGAAATCATGTCCAAATCAATAGAACCAATAGTTTAGAAGTCATTAAAGTTTGATG
This sequence comes from Parasteatoda lunata, assembly GCA_949128135.1. Taxonomy (NCBI): domain Eukaryota; kingdom Metazoa; phylum Arthropoda; class Arachnida; order Araneae; family Theridiidae; genus Parasteatoda; species Parasteatoda lunata. The sequence continues at coordinate 82,199,734 of OX421978.1, forward strand.
AATAAAAAAAATACAGTTTTATACCTATATTTGACGCATCTCCCATTGCAGTGCCGTACGCTTTACGCTGAATTTGATAAAATCAAAATGAAGTCAATAACACCAGTAGTTAGGAAGATTTACGTACTCAAAGTACTCGTTCTAACTCTTACTTATTTACGTGTTTCACATTTCTATATGGGCCCTGCCGGCCGAAAAATCTAGATTTTGCTCGTTAAATATTTTAGGGTCACAAAGTCCTCCAAGTTCCCATAACAAATCAATACCTCTGGGAATAGTGAATTGGAGATTGATCGTTCTCTGGTTCACGTCAAAATTACGATCTGTCAATGAAAGAATGGAGTATGATTGGGTCCTCCGAGTAAAACGGGCTATGACGAGTGTGGGGCTGAAGTCATGTTCTTGCCCATAGATAGCGTCACTGAAAAAACGAGAAATACACCATCTGCCTTAAAAAATTCGTTTGATTTCACGCAGGCTTGCTTCTATTGGCAAGTGACATAAGTAACAACAGCAACATTGCTATCTTGGCAAGAGATGTATCATTACTTAAGTATTTTTTTTTTAACACTAAATCAAATAAAACAAAATTGCTTTGACAGAGCTGATAATTTAAAAGTAATGAGGGTTTTATGTATGATAATTATAATTTTTGATTTTTACTCTTTTGAACGAAGGTTAAGCTTAGGAAATTTAATGATATACGAAGTTTAAGCTTCCTTATAACTTCGAAACAGTTACTCTTTATTTTGATTTTATTAGATTTAGCGTTAAAATATCCATAAAGAAATAATGTGTTTCATTTGTCTACATAGCAATCTCAAACGTCGAAAATATGTGTAAGAAGAAAACTACACTTATTTTGAATAAAAACATGTTTTAAGCTGAAAGTCTGATAGACTTCATTTTGATTTCTTTCGAAATAACTTAAAAGATTTAATGAAAACAATATCTCATTTGCCTAGTTAGCAATGTTTGTGGCGCCTCCCAGTGAAGTATCTCAGGTTCAAATCCCAGCGGTGACTAAGTGATACGAATTCTGCTCTTGGCTCGCACTAACCGCAGTGCTGACGTAAAAAATCCTCAGTGGAAGACGGATCAGGAGTTAGAGTCCCCTTGCCGTCACGCTTACCTTGGGTGGTTTACGTGGTTTTCCTCTCCACTTAACGCAAATAAGGGTTAGTTAGATTAAAAAGTGCTCCACAGAAAACTAGTTTTTCCCAGTGCTTGATACAGGAGTTCCCTTGTCTTCTGATCTGTGTCTCAAACTACAAGGCTGCGGAGTTAATCATTGAAAATTGTAACTCAGAATTTTTTAAGCTGTTCAGCGTTGGTTATAAAATAAAATAAAATTAAATGTCTGATACGTAAATAGGCACAAACACAGAACTAAACTTTCTATGCTTTAAGCCAAAATAACTTCATAACTAATAGTACTTCCTACTTGGTGTTTATTTCATTCGATTCAGCGTAAAATATTTCATTGAAAACAATACCTCATTTGTTTGTTTATAAATATTTAAGATTCTCCATATTTTTGTCCCCTCTTCTACCTTCCCCATTCGCGGGTCCCAAATGTCCACCATTGTTTTTCTCATTCCACAATGCGTAAGTGAAAAAATGAGTTCACTCTCAATTTCTAATCACAAAAATACACATAGGATGTAATTGTGAAACCTACAACATGAAAAACTTAATTTCATATTTATTCAGTAGTCAGATGTTTTCATCTATGGCGTTGGTATATTTCTAAAAGAATTCTAATAGAATGAATGTTTCGATCTGCTTTAAAATCTCACAAAAGAAAACGATATCAGAATATGCTTTTGTTTGTACTCCAAACAATGAAGTGTTTCATGACATTGAAAGTCACGTGACTTCTGTTTCCTTCATGTGACATTAATAGACCTACCAAGCGTATAAGTTCTTTGTACCATGTATACCTGATGGTTGAAAAGCGTAAAAGCATAAACTTGAATCACTTAGAGGTGTTAGTCATCAAGTTAAAAATAAAAGTAGGTGTTGATTTAAGAATGTTCTTGCTTGTTTTGTTAGTTAAATATAAAGACGATAATTAATAATTTAAATGTGAGTTGCTTCTAGATGAAATATTTGACTATTTGGATTTAGTTTTTGTTACAGAGCAAAGTATTTTATTTATTGTTTTGAAAATTACGAGTGTGTTTTCCATCATATTTGTTTATCTCAAGTTTTCCCGTTGGGTTTTATGTTTTCCGAGTAAATACAAGATCCACGATTCCGAATTTTCATATCCATCTGTATTATTTAGCTGTCATTTGATATTTTCCACTAATATACGTAATTTATAGTACAGCACAATTTTGGTATATATATATATATATAAATATATATATATATATATATATATATATATATATATATATATATATAACCCGCATTTATATATACTAACCCGCATTTGCGTTACATGGAGAGCACAAGATTTCCCAGGTGAGCCTGATGACAAGGGGATTCTTACCCATAATCCGTCAACCACTGTGGATATTTTACGTCAGCACTGCGGTCGGTGCGAGCCAAGTGCGGAATTCGTATCCCCAGTCATCGCTGGGATTTGCACCCGGGTCTCATTTTTGGGAGGCGAGCGAGCATTAGACGTTTTTTTTTTTAAAAACAGTGTTTTACAAACTTGCATGTTGTATGCTCTTTTTTTTTTTTCTCTCTCTATTATTCTTCTACCATTACAATTGGCCCTTAATTCACTCAAATCCAATTATTCGATAGCTAAAATTATCCAAAGTGTTACTTTATTTTATTTTTTCATTGTGCTTTGGGTCTGAGTTTGAGAACCAAGCTCCTTATTTATTTTACCAATATTCTGATTCTTATGCATTCTCGAAATTATTTGGTGCCGATTTTCACAAACGATAATTAAAATATTTATTTTATTTTAAGCATCTTAAAGTTCAGTTTTATTCCTGGTAAAAAGTTCTTCTTTCTGATTTTTTTTTAATTATATTCATTTTAGAGTTTATAACAATTGGTAACACGTGGTCGTACTTTGAATCCGATATGAATATTCAGTCTGAATCAGAGAGTTCACGATTATCTATTTTATTTATCAATGCGGCACTACAGAACATTATCAGTTTTCCTGCACAAAATATTACTTTCTCCCATAAAAATTGAGTATACTAACATAAAATGTGTTATCATTTTCACCTATTTATCAGCAAAAATTCCGTGGTGCTGTGTTTAAAGTGTTTATTTTCGATAGGAAACCTAGAGTATGTTTTACGATATAAATTCTCTTATGTTTTTAGTTTCGTGATTATTATGTGTGTATAAAAAGTATGTTCAAGTTGATTAGACTTGGTGACAGAATAGTTTTCATCACAAGTTCATAATTACAGCAAGTACATTTTTATTATATTTAATATGCATAGATTATAAATAAAAAAAACAATACTGTGATAAAAACGAAGTGAGAAAATGCCTTAAAGTAAAATTTTAAATTTAAATGGTATTTAACAAAATAAATATTTAAAAAAAATTTAACTTTTTTAATTGACAAAACCCTTGTCCTGCTCTCGCGTACTTCTTGCATAAAGAAAAAACTAATAACTCAATTATTTCAATTTTCAAATGTATTTCGATGAAAAAAAAAGAAATTTTTTTCATTAAATTGTATTTATATTTATAAAATAAGCAGTTATATTATGACTGAAATATATACATTTGCAACATTTTTAAAAACTATTAATAGAAAATCGCTCTATTAGTATTCATATTAGCATTATTTTATGCATGCGTTTTTCATATTTAAGCATTTTTTTAAACTTAAGTTATTGATAACATGGTGCGAAGCGTTTTTAAAAAGTACTTAAAGGTGCTTATTTTCGATTTTCGTTTTTTAAAAGCCCTTAAAGGTGCTTTTTTTATTAGGTGTTTTTAACAAGTGCTTAATTTTCCCTTTTCAAACCTGAGATTTTTTTTTTTTTCTTTACCATGTCGATTTTCGAACATATTAGGCAAAAGCGTGCTTTTCACATTGTTCTATTCAACGTTTTCACAGTTCATTCAACCACACTCCATTTTGGCGTAACGTCGGTCCGTAGCGCCAATCATTTCACATGTTTGATGACGTACTTGCGACAGCATGTGCATCTACTGAGCCGAGTTCGGTGATATTCTAGCACTCTCATGTGCAATTCTGCTGCATTTTGGAAGATATTCTCCATTTCAGACTTCATTTTCCACCCTCTGAAATCGAACCAAAAAATCTCTCGATTTTATTTAGGGTGGCTAATATAATCAAGAAAAAGAATTCTTTGTCAGAAACTAGTTATTTTATCATGATCATATAACGTCTTTGAATATTATTTTGCTTTTTCTTAATGTCTTAAGTGCTTAAAAATATCTTTGAGTGCTTAAAAAGTACTTAAATGGTGCTTATATTTTGTTGAAAGATTCGGCTACGCACCCTGGAGAAAGAATTAACACAAATTGGTTAAAACTTTAGTAACTTAAGCACCGGAATGTTTTTTAATGCCTTTGAGAAGAAGTCACTGCAAGATATTTTTTAAAAAATAGTTTACTAAAATTGAAATTTAGTATAAAAGAATAAAATTGTCAGTTCATTAAAATTTTGCAGCAATGTAGATATACATTTCGCAGTGCGTAAAATAATATAAGTTAATAAAAATACAAAAACTTCCCCTTATTTTTTTTTTTTTTTTTATCTTAATTACTTAAAAGGATCACTTCAAGTTTTTAAAATAAAAAATTATACTTGACTTTTTAACGTATTTTTCCTGCATAAACAAGCCTTTTTTGATGCAATAGATTCATTATTATAAGTTTGAGCATTTAATATTAATTTTACTTTCTGTATATTCCACCAAATCCTTAAAACTTCTTAAGATGTCAAGGATTTGGTGGAATATGAATCTTCTTAAATATAACTGTCAAAACAAGATTTTGTTAACGCAGAACAGAGTAAGTAAACTTGAAAGTCTGATTTCACAACGTCAAACTCATAACCAATTTAATAAACTACATAACTTCTTAAATTACACAACTTCTTAAATTACACAACTTCTTAAATTACACAACTAATTTGATTATATAACACATTACATAACTAATTTCATGTTATAATATGTAAGAACTCGCTCGTTATAGATTAAAAGTAATTCAACTTCTCTTTTTTTTGTCCTTTTTTTTTTCCTCTATCCAACAGAAAAAGTTCCTTTAAACAAAATTCTAAATGCTTAACCAAACCGGTTTAAAATTGGGAAAATTATTAAACATGCAACATGCGAGTAGGTAGAACATTGTTTTGAATGAACGTTGTTTAATGTTAAGAGCAATTTTTTTTAATGAAAATCGCTTTATATTCATTAATTAAGAACTGTTGGTTAAATAAACAACTTATAAGAAGGCGCGCAGCATTTTCATTAATGCATATCGGAATTATGAATCTTCTCAAAAATTATATTATAACTGTCGTTAGACAGCCAACTCAATTTTGAGTTTACGACTGCTAATGTTCAACTCCGTCGCTGTGCAATTTTAAACCCGATCCCGAAGACAATGGAGCTCCTGGATCAAGCTCTGGGAGATATTTGCCTACGTGGAGGACTTTTTGATGGAACTAACTCGCATTTGCGTTACATGGAGAGCTGGAAAACCTCCCACGGTTAGCCTGACGACAAAGAGATTCTAACTCATATCCGTCTACCATTGTGAATACTTTACATCACAACTGTGTGTCGGTGCTAGCCAGGTGCGGAATTTGTATCAACCAGCCATCGTTGGGATTTGCTCCCGGGTCTCATCTTTTGGAGGTGAGCATTAGCCTTAAAAAAAAAAAAAATTAATGATAAAAAAAGAAACAATGTTTAACATACTCGCATGGTTTATGTTCTTTTATTTCTCTATTATTCTTGTACCATTACATTTGCAAATCCGAATATTAAATAGTTAAAATTACTCAAAATGTTCCTCTTCTTTGTCAGCGCAACAGCCCCATGCAAGCCTTGGCTGCCTCAACAGCTGACAAACGCCAGCACCTCCTATCCATGGCAACTCCCTACCAATTTCTAATCTTTTGGGTTTTCAAATCATTTTCGATGTCGTAGAGCCATCTAGGAGGGAGTCTGCCTCTAGGACAGTGTTTCCCAAAGTGTGGTACGCGTACCCTCAGGGGTACGGGAACAGTTTAGCGGGGGTACGCGTTCTTATGCGAAATATCTTACAACAAACGAAATTTTATTTAAAAACAAAACCAGCCATGAAAATTTACGATAACGTATTTTTCTTTTGCTATTTTCTGCAGAGTTAACAGTTAATAATTAGTGGTGTCAACAGTCAGTTGTGATTTTTAACTTTTATGCAATTTTTGTAAAGTAAAGATTTGTAATAAATTCGACTTATTTTGATTATTTTAATAAAATATAATTTTTATCCTTAACATAGATTTTTTTTTTTTTTTTTTTTACCAAAATTTAAGAATTTTTTACCGAAAACTTTGCACCAAAAAAGAAAAGTAAACATTTTTTTTTTTAAAAAATACATTCGTATTTTTATTAGTGGTACACAGTAATGCGAAAAATTTAGAAAGGTTACACAAAAGTTTGGGAAACACTGCTCTAGGACGATCCAAAGTGTTATTTTATTTATTTATTATTTTTTGTTTCATTGTACTTAGATCTGAGTTTAAGAATCAATACGCATGAAATAAGGGATTTATTTTATTTATTTATTTTTACTAATATTCGGACTCTTAATTAATCTCGAAATTATTCGTTGCCGATTTTCACCAACAATAATAAAATATTTTTGATTTTAAGCAAAAGTGCAGTTTTATTCCTAGTAAAAAATTCGTTTTTCCTATTTGTTTTTTTCTTTTTCAATCATATTCATTCTAGAATTACAAGACAATTGGTAACATGAGCGCGTACTTTGACACCGGCATGAATATTCAGACTAGAACAAAGAGTTCGCTATTGTCTATTTCATTTATCAATTCACCACGTTTTAACTACAAGACATTATCAATTCCAACACGAAACATCACTTTCTCCCTTCAAAATTGTGTACTAACATAAAATGTGTTATCATTTTCACCGATTTATCAGCGAAAATTCGGTGAAAGCATGACTGAAATTCCAGTCTCGAAGGGGACAAGAGTTCTAATCAGGAACCTGAATAATTATCATTACTCGTTGAAAGCAATCTCAACTTGATCGAAGTGGATTGGTTTCGACAACTGTAAGAGATAAGTCAATAATATTCCACTAAGAACGAAACCTTTTCAGTGCCGCGGTGATGTGTTTATTTTTCGATGGGATACCTAAAGTACATTTTGTGATATAGATTTTGTTATGTTCTCAGTTTGCGTGAATATATAGTTCTTAGTTTTGTGATTATATGTGTGTATAGAAAGTATAATCAAGTAGACTTGGAGACAGAATAGTTTTCAGTTCAAGTTCATAACTACAGTAAGTACATTTTAACTATATTTAATAAGCATAGACTTTAGGTGGGAACGATACACAGGGATGCCAACTGCTCCGCTTTCAGGAATACTTTTAATAGAGTGGTAGCAAATTATATAGTAAAATTCGTTAAAGAAAGTTAGTTACGCCTACTTTTTAATACAGTAACCAGTAGATTTATTCTTTATCGTTGCATTTTATATCATACTTATAATTTTTGATATTTAGTGGTGAACAAATTTCATAAAATGAAAAATACTCAACTAAAAGTAACTTAAATTTCGCTACCACTAGAAAATACTATTTTACAAAGTGGAGCAAGTTGGCATCTCTGGATATAGTTCATAAACGAAATGAGAAAATACCGTAAAGTAAAATTTTAAGACGTAAGTAGTATTTAACGAAATAAAAATTTTTTTAAATTTTTTAACTGTCAATTCTTGTTAATGGTAAAATTCTTGTCCAGCTTTCGCGTACTTCTTACATAAAGAGAAAACTGGTAACACAATTATTTCATTTTTTAAATTTATTTCGATGGAAACAGGGACATTTGTTTTTCATCAAATAATATTTTATATTAATAACATAAGTAGTTATATTATGACCTAAATATATGCATTTGCAACATTTTTAAAAATAAAATCACATTCGGCATTATGAATTTTGTTAAAGCGCTAAATCCCAAATTTATTCTAAATAAAAATTTTCATGTCAGAGGGGAAACGAGTTGAATTGAGTCTAATTCGACATTTTGTTTCCTTGGTGTCGACGCACAAGTGTCGAAAAATACCGGATGCCGGGTCGCAACTGCACCTTACGGATAGCAACTGGAGCACAATATTTTTGAATTATTTTTATATTTAAAAAAATGATTTATAAATCGAAAATATTTCTTAGCGTAACAATCAAACAGAACATTTTTATTACAATCCATCTTTCTTAATAATTCAGATGACGTCATTGCTTACACAGAATTCCTTCTTTCGATCGTTGATTATTAATATTATTTTAAAAAAAGTTTTAAATGAATGAGGGAATTCTACAAGTTTTATGGTTATTTCCACAAATCTAAAACGAAATGTACTATGTACTGCAGTATATTTTGCGAGTACTTAACTAGCGAAAGGAGTTCGAATAACGAACGTTAAGTAACAATGAAAATTTTTTTAAAATACTGAATAGAAATGATGCACAAATGACCAAACATAAAATCCAGTAATCGTGGAGTGATCTCATGCCATGGTTGAGCTGCGAACCTGGAATAAAAAATTGTAGCAATTTCCAGATTATAGTCAATACCCCCATGAACCATTGATTTAATATGCTCACGATGATGCTTAGACTTAAAACATGCATTACATAATTCCTTAATTTATAATCAGACAAAGAAACAAACAGCTAAGTTTTTATCTCTGATCTTTAAAATCAGTACAAATTATGATATTCAATCACAGTGATTGCTTATGACCAATAAATTATATAACATCTGCTGGTGTTCATTTTATTTCAGTTTTTAAAGTTTGCAGTGGCAGTATGAGTTTATTTAAACAAACATTCAACTTAAAATTATTCATCATTTTGTTTAGTAACAGATTGAAATAACTAATTTTATTAGTTGCATATATAAACAAAATAAATAAATTTTTGCTAAAAGAATTGTTGCTCAATTCTCAAGGAGAAAATTGTGGCAGAGTTAAAACATTCGAATTAAAATATAAATATATTTATTTATCCAAAAAATTTATACTTTAAAGTTATGTTTAATTTTTAAATTATGAATTGTTCATTAGAAGTTATTAAATTTTGCTCAAAATATTCGAAATTTTTACCCAACTTGTTCAATGCTAGTGATAAAATATGCGAATGAAAGCGGAATAATGGATGTTGGTAATATTTATTCCATTTTAAATTCTTTTAAAATAAAAGTAATTTTGGCTTGAGAGTAGTCTTAAATTTTACCGCTCTGAGGAAAATACGAAATTCCAGGTACCATCTCAAAAAGCATTTTATGCCATCGAAAAAATGTGTTTTTCTACTTATTATTATCACTAAATATAGCGATAAGTAGCCAACATTGCTTACCGTTCCTTCTTTTCCGTCACGAGCAGTCTACTTATATTATTAGTCTTTGATTACAATCAATTTTTATAGTCAGGTTAAATTTTAAAAATTACATTTTTCGATTTAATTTTAACTCTTACTTTTCAAAGCTCTGTTGCCAAGGAAAATAGAAAAGCCATAGTTTAAGTGTCTTGCACTTGAAGCAACGTGATGATTTTAAACTATATATATAATCTTGCCGTGAAGAATTATCTGGGCTTTAGAACAGACAAATAACTAAAATATTTTAAAAGTAATTAAACTTTTTTAAAAAATCACCAATTTAGCGACATTTTTCCACCTAGATGAAAATTATCAAAATCACTGCCTTATTCTTAGTTTTTGCACATTTTTATGAGCCCAGGTAATACAGCATTGGAGTAAGTTTTTGAATATTAAAAATTAGACCACAAACGCTTTCCATTTTCACAAAACTGTGGCTTTTCTCCATATTGACGTTTTGCGCCATTTTTAAAATAAGCGTAGACAGTGCAGATTTAGATAAGTTAAACTTGACCTAACAGTCATGAGTAACATTGCTAATTCACAGCAGTTATAAAAATAGCATATTATTCGCGAAATAGTATCATTTCATATTGTGACATAGCCTCTGAAAAAAAAACTTTAAGATAGTCTGCTGTATTCCTATATTTAAAATAACATTAGTTTTCTTTTTCTTTTTTTCAATAAATATACAGAATGGAAATAATTCTTAAGAGAAAAAAAATAATATGAGTCTCACATTTTAAATAGACATCAAGCTTAGAAACAGTAAATTATAATTAAATGATCTGAAATTTCAGAAAGACATTACATAAAATTCTTCTGTAAAAAGGTAAAGTTTTTGTTAATATCAATTTATAAATAGGTAAAAATATGTGATTATGGCTAAATTATATTTATTGTTAATTTCTCAGTTTAAATCATACCTACGTGTGCTGTTAGGTGAATATAACTATTTGCTAGAGTGAAAATGCGCTAATTATTTTCCTCCTTTTTTATTCTATGTTTTTTTTTTTTTTTTTTTCAAAACATTTTGTTATTATTTTGTTTCCCTTGTTACGATATAACATGAAGTTTATCTAAAAATTTTGTTGTTAGCATTTTCTTTTTTCATATTTGAAAACAATTTATTTTAGAAAAAAAAAATTTACATTTATAAGTCAAGCATCCATTCTTCAATTTTTTTTTATTTAAATTTTTGTTAACATATTTTAAAAACAGAGATTTCGAAAAATGTTTTTAAAAAACCAATTCTAAAGTTTCTCAGAAAGACAACAAAATTACTATTTCCTTAAGAAGCTAATAAAATCAGACGATTCTTCTTAATGCACTAAAATAGTTTAAACATGGAACTCAGCAAATAAAATATTGTACATTAAACTTTTAGAAATATTACGTTTAATTCGACTTTTTATTACCTACTATAACTTTATTATTTTGAACTTATGAGTCAGTGTAATTTTCAATAAAGTATCTTTTAGTAGGTTATAGCCCAAAGATTTGTAAAATATCTAAAAATAAAATACATAAATGCACCATAAATTTTCCAAGTATCTTTTTTGAATGTAGTTTCCTTATAAACTACTGACTCAATATGCTGCCGTTTTCATGACACAGAGCTAAAAACTCCATAAAAAACGAATATGACTATGACTAAGACTCAACACGTGGTTATATACATGAAATATAATCTATTTATCAATTTTCTATCTTTTTTTTTTCTTGGGAACTAGACGGAACATTTCATTTGGTATATGAAACAGAAATCAAAATATTTTAGATTTCATAAAACACTGATTCACATCACCGGCCGCATGATTTTTATTGTTGAAAAAAGAAGATAACAATTTTAATTTTGTTCGAAGATAAATTAATCTTACTCTTGGTTATCTATTTACTTTATCTTTCCGCAGATTATTACGCTGTGATTCGTAAACAATAAATATGACATTATGTGTTTGAGATTTAAATTTTATCTGCATGAAAAATATCAAATAGATTTTACTTTTGTTTGACCGGTATATCATTGTTTTTACGAAAGTGAGAATCAAAACCCACGTGAGTAAAAAAATCTTATAAATTCGCAAACAATAAAAACTTTACATTCCTTTGTAACACTTTAAATAACTGGAAAATTATTCTTATTATCCTTATTAAATTATTTGTGTTCAATACATCAAAAATCATACGTAAATAAAATCCCTGAATCAATTATATGTTATAATTATTATTGTTATATATTTTAATTATTAAATTTTTTTCACTCACTTAAAAAATTCATTTGTCCAAAGATAGTTCCATGCAAAAAAATAATTTTACTAAATATTTATTATTTTTTCATTTGTTTATACAAAAAAAAAATTGAATTGTAAGTAATACAATTTTTACATTATTTTAAATTGTGTAATTTTACATGACAAAATACAAAATTTGAGCAAAATCGGTTGAATAGTTTCTGAGAAATCGAATTTTGAGACAATCGTATATTTGAAATTTGGTTGAATAGTTTCTCAGGAACTATTCAACAGATTTCGCTGAAATTTTATATTTTGCCAAGGAAAATTACATACTTTAAAATTATGTAAAAAAAAAATTTTATACCTTAGTTCTTTTTACCATTGTTAAATAAAATAATAAGAAATTATAGATATTTATTAAAAGTTATTTTTTGCGAGGAATTATCTTTGGATAAACAAGTTTTATATTTGTGTGCAAAAATTTTTCAATTCGCTTAAATAGTTCTCGAGATATGGTGAAATATGGAGGAAAAAAAATTAACCATTATGAGGTCCAAACTTTGGATCACTCTCCTGACCAAAGTTATGGGGAACATATTTCCCAGATTGCGGCTACCATATTTTGGGAGTTATAAATCCGAATCCATTGAACGAAGTTATGTTTATTCAGTGAAAGTGCTTTTTTGTGTCTGATTTCGTAAGTTAAAATAGCGTTTGCATTTATTAATCTGCATATTTGAGGTCACACCCTTCAACCATTAAAATTGAGCCCTTCAAAACTAAATGTTCATCATCCTAATTGCAAAACGAAAATATTCGCCTTAAATCCTGTTCAACATCAAAAGAAACCACTTTTCACACTTGAATAGAAACGAAAATCTCTTCCTGTCTTGGCACCACTTTCATTTGTATTTCTTGCAGGAAAAAAAAAAAAAAAAAAATTTAAAGTATAGAACTAGGCGGAAATTTTTAAAATAACTAGAATTTTTATATAAATCGTCGGGGCCGGGAAAGCCTGGTCGGTAGGACGCTGGGCCCATGTCCGAGAGTTCGTGGGTTCGAACCCTGCTGGCCGAAGACTCCCCGTGTAGTTGGTGACTGATGCACGTAAAAATTCTGTCGAGTCGCAAAGTCCTCCATGTTCCCATAACAAATCAATACCTCTGGGGGTACAGGATTGGAGATCGATCGTTCTCTGATTCAGGTCAAAATTACGATCTGTGGATGGATGGGTCCGCCTTATAAACAATGTGACGTATGATGTGGCAGAAGTCGAATTCTTGGCCATAGATGGCGCCACTGAAAAACAAGAAGCGCACCCTCTGCCTTAAATCTGCTCGGTTTCACCAAAGCAGACTTGCTAGTATGGCATTAGAACCAACCAACCATATAAATCGTGTCAGCACTTGTACTCGTTTCTGAATTTGTACTTGTATCTGAACATGACCATTTGCCAGTCTAATTTTTATATTTTGTTTTTTTTTCTTTCTTCCGTTTTATACATTTATATTGTCCGTTTGGGAATTGATTGAAATTAATAAACAGGCGTCTTTCTTATAGAAGCCTAAGACTTGGATTATTTCCGCATCCTCACCTCTGAAGACACAAATGCGGTTGCTAAACACAAAATTTTCGAGGAAACATTTAAAAGACCCTCCATTCCAGATCTTAACTCTCCTAGAAATCACTTATCCACAAAAGCAAGACTTTATACAGGACACTTCAAGGACATGATATTACAGACAAGAGCAGGGTTGGCTTTTTACCGGCAGAAACTGGTTTTTGCCATACCAGTGGCAGAAACTGGTTATAACCGGTGAAAACCGGCAAAAACTTAAAAAAACGTCTTTATTAGTTCTAGTAATTGCTTAATGACATTTTGTTTAAGTAAACTAAAAAATGTAACTCCATCTATAAAGAAGTCAAACACCTGCTGCTACAGATAAAACCCATCGATATTGTCCTTGATTTAGTTCAAAAGGAGAACTGTTCAATTGCAGATGCTTGTGATATTTGGATTAATCTAACAAAGGAAGAGAATCTTATGGCTGTTTATGAAAAAGAAGTGACAAACAGATTTTAACAGGCGGTTACTGATTATCATTTGCTAGCTTATATGCTGCATCTAAAGTATTTGGAATTGAAATTATGTGCTCAAGAAGAAAGTGCAAGAATTTTACTTGCCAATATTATCCCAGATTTTGTACCTTATGTCATAGCTTTGCAAAACAAATCGGCCCCATTTCCTAAAACTTATTTTTCCAGTCAAGTTTTGACAACTACCCCAGCTGCTACATGGTGGTCCAGTTTTTAAAAAGATATGCAATAGATGAAAGTTTCACAAATTTTGCCTGTTCCTTGATGGCAATGCCTGCTAGTTCTGCTGGACTTGAGAGAATCTTCTCAAATTTCTCGTTCATACATAGCAAATTGAGAAATTGTTTAGGTTTCGAAACTGCATCAAAACTTGTCTTTTGTTATAGATACTGCAGAGTGCAAACAATGTAATATTTTATTTTTAATGGTGATAATATTGTAAATAAATTGTACTTTGTTTAACATTTAATTGTTTTTTCTATGAATTATCCATTGTATGTCAATCTCAGTACTTACTTTTATGTCATTTTCGGAATTTCTGCCATGCCGGTTTTAATCAGTTTCTACCAGTGGTTTTAACCACCTCGTCAGAAACTTGCCAAACCTGATACTGCCGCTGACGTACAGACATTGCCCCCAAACAAAATTAACACCAGTACACATTTTCAACTGTCGGGCCATTCCAGCTGATCACCAACAGAGAACATCTTATACTGTCTTCATGACTTACGAAATATTTAGACAAAACAACAACAATTATTTATATTTAATAGTGGAAAAAATTTATTTCATTCTAATTCATTAAAATATTATTATATTCTCATTACTACCATTAAATAAAAACGAATATTATTTGAATCTTCGAATATTTCGGAGTATTTGAAGAGTATGCTCATTTCTCAAAGTTTGTAATATACCAATAACAAACATAGGTCAAGATTTTTAAAATTAAATAAAACAAATATGAAAACTCCGAAAACAAGTACATGGAAAATTACAAAAAAGAAATATAAAAAAGTTTGTTTTTTTACAGTAGAGTTGATTTAAATAACGCAAACTTCGTTCGAAGACGTAGAATTCTTATCAATTTCATCATGGAAGTGTTAAAAATTGACACGCAAGAATTATAAACAAATAAAAACACTTAAATGGTAATAAAGTTTATATTGCTATGAAATTAGATTTAGAGAGAACTTAATAAAAAGTTGGCACGTAATGTCTTTTTATAAGTCTTTTCTTAATATTATCAAATAATCTAGTCAACGTACTTCTGTCATATAATACATTACTCATATTTCTTTTCAATTTAGATTTATCGCTCTTTGAATGCACTTTATATGAACATCGATATCCGTTAATCCGTCTATGGGCCAAGTAAAAGTTTAAGTTTAAATTTGTCTGTTTAAGTGAAAAGTTTGAATAGCTAATAGTTAAATCGAGCAAATATGTTATAATAATTGATGAAAATAATTTATTGTTAAAATGAGATCTAATATTCTCTTACAATTTATTAAAGTTATTGACTTTACTAGGTTACATCAATAAAGTCTGTCTTCAATGCAGGAGAAGTTAACAAACTATTTCACAATTTCGCTAAGTGGCTATTTCTTTTTGTTTTGGAGAAAATTATCTTATTTCTGCTAGATAAAACCTAATAATGAAAACTTGTGCTACCCCTTTTTTTCTTTTTTTTAAATAGAAACATGTTCTTTTAAATCTTGTTAAAAAATTCATTTAGAAATTTTATTACTACTTAATTACGACTCTCCAAAAACACATATTAGATATCATTCGAAAACCAACAAAATCTGACGTCATCTAGCTAACTTTCGAATGTTACTAAGATACAAAAGGTCTCTGTTTTCTCTTCACTATATAACAGGTAACAGGCGATTCTAAACTAACTAACATTTTATCTAAGCGTTCGCCGTAACATTATTTTGCATTGGTTTTGATGCTATATAATATTAGATTTTATATTTTCTGTTATTAGCTTGAGTCCTTGAGTAATAGGAAATAATATAAATTCTTAAGTTTTATTATTGTTAAGTATAAATTTCCTCTAAGATTTATTATTGTGATTTGAGTTTAAATTTACGCGTAATTTCACCATTCATAAGAGTTTTGTGTAATCTATAAATTCTTAAATGTCGTGAAATAATTTTAAGGAAAGTAGTATCACAACGTTGTGATAATAGAACGTTGATAAATAAAGCGTAAGGTTTGCCATGTTTTGTGTGTTATCCCTTATTTGGTTATAATTTTGTTCATTTTTTGGATAGCATCATAACATGCTTGAAGAGTTGCATGATTTTGTTTTCAGCTAAAATTAAAAGAATTTAGAGAAAGTTAAAAGAAAAGAATGTGTTATATTGTAGACACTAAACCCTCACAGTGGACTTATCGTAAAGACACGGTTCTTAATAGCGTCAAGCATCACCAGCTGCGGCCAGTAAGCGGGTGAGTGACCAATTTGATCAGCCTGCGAAGGGACCGAGGGTTTGCAGTATCGGACCTCGTTAAACTGTTCTACCGTAAGGTACTCGACTTCACGCGCAGGTCGTCGTCAGGCTACGAAAGCAGGGGAGCCATCCCCTCCACAGAGAATCAAAATTGCAATGGCATGTCTTCGGATCATCCTCAGGGATGCTTCCCAGAACATCACCAATATCCCATTGTTCAGCTATAGTGCGACGAAAATAAAATACCAACCTACCTGTAAACACTAAAAGTATATTAATATTAGATGGCGCGCTTTTTCAGCGCAAAGAAAAATCCGTAGTAACCCATATGTCAGACAATATCAACCCTTAAGCCACCTGTGTTTAACTTTATACGGTTATCCATATATCATATTTTTGGTAAAAAATATTTTTTTTATCATTAATCGATATTTATAATCCATGTATTTAATCGATATGGGCCACGTGATTATTCGTCTGTTGCTCAGGTTTTATTTGTTTGTGTTTGTTTCATTCCCATTATGAAGTTATACGCCTTAAAAGCCGCTAACTTCAGCTGTTTCTACCATATTTTAATTAATAAAGACGATACTGGTGAAGTATTTTGCAATAAATATTCAACCAATTTATTTTTTACGTGTGAATTGTTGTTTTTGGAACTTTTTTTCTTCATCTAACTTCGTTAATTTATTTGGAATGCTGTTTGAAATGGGTCAGCTCTTCTCAAATCAAAATATGTGCTATTTCACACTATGAATAATTGGCAAACTCTGGAAAAACAAGTACCAAATTTCTATACTATCTACTAAGTTATCTTAGTCAGAGAGCTTTGCTCCTATTCTTTTAAACTTTGTGATCAATTGAAAACTACGTCAATGTTTTATGTAAATCGCATCTTTTTCAAGTAATTTCTTTGCTCTTGTTTTCGGCTTTGTACAAAAATTTTATTATGTGCTAGTGTATTTTTGGAAAACTATATTATAAAATAAAAGTATATTTTTAGATACTTTCAATATAGCTTTTCTCCTGCTGCAGTGCTGTTGGTTAGTGAATACATGTTAATTATTCATTACATTATTATTTTTAAATAGGCTGTGAAGTAAAATTAATTAGTTATGTCATTGATAAGTTATTATTTGGTTTAGTTATATCTTAGTGTTTATTTCTTATGATACTTTAAAAATTCTATTTATATGCTATCATTTAGAAATAATTAATTGCTAAAAAAATCTAAAATAATTCAATTTAAATGCAGTCAAACTAATAAAAATTTTGTTCAAGGTATCAATTAGCAACTGTTATTTATCACATAAAGTAAGTTGTTTTATCCATGCCCTGATTACAATATATACTGACATTTCAAACCCTCAAAATTTTACAAAAAAACAGGGGGTTGTCATCCAGAGATGCCAACTGCTCCAGACATACCATGATATTTTAAATAAGTGTAAACAACTACATATTAAAATTTGCAAGTATTTGACTAATTTTGTTTACTTTTTAAACGGTGTACCTTGACTTAAAGTGGCAAATTATATAAGCCTTTGAATTATTTAGAAATAGTGGTTAATAAA
This sequence comes from Parasteatoda lunata, assembly GCA_949128135.1. Classification (NCBI taxonomy): domain Eukaryota; kingdom Metazoa; phylum Arthropoda; class Arachnida; order Araneae; family Theridiidae; genus Parasteatoda; species Parasteatoda lunata. The sequence goes on from OX421978.1 coordinate 82,217,688, forward strand.
AACGTAATAAATTGAATTTATTAAACCAAGATTCACACATTAATAAACTATCACTCGAAAATATTTATTTGCAGTTCGGAGCAAGTTGGCATCTCTGTAACATCAGTAATAAAGTTAGACATTTGTTGAATGTGAAATATCAATGCATCGTAAACACAAGAGCTCATTATATGAATAACTGTATGAATCTACCTTCATAACTTATCAGTTTAAAAAACTATTTTTAATATGCTATATGCTACTAATTTACATTTTCTCTCTTTTTCTTTTTTTTTTCATAAAAGGTTTTTTTTTAGAAACAATATTTTAATTTACATTTAAAAAGTTAGGAATTAATAAAGCTAATTTGTTCAAAAATATTTTAAAAAATATAACTTGATTAACAATGATTTCAGAATGCTTTATATCTGATTTATTAATCTTAACAGTGTTGTCCCACAGACTGTACTCTGCAATGAATTTTACTTCCTCCTCACCTGTACCTCTACAAAAAAAATCATCTTCCCTCCATCCAAAAAATTCAAAATTCCACATATTTTAAAATAATTTGCAAAAACATTTGAATTCTCAATTTGCCACATGTCTTGCATCGTTTAACGCATGACCTCTATAGGAATAATAATAAACTTAAACACACCTGACATATCAGAAATTCGCTATCTTGGAATCAAAAATAGGAGGTTGACTAATACACTGAGATATACAATAGTCTTGATTATAAAATGTAAAGTAAAAACTGTTTAAAAGCTCTAATTATACCTATTTATTTTTGCATAAAAAAATCTGAAGTTGTCAAATTTATTTATTTTAGGTTACCCTTGTTTAAAAATGGATGATGCATCCATTTCTTTCTCTGGCTCTCGCCAGACTGTCAAGCATGTTATACCTCTTGGAAGGCGACTAGCTTACAGTTGCGGCCATGTTTTAAATGATCTATGTGCTTCTATGTGGTTTTCTTACCTGATCATTTTTGAACATTCTGTTTTGAATCTGAGTAATTTTGTTGCTGGATCTCTGATGCTTCTTGGGCAGATTGCTGATGGTTTATCCACCCCATTTGTTGGATTTGAATCTGATCAGCCTAATGATATGTTCCTATGTAGGAAATACGGCAGAAGAAAAGCTTGGCATTTAGTTGGTATGAGTGATTATATTTACTTTTTTTTTTATGTAGCTTATCAATTTAAACCTGCAAGCAAAACTTTAAAAGTATGGGTTTTTATAGTTTCATAAATGTCATTTCTGCCAACTTAGAATTAATTTCTCAAAGGGTAGTGAAATGAAATTTAAATTACAATTGTTAGCAGAAATATTTTTAGATTTTGCCAGAGTTTAAAGACTTCACCGTATGTTTATCAAGCATTTATATGAATGTTTAATTTATTTATAAATGGTGAAAGTCAAAATAATACATTTATAAATCCAAGACAGGCGAGATTCAACGAATTTCGCTTCCAATTATGCAAAAAGACACTGTTCACATTGTTTCTATTCAACGTTTTCACAATTAATTCAACCCCAATCTATTTCGGCGTATTGCCAGTTCGTAGCATATGAAAATGCCATTCGTTTTACATGATTCAAAATTTCATGATTTTTGACAATTGTCAAAAATAATACCAAAAGTTTTTTTTTTTTTTTTTTTGATATAATGGTTAAAACAAGACAAAACCGTCAATTTTCAAAAACTTTCCAACCCTGCCTAATTATATTTTATTAAAGTGCTTAAAGATATTTTTTAAGTGCTTATAAGGTGCTTATTTTTTTGTTGAATAATTTGGCTATGCGCCCTGCGAGACTAAAGTAGTGATTTTACTATCACTTAAAATATAAAATTTAAAAGTTGACAGCTATGAAATACTGTCACCAATATATATCAGAGTCATTGAGACTAACTACAGTGCATAATAAAATCAATAAGAAATTTGAAAACTTTATTTTTTAACTTTATAAAGAGAGAAATAAATTTTTTTGCTAAGGTCTTGAAATGAAAAACTTGTGATGCATCACTTTTGCAAGACAAGGAAATAAAAGTCTATCATAAAAGGTCGTGTTATAAGTCTAAAAAAGAAACTATTGTCCATTAAAAAAAACTTGGTTTCAAAAAATTTTGTTTTACTATTGTGTTTTTGTTGGATTATGGTCAAAATTTTTATTCTCAATGAACTTGTCTTGCTCAATTTGGACAATTGTAACTTGTATTGGCTTGATATACAGAGCTCCAGTTTAAATGTGGACATTACTACATAGTCTGAAAGTGATCAAAATTTTAATTAATGATAAATTCTATTTGGTGATAAAATTGTATTGTAAATTTTGCTTACAGCATCTAAGAGACAATTGCTGTTATAACCCAGCTCAGAGCTTCACTTGAAATATCAAATAATTTGTAAAATCATTTTATCATGTTAAAGTTTATTATTACAACTATTTGTATCAATGCAATTCAAAATTTTCACTAATATTTGTTTCTCCGTAAATGCAACAGGGCTTATAGTTTTTTATTGAATGATTTTACTTGGAAAATAGTTCCTACATTATCAAAGTCATGTGTTTTATAGAAGTTTGATAACCATGTGATTGCTTTGACTTGAACAGTAAATCAATGTTTTTACTTTTTCATTTATTTTGTCTTTTTTAAATACCACACTTTAAAGAAAAATAATAATTATATTTTCATATGTGTTTTTCTGATAAGCAATAACTATATATAGATCATCTTTAATTGAAATAATGTAAACTTTTATACAGTTTTTACCTTAAAATTTAAATGCTAGATGTCAACTTTTATTCCTTATAAACTAGTAAATTATTTTAAAATAATAAAAGTTCATGGTGGCAATTATTATGTATGTATTTTGTTTGATTTGAAAGTTTCCTATTCATGAAATATATCTTAATTATATCCAAATTTATAATTTATTTTTCTATGACCATTTTTAACTTTTGACTTTTTTATTTAATAAATTATAATTTATTAGATAAAAAAACTTATTGTTCAAGTTATAAATTTTTGTTGGTTATTATAATGCAATTTTGTATGCAAGTAAAAGTAATTTTCTTATAAATATTGCCATCATGTTACAGCATCTGAAAGATTTTAATACCTTTATTATATATATAGACTTGTTTCTCATTTTAAATTAATGTTTAAAACTGGGTACAAATTAGTAATTCGAATACACTTAATATTTTTATAAATATAGCTTAAGTGTTATATTAAAATATATTAGTTAATGCTAATATACTAAGAGATCAAAATCTCTAATTTTCTCAACTGTCAACTAATAGAGATTAATGTGTGTTTTTCTGATTATGTGTGCAATAAAAATTATGTGAAACTGTAATGTACTACTAATGGCTTTTAGTTAAGTTCAGTAAAAAGATCTATATAATATAATTCTGTGAACCTCAATTCTTTATAAATTGCGTTGACTTTACAACCAAAATTGGAGAATTAGTCGGAATTTATTTCTAATGCTCCTGATAATTTAAATCTTTTTCTATAACTAATAAATATGTGTATATTTTTGTGTTTCTATGTATTTATTCTTAAAAATTATATTAAAGCATTAAAATTGCCATGTTTAGTTGGTAAATTTATTAATGACACGTGAAATGATCTATGTAAGACAAAATTCTATTTAATACAAAACCTTGTGTTTCAAAGTTTGTGTTATAAAGATCTTGTACTATACAATGATATCTTTAATTCAAATTTATTACTATAAATATATTACAAACACTATTTTTTATTAATAAATTAAAATTGATAGTGATCACCAGATTTGAAAACATTCAATGTAAGTGTAGCAGTTAAAGTGTTATATAATGTGAGTTATGATTCTGCTACAAATCCATTATTTATGATTTTTTGAAATATTTTTAATTAACTTTCAAATTTTCTTGAAATTAAAATGAAGTTATAATTTTTTAAAGGGATTTGTTTGTTTTTTTGATAAAATTACTTTTGATTTACAAAACGCTTGTTTATTTTTTAGGTACAATATGTGTGATATTTTCTTTTCCTTTCTTATTTATGGATTGCATAAGTTGTTCCAATTCATTCGAATATGCCAAGTTTATTTATTATGGAGCTTTCATAATTATTTTTCAATTCGGATGGGCCTCAGTCCAGATATCTCACTTATCTCTCATTCCTGATCTAACACCACTTTCATGTGAAAGAGTTGAGCTTAATTCTTATAGGTAAGTTTTACTCCAACTTAATTTTAAAAAAACTTTTTCTCTCACTGAAATTTTAAGATCCATTCTTATTTTGATGCACAGATATGTTTTTGTTTTTTTTTGCATTATTTTCTTATAACTTTATTTGCAATCTTTCTATTTGCTATCATTCAATCATTTATTATGGAGCTGTCGTATTTATTTTCCAATTCCGATAAGCTTCAGTCCAGAAATCTCACTTATCTCTCATTCCTGATCTAACACCACTTTTATGTGAAAGAGTTGAACTTAATTCCTATAGGTTGTTTTACTCCAACCCAATTAGAAAACTATTTTTCTTGCTAAAATTTTAAGATCCATTCTTATTTAGTTGCAAGGATTTGTTTTTTCTGCATTATTTTCTTATAACTTTATTTGCAATCTTGCTACTCATGATCATTTATTATTATTTATTATGGAGCTTTTGTAATTATTTTTCAATTTAGATGGGCCTCAGTTCAGACATCTCACTTTTCTCTCATTCCTGAACTAAAATCTATTTTTATTTTAATGCAAAGATTTGTTTATTCTGCATTATTTTCTTATAATTTTAATTTCATTTACAGTCTTGCTATTCACGATCGCAACGCTTCAATATGCCATTCCATGTTTTGACTCTCCTTCTCAGTTGTATGGATATATACTACAATATTTTACCCTTCGATAATACTTTTAGTGTTCAATTTTCAAAAATATTTCCTAAAATTTCCGCAATGCATTTTTTTATAACTGTGTTTAATGCAGTTTTCAGTTCCATACATAAAAGCTTTTAATCGATTTCAAAATCAAGACTATAATGTACTTTCTTCTCCTATGACAATCTACATGTTAGTGATGAAAACATGCAAAATGTTGCCAGTGGCTGTGATGCCACAATTGGCATTACATATTTATTTCCTATCCTTAAAATATCTTTCATTACTTAAGCTTTTTTTTTATTAACAGAATTATATATTTTAAATAAATCAAAGACTTAATCTTCAAAAACGAACATAAAATATTTATTCCTTTTTTGCATATTTCAATGTAACAGATACATTTTATTTCATTTCTATGCAGACTTATTCACTGTCGCCTCTAATCGAAAACAAATATCTATTTATAACTTTTTATTTTAAATTTCTAACCACAAAAATGTTTCAGTTGCATGGTTGTAATAATTCTCATAAATTTGTTGGCGACTCATGATCGCCAAGGTATTATTTTAACCCAATATCGATATGCGGGGTTGGCTTTGTTATATTTTGATAATTCGCCAATTTTGGATCTCTACCCATGCTTCTCCAGTGTCCGTTGAGAACAGATTACACGTACTTTTAATTTGGCTTTTGTTTTGGCTGGTCATGGGGGAATTGTCTCCCATGGTCTGTCCTTTTTATTATTATGCAAAATTTATTTAACTGAAAATCTTATGGATAAAAATATGTAACTTTTGTATCTCGAGTTCTATAAATACTTCTAAATAAAAGTATTATTAATTATGATCCAGATTTCAACTGTCATTTTCATCATCTTCTGTTTTCATCACCATCTTCATTTGGGCCACTATACTATACGAATTTCCACCCACACCTGAATAGTTCATCTCAATATAATTCCACCCTGATATTCCATCATCAACAAATAATTTGGCACCACTGACCATTCCTTCTTCACTATATAAATTGCCTTTTAATATCTTTCACCACAGTGGCAGAGAGTTCTGCTCTATGCTACCTGTAGCTCGTTTTGATCCTCAGTTACTCTCGAAGAACTTGAAGCAATATAATGGTAGGCCAGATTTTAAAATTGTTCACTAATACCTTTGGAAGGATACCACAGATTTCAAGCATTTTTATGTTTTTTATTTTTCTGTCAGTTGTGGAAACTTGTCGGAAACACTTATCGAAAAACAATAATATGGAATGGTTTATGATGTAAAAATATTAACGTTAGAAAAAGCATTGCTTATTACTATATTGCTCCCAGCATTTCTGTTGTATAATTTTATTTCATTCTTTATTCATTAATTTCTGCAAGATAGGGGTGTGCAACCAGCGACCTGTTGACTGTCGATGTACAGCCCGCGAGACCTTCTGAACTCAATAAATTCTTTTTTAAAGATTTAAAAAAAAATTTTGAATTTCTCTTCACAAAATATTGAATGTACTATAATAGTTTAGTTTTAATTTTTCGTTTTTGCTTAAACCCTATAAATTTTCTTTAATCAAATTTACATTACTCATTAAAATAACTATGTATGAAGTTTTTTTTTACACACTTATTCTATGAGCATTATAGTTTTTTTTTTTTTTTTTTTGTTTTTTTTGTTAGTTTATAGTATATCTTATCAAAATATATATATAGAGAGAGAAAAATAATTTATTAATAAAAAGGCAAAAAAATTATTCGTTTTTTTAAATTGGAACTATAATGATTATAAGTATTTAATCTTTGGAAAATATATTACTAAGCTTACTGATAAAAATATTTATTGTTCAGAACACCAATCTTAAAATCAAAATTATCATATTTTCCACCAACATGACTAAATATGTGGGTACCCTTCATTAGTCAACCTGCTCTGCAAGTGGTCCTTCACTCAAAAAGATTGTGCACCCCTACTGCAAGACAAAGTAATTTGTCTGTTGTTGTTTAGCTTATCATAAAATTTTTATTTTATCTCAAAATTACCATATTTCCTTTTAAAATATGTCTAGATATTTAATTTTTTAAAAGAAAAATCATATTTGTATTTTAGTTATAGTTATAAATTAAATTATTTATTTTACCTTCTATATTTTTTCATACATAATCTTCTTCATAGCCTTTTATCATTTTTTTCATGTGAATTTATTCTTGAAAATTTTTTAATCTTAGACTACTTATAAGGTAAAAACATTTAGAAAATCTAAAATAAAATGTATTTAACTAAAGAGCTCTGCTCGTGTGCTCACATTTGCTATTTCACTATTTTTTGACAGAAATTTTTGTTTAAGAATTTTGAGAAGCATACTTTTTAGCAAAGATCTCCCTGGTAATGTTCATTTATTTCTTAATATGGTAAAATTTTAATGAATCTTGGATATTCTGAAATTTCTAATAGCTAATATCTCTGAATTTTGAGCAATGCATATCTAACTATCTTTACATTTTTGTAGTGCATCTGCAATATCTAAAACTTTATTAAAAACAATTTTATATTAATTTTTACTTTAAAAGAGTATTTTTTGTTGCTATTTTTCTAAAGGTTGAAAATAACACTAAAAATGGATAACTTTTTACTTGAATTTTTAGACACCTATCTAGTGGCAAACTTGCAAATAGGTTTACCTGAATCTGAGTCAAACATCAAAATTGCCGGAACAACTTTTTTAGCCTTGAATAAGAGGCTTGGTTATCCTGAGAATATCTAGAACCTAGTGTTAAACCTTATAAGCATGTTAAAACAACCTTGTAAACTTCCTAGTATCAGTCTTTTTAAAGATCAGAGATTTTCCCATGCAAACTACCTTCTGGTATCATGCCTTTTCTTGTTCCGTGACAAACACTCTTGGGCACCCTGTGACCAAGGGTCCAAAAAAATCATATCTGGCATCCAATATTTTATTGTAGATTTATGGTGTTAAGATATACTAGAGTGCTATTTGTTAATAAAGTTATTTTGGTTAAGCGTAATAAATTAGTAATTAAGTTTCATTGTTAAGTATGATTTTTCTTATCTTATTCATCGTTTTAAGTACTAAAAACTCTTGTTATAATATAATTAATTTTATTTCACTCTGTTTGTTTTACTCAGCAAAACTTCATCCCTATGTAAGTGTTTGCATTGTTTAAGATATATATTTAAATAATATATAAATTTGTTCTTTTTAGATATGCCATGACAGTCGCGGCTAATATTTGTGTATATACGACATTATTAATTGTCTTAGGTGTAGCTAGTGGAGAAGATTCCCATATTGGACCTACAGATCTGCACATATTTAAAGTAATTATTTTAAATTATGTTTTTATAACTGTTTTAGAGCTTCTTTATAATCTTGTTATATTACTATATCTTGATTGGTATTTGTTTTGAAAAGTATATTGGAAATAATTAGAAGAAGATAAGAAAAGTTAAATTCTGCCTGCACAATTTTTTTTCTTTTTTTAGTTACAATAACCCTTAAAGTGCATGTTTAGAAAATCACTAGAAAAGCATATTATAAATTTGAGATTCGCTGTTTTAACCGTAGATCTTGTATATCAAATAGTCTTCAGACCTTTTAATAGTTTTTATCAAAGTCTGAATGTTGTAACATCCTTAAAGTTAGCAAATACTACACTTAATCACTTATCTATATTTTAATAAAAAGTTGGTATTTTCCTTAAACCATGCTGATTTGTTTGATTACATAAAGAAATTATAAAAATAAACATGTTTCAATATATAATCTATGTGTCAAATGTTAGTTATCTAGGTTTAATTGTTTACTTTCTCAAGTTTCACTGCTTTAAAAGTTAAAAAAAGCTATTCAGTTACAGAATTATATATTTTATTCAATGTTCTATTTTGTTATAATTTATTTGAATCATTTCTATTCATCATTTTTAAGAGTCTTTATTTTGCTTTACAGCATAGTTCAACTCTTTCTCTCTCTGATTAAAATTTTAAAATGTATTAAATTATGAATAAAGCAAAATAACTGGAATCAAGCATAAAGATACAGAAATTGATATGCAATAGCAAGAAGTGTCTATAGAACCAGAACTATAGTATGACTATTTCTGTACCAGTATTTGTATTTTTTTCTTGTTGTTTTCTCTTATTCATATGTAGCAGAAATTATACTCTATGTTCTCACTTTGATATACTATTAAATTAGTTTTTTTTACATAAAGAAAAGTTATTTCCCTTATTTTGCCCCAGACCAATTTTTTCTTTTCTTTTTTTAAACTGGCTGTTATCATGCACTGGGGTGATACTTAAAAAGCTATCAAAATTTTTCACATATAGATGGTCCTAGAAACTATTAAAGTAATAAGGTGTCCACTCTATTCTCTGCAAGCAGTGTAAGCCTAGGTCGGGATATCCTGGTTGGTAGGGCACTGGTCCCATGTCCAAGAGTTCGTGGGTTCGATCCCTGTTGGTGTAAGACTCCCCGTGTAGTAAATGGTGACTGATGCACTTTAAATCTGTCTAATCTCAAAGTTCTCCATGTTCCGATAACAAATCAATACCTCTAGGGGTACAAATTCAGGAGTTTCTTTGTCTTCTGAATTGGTTTAAAATTACAAGGCTACGGAGTTGAACATTAGTAGTCTTAAACCCAAAACTGGGTCGGCTGTTCAATGACGGATATAAAGAAGAAAAATAAACAGTGTAAGCCTAGTTTTCACAATATATTTAAAAATTCCACTGGGAAACATGAAATTTGTGACTTCTGAATCAAATTTGGGAAATCTTTGAGTATTATCAAAGTGATCAATACAACTTTTCTGCTGGAGTGTGTCTTATGCTTTGCCATAAAAATTATTTTATATGACTTACTCTGCCTGATTAAATCTTATCCTATAGTAACTTGCCAAAGCTAATTTAGAGAATAGTTCTTTTATTATTTCCACATTTTTTAGAAAAGCATTTCTTTGATTTTTAACTTTAATATTTAAATTATAAACATTTATGAATTCAATACGAAATTCATATCTGAACTTGTAATAAAAGTAATAATTTTATAATTGAAATAATGAGCAATTTTAGATAAGAATACTTAAATTTTATTTATGAAAGATTTCTTCATTTGTATATGAATTCTTGATGCATATAAATATTGTAGCGATATATTAAATGTGTATGATACATACATTTTTAAACTATTACTAAAATTACACTAATTTAAATCGTGAAAGTCTGAAAATTTTAAATTTTGCTCTACAAATCTTGGAGAATTAAGGTTTATCTCAAGAGTAGCCACTCTGAACAAACAAATGTTTTTTTAAGAAAAAGGGAAATAAAAAATGTCCCTCATTCATGAATTTGATAGAATATGGTTTGAAATGGTAAAAGGCAAAGACTAAAAAATTTTTAGTTTTCTAACTAAATGACTTATAATTAAACTTTTAAAGCAATGTAATAAATAAGATTTGCTTAATGTAGTTAGATGACTTAAAATTATTCCATATATTTTTATCACATATAAAATGAAGGATTTACTTATTTTTGTTCAATTATATATATGTATATTTTGCCTGTACACTTATTAAAATGTTGCCTGTTAATAGATCGCGGTGTATCATTCAATCATGCATGATGCATTTGTAATTAACTCAGATTAACATGTTTTTAGAATGTTGCACTTGCAATGGTTGGTGTTGGTACTGTCTTCTCATTGATCTTCCATCTTTTTGTAAAAGAAGAGGATCATCCTCATTTTGCCATTGAACAGCAATGCGTAATCAATGAAGCTAGCAATATGATTGAAAAACCTCATTTAACTTGGAGTGATTGGTTTTTTCAACCACAATTTTACATGGTAATTATTTTTGTCAGCCTTTGCAAATAATTAGTAATATTATACTTCTCTGTTAAGTTTTTTATTAATATGAAATTTGGGCAAAAATCATGCTATTAACTGTGTTGATTGCATTAAGTACTTTAATTTTTGTTGCCACAGTTTTAAAATCTATGAAATTTCTAATACAATGAACTTATAATTGAAAAGCTGAGTTGATAGTAATTCGACATTTTAGCGAATTTGAATAAATTTGCTACAAAATTTTTACATTAATAATAGGAAGTTATTCCTTCAGGGGTCTATCTAGGTTTTTCTGAGAGGTACCTATTTTGTGAAAATTTAGACATAATTTGTGAAAAATTATATTAAAAAATCAACACAAAAATATGCTAAAAATATAGATTTTTTGTTTCTTAAGGGATACGCAAATAAAATTTTAGACCGTTTTTCCTAAAGTTGAAGGTACCGCTAAACGGTAGTAAATTCGGCATGGGCAGACCCCTGTCCTTGCCTTTATTCTTTGTCTGCTGGCTTTAAGTTTGCAAAACTGTACTCCTTTTAAATATACTTGATTAAAAAATTTGATTTAGTCAAGTATATTTTTCTACTTCAGTTTCTTATGATTATTTTTCTAAATCTTAAATTGCTCGCATCATAGCATTTTCACTCTTATCATTTTAATTTGCTTCCAAATCAGAGATTTTCTTAAATTAACGTTGACCATTTGTTTCCAATTCCACTTTGTATTTTCTTCCACTCCAAAAATACTCAAAACTCATTTAATAACTTCTTCCACTAAAATTTTTAAAATTTAAATACCTGGCATGTTACATATAATGTTATATAGCTTAAAACTTCAATAAAATATTTCCTTTAGAGAACTTTTTTCTTTGTCATTTAGCATCTTGTTCTGCTCAGCTCTTCAATTATTAGTGTGTGTTTTTGTTTTATTTTTTAGAACCCCTTTGAAATAGATTGATTGTAATAATAGAAAAGACCTAAATGCTCTAAAGATTAAAAGAGACTACTTCTCAGAGCTCAGGAGCCAATGCAAAATAACAACAACAAAAAAGTTCAATTATTATTTTCTTTTTAAGTCTCTTAGAAAAGCAAAGTTTTCAATTTTTTATGCTACTATTAAAGGGATCTAAGTTATGTTTTTAATTTTTGAATTAGGAAAATAGTAGTTATCTGATGGCCATGCACTGAATTATTCATATGGTTTTTAGATTTGTATTAACCTATTTTTATTTACACCATTTATTCCATTAATAAAAATCAAGAAAATCAGTTTACTTGAGCGTAAATATTCAGAAATTTTAGTAGTTACAAATTTGTGTTGTCTTTTTTTATATTTTATCTGATTAAAATTATGCACTTAATATTTAACAGTTGGATTTTATATTTTTAAAAAAAGAGTTGATGAGTTGGTTGTTGAGCCTACCGATTTTACTTTATTAATAACTTTACTTTATTAAGCCTACCAATTTTTCTTTATTAATATTCTATGATAGAAAAAAAAAATAGTATTTTCTAGGATGATTTTAAAAAAAAAAATTCCTATATCCAGTTTTCTATGGTGGAATTTTTTTTTTTTTTTTATCGTTCTGTGACAAATCTCCCTAAGCACTAATATATTTTTGCAAAATATTTTTAACAGTAGTAAATATATTGGTTACCAATTTATAATAAATGAAACACTTTGAGTTTTTAAAAAAGGTCTTCATATATAGAATAAAACTTCATACAAAATTTTTTAGTTGCAAATGTAATTTTTTTCCTCAACACAACAAAAATAGTTTATTGTAATATTATCAAAACAATTCTGTAGAAAAAAATAGTTTTGCACAAGAGCTGTTTTGAAGATCCATACCAAAATTTTGCAGAGACAAGCAGAAAGAAAATGTTTTTTTGTTTTATAATAGAAAATCTGTCTGCAAAAACTTACAAATGTTCTGTGGCAATGTTTTGGTCGCCACGATTCTGCAGTGGGGATTAGTTTTTTTCCCCTTCCTATTTTACTAATTCTAATGTTGTCAAATCTTTGTTTTATTTAACATTTTATGTCATTGAAATTTTTCATTTCTCATTTGATAGGTTGCACTTATGTATACTTCTACGAGACTGTTTTTTAATTTATCACAAATTTATATGCCAATGTATATTCAGGATACACTTAAATTACATAAGGTAATTGATATTCATTTTTATCTTTTTATTTTATAATTTCACACTTTGCAAATGCTCATCTTTAATTTTTATTTAAATTTTCAGAGTAAAATAGCCATTATTCCCCTTGTGATATTTTTAAGTGGATTTCTATCATCATTTGTAGTGAAATTTGTTAATCGTCATTTTGGGAGCAAAGTAAGTGTTTATTAAGTATAAAATATATTTGAATTTCTTTGTGATGTACTTGTTTTAGTTTAATCTTTATGATTAAATTTACTCTTGGTTTACGTTTTTAAATTCATTTTCTTTTTTAGTTCATGTTTTATTCTTTTTGTAAAATACTACAGACAAGTTTATGTTTAGTTTGATGCATAATATTTTTGACTCGCTAATTTTTTTTTTCTTCAAAGAAAGTGTTTACTGCAAATCAAGTAGTTTCACTGATATATTTTTAATGTTTAACATTTCAAAATATTGGTTGCTATGTCAGTTTTCAGTGTTTAGTCTTAGTTCTCTGTAAAAATAAAAATGAATAAAGAGAAACATACAAATGTAATAAGTAACATTTACTCAACTACTGGGAGAGAAATAAAATTGAAATTTTAAAATGGCAAAAATGAAGTAGTTTTCTTCCTTCCTCTTTTTACCTTTTATTTTTAAACAATTCTTTGCACTTAGTTTAATGGGAAAAAGGTAATATTTAAAACAAATATTTAAATTGTTTAATTTAGTTTGAAATAACAGGAGTGAATTTTAAAGGTATAATTTTTTTATTTATTAATTTTCTATTTTTTTTTTCTCCTTCTAGATTACTTACCTAATAGGTTGCCTCTTAGGCCTTGGGGCTTGTGTTTGGATTCATTTTGGTGAAGGAGAGACTTACTGTCAGTATGAATTATATGGAGTTGCAGTTCTTATTGGAGTAGCTGGATCTACTCTTTTAATTATGTCACTTGGCATCACATCAGATCTTATTGCAAATAGCACAGTAAGTTATTTATTTTCATAATCAAAAATTCAAATTCGTTTTCATAAAATGTCTTTGTTAAAGAATAAGCGTAGAGATATTCTATTTTGGGAATTCAAGGCTGTAAACACACCATGAATTATAATTAGATTTATATTTCATGGTGTGTTTACAGCCTTGAATTCCCAAAATAGAATATCTCTACACTTATTCTTTAACAAAGACATTTTATGAAAACGAAAGAGTTTTAATTCTTTTATTAATACAAAAGTATTATAATTATTGTATTATATATATATATATATATATATATATATATATATATAATCAAAACTGTAGTCATGTAACCATAATTTATATTTTATTGTTTTTACTTTTGATTTAAACCTATATTTTCTTTATATATATTCATTTATTTGTACTTTAAAAATGGAGATGTAAGTTAAGTACTGCTTTAAACATTCAAGATCTCTGAAGTTAAGTTATTCAATCTGTATACTAATACTTATAATTTAGCAAGATATTTACAAATAGCAATAATGTTGTTCATGTGTGTAATAAAAACCAATAGTATTTATTGATACATACTAGTAATAATTACCTTAGTTATGCAGTGGTAGAATTGAAATTCTTTGCTAATCAAATGTTTTTGAAAAATCTTTCTAGAACATTTATTAAAATTGTGCAAAAAAAATTGAAAATTTAATTCCCTTTTAACAGGAACTTTCAAGTATCTTTAAAATCTAATTGTGAGTGATTAGAAAAATATAAAAATGATTTGTTTCCATTATATCATGCTATGATAAAATAAAAGTAAATAAAGTAATAAAAAATTCATTTTATGTGTTCGTTAAAAATAAATTTCATCTTATTGATTAAATTACTGGTTTAAATTATATGTTGTGCATCTTACTAACATCAAGAATGCAATTGTGAATATTATAATATCTTTTGGGGTTGTTTTTGAAATATGCTATAGACAAAATACTAATAGCATTTACTATATTTTTTGCACTTGTATGATTTTGTCTAGACCTCAAATGAACTAAAGTTTAGATAAAATTTGCCATAAAATAATCAATACTTCATTGTATTATATCATAATTGTATCTAATACATTGATTATTTTCCGATTAAAAAAAAAAACTTCTCAAAAAGCTGTAATTTCACAAATTTGCAGAAACTAATCACCATCACAGAGTTTTTGCTTCACTCTTCTTCTCTGCCTACTGATGCGTATTATTAATAATAATAGTTAAAAAATAACTGTGCTAGTGCAACTATCTTAGATTCTTAACTTTAACTCATAATATTTAGCGAACCTACAAGCATAAAGAAAAGTTTAAAGCCATTAATCAGAAATTAAAATTAGTTTTTAAAGCAAGCTGACATGCCATCTATCTTTTCATATCTATTCTTGTGTATTTATTAATATTTATAGAGTCTAGTGTTGCCGTTATATTTTTATTGTATCTACTTGACTTAAAAATTATCTTATGACCAAAAAGTTGACAATAAATTTATTTTCTTGGGAGAAGAACAAAGATAACTAATTATTTTAATAGAAGTTTCTCATTTAAAAATCAGTTTTCTAGTATGTGGTTCATTTGCATATTTTTAAAAAGCAAGAATAGCAAAGGACCGCCACATTTATGTAAGATTACAGTGTTGCCAACTTTAGTAGAAAATAAAAAAAGTGCTAAGTTAGACAAGTCTTCATGTAAATTAATATATATCTTTAATATTGATAAACAATAGAATAAACTATGGTAATTTCATATTAGCTAACACTTTGACTACTCTTTCAAAAGAATGATGAAACCATACTCATTTATTATATTTTAATGATGCTAATTATAAAATACTCTGCATAATTCAAAAAATTATTTTTAATCCACTTTTTTTAAGATCTTTTTTCCTTAAAAAAATACTGGCTCTAAGAATAATTGATTTACTAGTGGATACTTATTTTCCTCTACTGTTATATTAAGTAGAAGATCTTTATGAAGAAATCCTTGAGCCTTGAGGTTTTGCTTTATGTAGAACATTCATTTATCATTAAACATTTCATAGAATATTTATTGAACATTTCACATATTAAACTTACTATTACTACTAAACATAACAATATAAATCTGTAGCAGATCGAAATTAATGCTTAAAACAAATTTTTTAAAAAAATATTATATTATCTGAAACATTAGAAATAAATCTAACAAGTTTATCAACTTTGGTTTGCTCTAGAGATTTGAAAGTTTTTGAAGCGTATGGAGAAATGCGATATATAAAATTGCATTATAAAGACATGTATAATATGTACAAATGCTCAAACTTCCTTTGTGGAAAATCTGTTACAGTTGCAGATACTTCTTTAATATTACTCATTATTATACAATGTAACTTGATTATTATGATATATTGAAATGTAGAGTAGACTCATAAAATATGCATTGTATATGTATTTGGATTATACAATGTATATGCATGCAATATATACCCGTCACCCTTGCAGAAACTTCTTTATTACTCATTATTATACAATGTAACTTTTGATTATTATGATATATTGAATTGTAGAGTAGACTCATAGAATATACATTGTATATGTATTTGGATTATACAATGTATATGCATGCAATATATAATAAAAAATATACAATATAAATAAATGGTCAAAATTTCTGTATTCTACCCCTTAGTTACGTTTAGAAAAAATGTGCACAGTAACAGAAAATCTAGTTAGTTAATAACTAGTTATATCTTAAAAAACTGTTAAGTTTAAAGAAAATGTGCTGGTTTGTATAACAATCAATATAAATTTTTATAAAAATTAAAACCCTAAAAAAATTTTATAACAAATTTCCCCACAATAAGATAGCTGCAAAAGGGTTGAAATTAGTTTTCATAAATTGCTTGAAGAAAGTTTTTTTAATTAAGATTTTGCATTTGCAGAAAGCCTTTCATTTTATCTAAGCCTGGTGTTATATATATCTTCTACTATATTTGTTTTAATTTATGTTGTCAATTTTTACTTTATTTTATCCTAATTAGCTAATTTTTTTTTTCTAGACGAGTGGTGCTTTTGTATTTGGATGCATGAGCTTCCTTGATAAGTTATCAAATGGTGTTGCTGTAGAACTTATTCAGGTTTTACATCCATGTTTGTGAGTGATATCCTTTTTAAACTTCTTTATGAATTAAAATGATATTTTTGAGAGAAAAAAAAATTGTATTACAGATTTAGTTTATTGTTACACTGATAACTATAAGCCATTGTGGATTATAATTGATATTTATTACATGATATGTTTATTTTACTTGGGGGATTTCTCTATGCACCAACTTCGCAATTCTTAATTTGATTCCAAATCATATTTTTGCTGATAAATAGCAAGGAGATTCTTAATTTTGGCTCACTAGCTAATATCTATTTAGCAATATTACATTTAAGTTTGTATTTTTTTTTTATTTATTTATTTATTTTTTCATTTTAACATCAATGTTTTTAAAATGAATAAAATTAACTTTGAACAAGGGATGTCTCTTAAATACTTTAGCTCAAGTTCATAACTTATGGTTTGAATAAGCATCAAAAAAGAGTGGTGTAAGATTTTTTTAAATTAATAGTTAGTCTTGGTACCTACCTATGCATATTTTCCAAATTTATGTAGCCCTTAAAAAATTAAAAAAGTTGTTATCAAATTACCTACATTTTTCTTATCAGTTTCAGGGTAAAATAAAAATATGATTTCCCTAATATATCTATGATTTAAGAATGTGTTAAATTTCATTTTACTTAAGGCATATTTCAGGTAATGGATTCTGATTTTGTTATTTTGAACTTAGGTTGTTTTTGAATTTCTAGTACAGTAAAACTTTGCTACAACAATATTTTGGGGATTAAATAAATATATTGTTGTATAAGGATAGATTATTATATCGAGAGCCTACATACTTTGGGGACACAATACGATTTTTTTTTTTAAGTTTTAATGTTATATATGTTTTGACTATAAATCTATATGTTATATAAAAATTTTATTTGCAGAGTGGTAATTATAGTTAAATATGAAATCAGATAGGAATGTTAAATCTGTGACTTCTTAAGAGATAAGGGAGGCAATTCTAAGAATGGAATGTCTTGGGGTGGTGTATGTGCATCAAGGATGGGGTAGTGAAATCTGAATGCAGAAGCCATTCACTGTGTTGAAAAGAAATAAGATCAGTACATAATCAGCAGTCTGGTCAGAATCTTCTCTGGTCAGAAAAGACCGAAAAAATGGAAATATATGATAAAATAAGATTTTTTGCGCTATTTAAAAACCAATAATAAATGGAGAAAAAAGAAGGTTGACATTTGAAAAAAAAAATCTTTTTGCAGGGGTTTATTGCTTCAGAAAATATCGCAATATTGAGAGGTGGATAACATTAATTCATATGTAAGTATGTCGGGACCACGAAACATTGTTGTAATAGAGGGAGTTATTGTTGTAACGAGAGTTTACTGTATTTGTTTTACAAATATGCCTTAAATATATGCTCTCAAAAAGATTGACAAAAAAAAATAACAATTTCAATCATGTTAGACGGTCTTTATCTGTATAATTGTGATATCTTTATCTTATACGAGGATTTTTTTTTTTCAGAACTTGTTGTACTAGTTGCAGATGGTATTACAGATATATACTAGAGTTTGCTTGTGGAGGTGCTATAGTTCTTGGATTGATTTCCTTATCTTGTCTTGCTACTCAATCTATTGGAGAAAGAAAGAATGAAGGTAATTTTACATATTTGCTTTTATTTTTGATATTATTCTCCTCTAGTGGTTATCTTTTCAGATAAGTATAGTTACATAATTCCTTTTTTTTCTTATTTTCTTCTCTTTTTGTTTTCCAAAACCATTTTTTTCTTCCCCTGAATAAATAATGTCTATTGTTATTTTTTTTTTCCTTGAATATGTTGCTGGTTTGCCACATCCAACTCTTGTTCTGACAATATTTGCCTATCAGCCAATTCTATGTTAAAAAAGTTGTAACATTATTATAAGCAAAATAAAAAAATTTGAAAGAGATCCGTCAAATAGTTTTTGTGAAATCAATTTTTAAAATACACTACTTTTTCGAGAAAAAAATTTATTACTCAGAAAATATTCCACCAATTGTGTGCAAATTTATATTATCAAAGTTTTTTACTCTATTATTAATTAAAATGATCAAAAAATATAAATAACTACCTGCTTTGACAACCAGGTTGGTCACTTTTTAAAATTATCTTGTACGACAAATGAAATTAATGGTAACTAAACTGAATGTACAGCTCAACTCTATTTCTGCACAATATTCTGATTCTTCGAACCCTCTTCCAAACAACTATTTTCAAGAGATGTTTGCAATATTCTCAAAGTTCTTTATGTTTTGAATTATAGTAATTATTTAAAATCTGTCTTGCAGCCAACCATTTAAACACACAAAACTCAACAAGTATGAGTTAGGGACATTTCAGAATAGTAAGTAGCAGAAATATTAAATTTATATCCACCCTATCGTGAGATAAGATAGAAAACTCAGCTGAATTCTCCATTATGTGCTGCATGGCTATTTCACCTTCCTCTCGAGCCATAACTGTGGTATGGTATAATATGCGAGTACTATTGCACGAAAAAAAAACAATCTCCATCACCAATATAATATTTGTGACAGTAAGCAGCACACATATTATATATACATATTATATATACATATTATATATACATATTATGCATAATATGTATTTAAAATTTCAACAACCGTTTTAGAAAGGATCAAAAAATAAATCTAAATGTTTACTTTATAACTTATTTTTTATTTTAATAAAAATGCAAAATTATTCAAAATAAATACTTAACATATAGCTATCTATTCACCCCTACTTAAGTTATTACTAAAGACAACCTAACAAAATTATTCTAAATAATCCCTCGATGTATCACCTAATTTTTTAACAATACTTAAATTATTATCAATTAATAATACTTAAATTAAATTATTGCAGCATAACAAAATGAATAATAACCATAGTATTGCCAACGTATAAAAAAATACCAAGTTTATGATACCATGGAAGAGAATTATGTATAAATTAGAAAAATTATTTTTGCATGAAATTATCTTTTAACAAAATTTATAATTGTGTGCAATATTTTTTCAATTCAGTTAAAAAGTTCTCGAGGTATGGCGAAATAGTTATACCTCACACAAACTTTCCTGACTAAACTATGAGTCCCTTCTTCCCTAATTTTGGGCACACCTCATATGTCCTTGGGTCTTTTTATATAAATCCATCATGAGAGAGGTATATTTAGCCAGGAAAAGTAAATTTTTATATCTGATTTTGTAACTTGCCTAGACTAATTAATTAACATATTTAAGGTTAGACTCTCAAACCTAACTAAACTGAATTGCGCAACGGCCCATAGAGAGTCAAGGCCTACTGTGTCCATCTCAGTTTTCTTGACCTTGGGCTCTGGAGTGCAGGAGCAGATGTTCCGGTCAGGTGATCATCTGAACGCGGAACCCTCAGTGTTTAGTTCCCAAGCATGCTTGGTACTCATTTATCGACCCAGTGAAGAGATGAAAGGCTGAGTCAACCTTGCCCGGTCCGAGGATCGAACCCAGGACCTGTGGCACGGAAGCGCGAAATGCTACCACTCAGCCACCGGCATCTGCTCAAACCTAGTGCATGAAATTCTGATTATTAAGTGAAAAATTTCAGAGTGTTCAATTTTTTTCTCGTTTGCACTTTACATTTAAATTGATTTGCATTTTAATGTGAAGTGCACTATTGACACAGATTCTTTTTTTTTTTTTTTCTGTTTATCAAAGGATCATGTCTATATCTTGAAACCATTGTAAAAATAGACGCATAAATTTATTATGTTAATTGCTGCTATTTAACAGGGCTCAAAATTGTCCTTAATTTTTTTTTTTTTTTTTAAAGTGTCCTCCATTTTTAAAAATTTTAATAAATGTCCTGACATTTTTGTATTTTCCTAATTTTTGAAGTTAATAGCAAGAATGAATATTTATCTAAAAAAGAATTAAAGAAATTTCAAATTCAGAAATTTTGTTATATGACATGAAACAAAGTGTATAACAAAATGAATGCCTAAGTCTTCATAGCGTGTCAAGTATTTTATTAGTTTCCTTCCATTGTTAGAGGCAATTACTCTTGACTTAATAAAATATAGAACATTTCATGTGGGAAATGCATTACATGCTCCTATATCTCTTTTCTCCCATCACTATATCATACTTTTCTGATTTTCAAGAGATAATACTCGTATTTTGCTACTACTTAACGATTTTCCGTATTTATACTATTTTCTCCAATTTTTTATGTATAGATATATAAAAAAAATTTACATTTTGCATTTTTTTTAAATTTATTTATTTATTTATTTTTTCCGCTTGAATGCAGAACTACTGAAACTATTACTAATTGTATATCGAAATCCATCCTGGAATTTACTCCCAGAGAACCAGCATCCTTAAATTTGGAGGCAATTTAGTCGTTAATTTTTATATTCTGGAATTTCAGCCCTGATATAATGAACTTCTATTTTCAGAATTTCTTGGTAAAATAACTTCTAAAGAATGAGGTAAATTCTCTGTCTTAGAAACTTTCCTTGTGATCCAATCTTTTTATTTCCCTGTTTCTCACAAGATTTCAAACTTATTCTTTCGTTTAAATCATTTTACGTTGAACTCTAACTTTGAAATGATTTTACCAATTGCTTAACTCACTGAGAGCAGTAAAATCTGTCACGCTTTTGTTTCATCCAGAAGCTAAAAAATTTTATCTTTTCAGAACAACTACATAGGAACTCAATTATTCGACATAACAGAAGAATCGCCAGTATGACTGCTGCTAAGGACAGAAGCTGTGAGGAAAGATCATTACTCGGTGATGAATCCGATTCTGTCTTTATGTGATCTTTTGTTATTTAATTAAGAGTTCGTTATTTATTTTTTTAAAGAGTTTGAGTGGGTATTAAAAGGTGAAACTACTTTTAATGTTTATTTAATGTTTAAACAGTTTGAGTACAAAAGAGTGTTGCACAGGGTGATTGAAACTTTTTATACTTCATGTTTCTTTGTACTCATGTTTGTATATAGGGAATGTGATGATTTTTATATTCTGAGAACACTTTATATCCTGTTGAAAATATTGAATGCCTTTAAAAGAGTCCAATTTTAAAGTGATGCTAGTGAAAAACTATTTAAAGAATTTAAATTTACAACATGTATGGTTTAAGATAGCATATTATTATTTTTAGTTTCATAAAATTGATCTTAAAAGTGTTTATAACTTCAAAGAAAATATCATAAATGTATATAATTTATTTTACATTTAATAAAATATTATTAGTTTTTATGGTTTACTATTTTTCTAAGTAAAAAAAACTCACTTTTTCTAATCCTATGCAAAACAAAAAGGCCACCAATTAAGTTGCTTTGCTTGATGGAGAATGACTTTCATATAGTAACTAAGGGCTGGAAGAGCCTTGCTATGGATTAAACCAGATGGCAAAGATTGCTTGGGTTGGCCTGTAACAGACTGTAGTGCCTTGAAGGAAGAAGTAATTTTTGTCTGCTTAGCTTAAAATCTGATTGAAAAAAGGTAATAATGAAAAGCTCTTGAAAAATTTAGGCAATACTAAAATTGTATTAGCAAAAATTCCAGAAATAGAAATTATTGGATTTTCTTGAGAAACATATCTTAAATTTATCACTCTTTCTCTATCAGTTTTTACCACAGCTTTTGTGTTAAGTAAAGTTTGAAATGATTTCAGAAGTCAAATTCATTTTGAAAAAACAAAAGACTTCACTTACATTTGTGTACATTAGCGATCCCCTGTGTAAAATTATGATGATATCGTTTGGATACCAGCATAATATTAATCTTTTCAAATATTCTTTTATTAATGAAAATTGCTTTAAAAAGCTCTCTTAAACGCATTCAATTATAGTCTTGAAAAAGAAATGTGATACATTTTATGTTTAAAAACATTTATATATTTTATTAGTTTTAAACATTCCACTTTTGTTTTTATATTTCATACATGCTGTTGATATAAATTTAAAATAATTTATTTTTAAATATTCTACCCTTTAAAACACTAGTCGAAGATAGCATATTTTTTATTGTTTAAAATATTATGTGAAATTTATTATTTAAAATATCTTTTAGTTAAAGTGTTTTATTTAAAAATGTAATCAGTGAGTAAAATGGGGAAATGTGGTCAGAAATTTTTTTTATTCATTCTTAAAGCATGTTTCTTAAATTTCTTGTCCAGATTTTCACCAAGCTAAGCCCTTACAGAAACTATTTTCTGTTGCTGGAATATCACATACTGCTGAAATCAAGATTGATATTTTCTTCATTATCAAGATTGATATTTTCTTCATTATCAAGATTATTAACAAAAGCTACTGTTTAAAAGAAAGACGAAAGTTTACTAATGTTTTCAGTGCTAAAAATGTTCAACTAAGAGTATTAAAATAAAGCAAATTGAAGTTGGTCTTATTTACTTTATTTTTGAAATTTCAAACATTCAACCATGGAATGTTTTTTTATTTTATACAAGTCAAGGAAATAGCATATGAAGCTCATATTGATATTTCAGTTCAAACTTTTGTTTTGATGCTGCAATTATTTTCAGAATAGAAAATTTAGCACTAATAACTGCTAAAATATTTTGTTTTAACACGTTTCTTTTCTATAAGAACAAAACAGGTGTTTATCCCTAACTGTTCCATGTTTGTACTTAAGTTATTTCCTATCTTTTATTTGTTTTGTTTATCAATTGTTAAATTTTTTAATTTGTGAGAGTTATATTTTTCATATGAAACTTTTTTTTATGTCTTTCTCTGTGTTTTTTATTATCATTATTTTTTTATTCCCCTAACTCATAATATTTAAAAGTTGTAAATCGTGCACATGTATATAAAACATTTACAGCTGAAGTGCATTTTGAAAGACTTAAAACACTAAAAATTTAATTTAAAAATAGAATATTCAAAAATATGGAAAATGTCACTTACTGTTAAGTAAGAAAATATTAAATGTATGTAAAATTTCTTATAAAAATTAAAGCTCATTAAATTTCTAATCTTTTTTTTTTTTTTTTTTTTTTTTTTTTTTTTTTTTTTAATTTTAATTTCACTTTTCCTACTCACTGATTAGAATAAATACTATGTCTGAAATATATTTATTAAACCTAGTTTGAAATAAATTTTTGTAAGTGCTTGCTTTGTTAAGTGTATAATAATTAATTAATAATGATTAATTAATTAAAAATCATTTACGATTTAATATAACATTTGTAGTTTTACATATATTGTGTAATATGAGTTTTACAAGAAAAAATTATATTTAAATTTATTTTTAGTTCATTTACTTAAGTATCCTTTATAGAGTTGAACATCTATAAGGTCTATTAAAAAAATTAAGCTTAAAATTTTGTTTTTAAATTTTGTAAAAAAAAATGTAAACAGATTATGATGTAGTTATATTAAACATACTAAAATTTTTGAAATATCAATAAATCTGTTATTTATATATGTAATTAATTTTGAAGAGCATACTATAATCTAATTCATTATTTGTCATTTCATTTCATATATTTATTTCATTCATTTGTAACATTTTAATATCAATGTGTATATTTCATATGTTGAGGTTCTTAAAGTTTCTTTTTTTTTTTTTTTTTTTAACACTATGTAATCCTCACTGTGGGATAATATTATGTTGCATTTTTTAAAACTTACCTTATTTATAAAAGTGGACATACATATTTTGTTGTTTTAAATGTTTGATTTAAATTGAATTTACATTACAAACTTTTACTGTAAAAAGTCCAAAATCTAATTTTTCTGACAAAAAAATTTAATTACCTAAAAAATAAATGTTCTTAAAAAAATTTTTTTAATTAGTATAATTAAAATTATGTCAACACAATTATGTTGAAAAAATTCCTCTCTCATCTCTTGTAAACTATAACAAGAGCTTGTTCTTTTCAAAGCATATAAATTGTGAAAATCAAATAATCTTAAATTTTCCTTACAATTATTGCAGAAGCAAAATATTTTTTCTTGATTGTGAAATAATTTTTCAATGAACTGAAAAAAATATTAACTATTTTTTTTAACTAAGTACAAAAACATGAAAAGTCATACTGAACTTAGATAAAAATATTTTTTTTAATTATAAAACAGATATTGTATTTTTATTATTTTGCACATTTTACAGTTTACTATTTAGTTTAAATTTTTAGTCCATATCTTTGAGCTGATATCTATAAATTTAATATCTATAGTGACTATTAAAATGTTTCTGTCTATTCTTTTCCAGACGTTTAAAATGCAAGCACTCAGTTAATGTTGTGCATCCATAATTGCATTAAAACATTTTCCTGTTGCCAATCTTCTATAT
Source organism: Parasteatoda lunata (assembly GCA_949128135.1). Taxonomy (NCBI): domain Eukaryota; kingdom Metazoa; phylum Arthropoda; class Arachnida; order Araneae; family Theridiidae; genus Parasteatoda; species Parasteatoda lunata. The sequence goes on from OX421978.1 coordinate 82,243,002, forward strand.
TAAAATTTGCTGTATTATTTCTGAATGCTAAAATAATATTTTGATTTCTAAAAGAATTAAGAATGAAATTAAATTTTGAAATTAAAGAGAATTCCGCAGGAATCGTTTTGTGGCTTATGTATTTATTCATTTGAAAATTACTTTGAAATAAAAAGATTTTAAATTCCAATCCTGAATTTTTAAATTAAAATTATTTTGATAATTTTCTACTAAAAATTTCTACTTGTCTCAATTTGTTTTTTGAAATTGAAGTTTTTTTTTTCATATTAAAATTCTTATTTGAAATTTAACTTGTACATTATCTAGTTATTCTTTTACATTAAAGAAATATGAACTAAAAATAATGTTTTAAATAAAAATGTGATTTCACAGTGTATGTATTCCTAATGTAACGTTTCAATTTAAGAATATTAGTTTGTAATTTTATTTAAACCATTGTGTGATCTAATTTTTTTATTCTTCTATTGTTAATTTTTTTTTAGAAAATTATTTTTAAAATCTGAAACATATGTGTAATTTTACTAAAAATTTTTAGACCAAACTATATTGATGACATGTGATGCGCCTATGAAGTATTTTTAAAACTAATTGCATTATATTAAAAAAAATACATAATGTGATAAAATTTTGTGCGTGCAATATGTTTACTTATACATATTTCATAATTTGTATTAAAGTATGAATTTCAATGCAGAACAATATTGTTATGAACTGTGGTATTATTTTTATAAACTTATTGTGAAATGTATTAAAATATGTTTAATAAAATATTTATTTCGGAACTTTACCTTAAATTTGCAATTCTTGTTTTAAGTTTTAATTCAAAAGAAATAGAAATAATTGTTTTTCCTCAACTCAAATAAGCATTGTGTATTGTTTTTTTTTAATCCATAGGTTTTCATAATTTAAAAGTATATATATACAAGTAGGACTTTTTGTTTTAATGTTGAAATTTTTACTGAATTTTTCTAGTTTCTTCTTCCTAACATTTCACTGAACTAAAAGCTCTCCTAGTGTTTTTATATTTTAGAAAATTTCCTGAATTTGAAAAATAAGATAGCTTTCCTATTAAACTAGATTAATTGCTTGTTTGTGTATTTAAAAGTTAAGCATTCCCGCAACAGCCTGCTGTGGGACCGGGGAGTTATGAAGGATATGGCCTTAAAATTTTGTGACCAACAGCATATTTCTGACTATGTGGTCCATTTACTTCTCAGACAAGCTGGTATCCATTTTATTTTATAAACGTTTTTAAACAGCCTACCCAATTTTTGGGTTTACAACTACTAATGTTCAACTCCGTAGCCTTATAATTTTGAACCCAATCCAGAGGACAAGGGAATTCCTGGATAGAGTATTGGTAGAAATTTGCCTTTGTGGAGGACTTTTTTGATGGAATTAACCTGCATTTGCTTTACATGGAGAGGAAAACCACTTAGCCTGACTGCTAAGGGACTCTAACCCACGATCCGTCTACCACTGAGGATATTTCATGTCAGTGTTGTGGTTGGGGGAAGTCGGATGAGGATTCATATCGACTAGTCTTGACTGGGATTCGAACCTTGTTCACATCATTGGAAGGCGATTGCTCTATCCCCTGAGCCATCGCGGCTCCTGGTTCCCATTAATCTGAAGCTGGGTGGGCTTTGAGCCACCACCCCAGCTCTTCACAATTACAGCTCAGTACCTTAACTACTGAATCGTAGTGGGTCTTTGCATTAATTCTAAGTGATGAAGTAAGCTTCATTTTTAGTTATCAGTTTGACAATTAAGTATTCTGAAGTGTTTTTTTTAAATTATTATCATTATTGCTTTTGTTTTATTTCTAAATTTATGAAAGAATGGTGGATTTTATGTTGAAACAATTACATATTCATTATTATTAGTGAAAAATAATGAATTTAAATATATATAAAAATGAATTCGATAAGCATAATAAAAGCCTTTAATATTCAGATCCATTTTATCTTTACCATAGAAAATATTTTAATCAATTAAAATTTATTGTAATTATTGCAAGGTGGGGAGTGAGTCACCTTTCTCACATTTAAATTTTTGTTTATTTGGATTGTCACTCTTCGCAAACATATTAGCTTTAAGACGCGGGATATAAAATTTTCCTTCCAAGGTAAATAACTTTGTCTTTTCCAGATTAACTGAAGGGCAATCACCACCAGGTGTTCTCATATGTATTCCTATTAATTGAATACTTATATGCAATGTTACTGAAAGTGTGAACTACTTCACTCCAATATAGTAGTTATAACTAACACACTATTATCAGGAATATATTAGAATGTGCTACCACCTGATTTTGGTTTCCAACCCATTTGTTTAATTTATTTATATCCAGTTAATTTATCTCGAATAGTTAATTTATATATAGCTTTTGTTATTTATTTTTATATTTAATAGTAGCTGTTTTTTATATTTAGTATAAGTAAAAGATAAAATTTTTTAATGAGTCACCTTTTTTGAAGTTTTCATGTACTGCCCTGCTAGTGTAAAATGGATTTTTTATTTATTGACTATTATATCCCTAAAAGTAGCTGTGTTTTAGAAGTTGCAAGTTGTAGTTTGTGTTTTAGAAGTTGAAGTTATTTTATAAAATCTATGTAGAGCAGAAATGTCAGAACAAGCTCTTCATCCAAGTTTTTTTTGTTGTAAGAATTTTATTTAAATTAGTTTTCAAATTTTACATAATTTTAAATTGTATAAAAAACTTTATAACTAAACAAATGCTTTTAGATATTCTCCTTTATTTAAAAATTAAATAAAATTGAAGATTAGACAAAAATTCTAAACATATGCCATACATAAAATTGTAATAATTTTATCACCTAAGCAATTTTTTTTATATTAATAACAATAAATAAAGCGTATGCAGGGCAACTAAAAAATGGAAACACTTCTTCTATATTCTATTCTTTTATATATTCTTATAGTATATTCTTATATACTATATATTCTATATACTATATATTCTTATATACTATTTTTTAATATTTCTCCAGAAATACTTAACAAAATATATTTTTATAACTTCAGAAGTGTTTAGATCATGGGATTTATCATACATATCAATAAAGTTCAAAGCTTTTAGAGGTTTAAGGGACCAACAATTAATTACAAACGGAAAATGTTTTTAAACACCCTATGCCAAACAATGTCACAATAGATTTGTAACTTGTGATAGTTATTTTGGTTGTTACATAGATCTTAAATATTTCTGAAGGTATGGACATTTTTTTTTAAAACACATTTTTTTTTTGTTTTTGCTATAACTTTAAAAATATCCAATAAAATTTTAAAAAAATTTTGCTTTCAAATTTGAAGAGAAAAAATCTTTTAAAACGGCCCAAAATATGAGTAATTAATCTAGTTCTTTTATGCTATGCATGCGCATGGCTTAAAATTGAAAACAAAATTTCTCAATTTTTTAGTAAATCGTATTTAACAACTAATGAAAAAAGTAATTTTAATATCGCCTATAAAGTCCAATTTGTATATCTTAAAAATTCAAAAAGTTTTAAGCAATTCTCAAAGTTGTTTTCGTACTTTTTAAAAGAAAACTCAAAATGATTAGGGGTTTTCTACAAATGTTATTTTGTATCATAAGACAGAATTCAATAACAAATTATAATACCTTACAAAAAAAAATTTGCACCAAACTGTGATTTAATATAGAAAGAAAAGAAGCGAATAAAAGATACTTCTATGGGGGATGGTCCCCAACAATGAAAGGATCAATTTTAATAAATCTTGTTTATAGCACAAAATGAAGTATACTTTTTTAAAGAGTCCTATTCGCGTGATTTCGTCCTCAATCTTTATTTCGATAGTTACTGCACGAATTTTAAGATTTTTAATTTATTTATATGAAATTTAATTTATTTAGTTATGATTTACAAAATTCGAAAGAGGAAATAATTAGTGCATTAGAATGAAAAAAATATATATATACTATTTTTACAATTGAAATTTTTTATACATTTTTATTCTATACTTAATTCTGTAAACGCAACGTTTCTGTTAATTTAAATTAGTAATTGTTATAATTAAAAGTATCTTAAAGAAAAATATATATTAGTGCTAGGGAAGTTTGTCGCAGGAAACCCGAAAAAATTCTGCCAATAATATGTATATAATATATATATATTATTTTTATTATTAAAAATTCAGTTTTGATTTCTTCCCAAATTATTGTAAATATTCTTTTCCTTTTTCCTTGGTTATTATACAAATGTGCGATTGCAATTGTCCGAATTTTCTCCAGAGTGTTAAATTTCATAATATTGTGTTTTCAGATAGAACAATAATTCTTATGCCTGCAGATTAAAGTTTATTAACCTGCGCACAATTTTTTTTAGAATTAATCGATCAGGATGTAGGTTTAGGATTTAATCATACTTGATTCGAGCCTTCCCTTTTCTTTACTTTATCAACTCAAATAAGGTCAATCTGAACTGGAATTGAAATTTTTTATAACACTCAAAGCGTCAATAGTTAAATGTGACATGACACATTTAAGTTAGATTAAGCTGAAATTTTTAGCTTAAAAATTCAGCTTTGATTTCTTCTCAAATTAGTGTGCATATTCTTTTTCTTATTCCTTGCTTATTATACAAATGTAGAATTGCACATCGCGGAATGTTTCTCCTGAATATTAGATTTAATATTTTTTTCTTAAACAGATACAAACAACAATTCTTATATCCGCAGTTTAAAATTTATTAACGCTTACAAAAAGCTTTGAATAATAAAATAATTGTTTACTGTAGTTTTTATTATTTAAAATAAGTATAGATTTATATATAATCCGTGTGGCATAAAATATATATCAACTTGAAATTCCATACTTTAGGAATGTAAGATAAAATGAAAATCAGTTAAAAAAGTGGTCAAACCAAAGAGGTCAATTTGCAACCTCCTGGAAATCCCATAAATAAAAAACTGCATTTTACTTTTAGATTAACTTTTTATTAATTACAAATAGTGTTTATAACGTGTAATCTACTCTGATTCGTATATTGAACGCATAGGTCGCGTTTTTAAGGTCTATTATTATTTATTTTAATTAAAAGAAAACTTCAATGGAAAATTAAACAATTATAGTTCTCTAGAACTCACTAATTTTTCTCTATTGTGCTTTTACCATATTTTCATGTTTAATCTAAAAAATATTTTTAAAGAAAGCATGATTACTAATACATTTTTTTATGTTCTAAAATTTTAATATTCATCACAATTTGTAAGGTAAATTATGGAAATCGTTTGCGAAAATTTCTAATGTGCGGTGCATATAAAAATATTTTTCAAAAATACAAATAGAGAAAAAAAAATGAATATTTTCCCTGATTATAATATCTTCCTCGAATGCCGTATCTTAAATAACAATTTTCAACTTTAAAGATTATGAGAAATCTGCATTTTATTACGGTTAACCGATCATACAAGTCATAAAAGCGTGTTCAAAATGCTCTTGTAATTTTTTATAATGTGTTCATATAAAGTGCGATGACACCGCGAATTTAGACTGCGAGGCATTTTTACCCGTCGACATGTTACTAGGGCCTCAAGTAGAAAGTGGTTAAGTTCACCTGCAAGCATGGAAATTTCAGTGCGTAAACCACCTGACAAAACGGAGAGCGGTTCCATTTTGCGATGAGGGTGTTCGCTCGTCGCCTGTCTAGCTTTTGCTCTTTTTTCGCGTTCGGATTTTAGAGTTTGACAGCAGGCTCTGTTCAGCAAAGATGCGCTGATGTTGATGATAAAAGCTTCGTCGGGCTCTAGATGCCAGGGGGCTGAGCTGGTTGAGGAAAGGCAGAGATTACAAAAGATGGTTGAAACAGAACCAAAACTATTCGTAATTCAAGGAGATGTTTACGAAGTCGAGAAACTTGTAGGTGTTAAAACTGTGAAGGTATGCTATTTTTATAAACATAAATACCGAACTATGTTTGTTTGTGTTATCGTCTGCTCACTAATTATCTCCTGTCATCTGAAAGTGTTGTTTTTAAAATTTATTTACATTTCAGTAATGTGTCTTCTATTCTACAATGAATTATCCTGCTGTTAATATGTATTTCAAACTTCTACTTACATAGAAAATGTATTTTTTTTATTAGTCTGTCTTAGAGTAAAAAATCGATAAGATTTGGTTTGCAAACATTGCATTGCGAAACGCGATCCCCCAGGAAATTTGATCATTGTAATTCACTTGGGTGGATAAACTAGACTTTTTTTTCTTCAGATTCATAATTTAAAATTTTAGCGAGCTGGGATTGAAATTTTAATTGATGAATTTTAACTTTATAGTTTATCATTATATCAGTTTGATAAATTAACGCCATAATAAAATTTTTAATTAAATATTTGTAATCTTGGTTTCTATATTTTACTATGTATGTATCTATTTTCATTAACTTTATAATTATGCATTAGCACAAGTTGCGTACTAAAGTATTAACATTAAAAAATAAAATATAGTATTGTATTAATTACAGTAAAATTATATCCATTGAAATGTACAGTATTCCCTTTGCACTTATTATTTGTTGTTTGAGTTTTATATGATTGTTTCCAATATTCAAAGCATTTATAATTCAAGTCAAGTATAAGAAATAATAAAAAGTTTTGAGACATGTTTAAAGACTAATTTACATAAGCTCTTAGTGCATAAAATTTAATATATAAATTAAATTCTTATTATTTGTTACTCTTATTATCCGTGCACTTTTAGAATTCCCTTAAAAATTCTTATTATCCATGCATGTCTAACTTGGAATTTGGAATCTTCCAAATTAGGTTTTATTCTTTATATATATACATTAAAAGTATACAATTGAAAAAACTTACCTTTATAAAATCACTTCAGCTTCAAATTTTTGCTTTGTGTCTAAAATCAATAAATTACATAAATTTACCTTTAAATACTAATTGCCAAAGCTGGGTTTTTATATATATTTTATATGTACATACTGACTTAAGTACTAATGTAATCATCGTGATAAAAATGCAGGGATCGTAGCATATTTAAAAAGTGCTTAAAGGTGCTTATTTTAAATTTATATTTTTTAAAAATGCTTTTAAACTTAAAGATGCTTTTTTTTTAATTTGGTATTTGTAAGAAGTGCTTAATTTTCTATCTTTTAAAAAAATAGATTTTTAAAAAAATAGATTATTTAGAAAAAATTATGCATGATTTTCGCAATTTTCTCTACAATATTTATCAGAGACTAGTTATTCTATCATGATTATGTAAAGTTTGTGAAAACATTTTTGAATTTATGTTTACAAATTAGAAAATTTTAACGGTAGAAGAAAAAAAAATTTTATTACTGCACAGATCCTAATTATGATTTTTTTTTTGGAAAGTGTTAAAAATATTTTTTGAGTGCTTAAAAAGTATATCTTTTTTTTAAAAAAAGTCTGGCTACTTACCCAGAAATAGGATGCCCAAATTATTGTAAATGATATATGCTTAAAGGCAAGGGATGCCAGATGGGGCTCAGCCCCATCTAGCAGTGTCATTTATCCCTTCTATAGAAGAAGATATAAAAAATAACTAATTGTTAAATAAATTTAGTTTTGATTAATTAATATGTTATTTATGCTTATTAATATATTTATTTATACTAATGTTTAATAAATAACTATTAACAGTATATCAAATAAATTAATGCACCAAGATTAAAAAAATTGTAAATAAAAAAATTTAATTGCCTCCATCCCATTAATGATCTATTGCACATTCTGAATAGAAATTCTGGCTACTGGCTGGGCAACGTATCAATGTTTTTGGTTGTGCACAGGCCAAGTTGCCAGCTTGTCAAAAGACAAATAGACCCTTTTGAATTTGACCTTCTTACAAGGACAATTAATACAGATTTAAGTTATAAATTAGGTCATTTTGTAGCCCCAAGGCTTTGTATGCTCTTTTCTTGGGAAATAACAAGATCTAGTCTAATGCTGAATATTTTTATTTTATTGTACTTGAAATATGTTTTAAATTAAATAGTGTGACATATTACATCATTAAAGGTATCAAGTCAATTTGTGAAGGAAAAAAAAATTTAAAATTGGAACTTGTTAACTAGTCTAGTTTGTCTAGATAGTTAACGTACAGTCTAGTTAATAGCTGTCAGAACATAGGTTTTGTTAAGAGAAATTTATTATTACCTATATAATTTGAAAGTTTCTTATTCAATACTCCATATAGTTAACTAACTTTTTCTTTGCTTAACTTCTTCGTTAATTAACTTTTTATTATTACTTAACTTTTATGAACTTTATTCATTAGTAATTAACTTAAAAAAATTTTAATAGGCTAAAAGTTAATACTGATTAATACAGAACAATTAACACAAATCAAGTTATAAATTAGGTACTTTTTTGGCCCAAAGGCTCTGTATGTTCTTTTTTTTTTTTTTTTTTTTTTTTTTTTTTAGAAAGAGCAATATCTTTCCTACCACTAAATATTTTTATTTATATTTTCTTGTAGTTGAAATAAATTTTAAATTAAAAAGTGTGACATTTCATTATTTAATTTGAATGTAACGAAGTCAATTCATGAAAAAATAAAAAATTGGAATTTGTCAACTTTTAGCTGCTATCAGAACATAGCCTTTGTTTAAAGAAATTTGCTATATTTATTATTACTTATATAATTTTGAAAGTTTAATTAAAAGTTCTATAGTAAATTAACTTTACTTTTTTTCTTTACATTATAACTTTTATGAATTTTATCTATCAATAATTGACTTAAACTTTTGCTACTATAAATTAATACAGGACAATTAACACAGATTTTTATATATTAGGTCATTTTGTAACCCTAAAGCTCTGTAAATTCTTTTCTTGGGAAGTATCATTTTCTGATAATTTTTATTTGCATTTTCTTGTAGTAATATAATTTTAATTAAAAATTGTGAGATATTGCACTATTCAATTGTCACTAAACGTAATTATGTCATCTTGAAAAAATAAATAAAATATAAAAATTAGAACTTGTTAACTAGATTTAAAATCATATTCAAAGTTATCAGCATAATTAAATACGTTTAATTTAAATACGATGTTCAAAAAGAAGCATTACCATTTTTTAATTTTTTTAAAAATCTCAACTTTAAACTATCTTCCCTTACTTCGTACTTTTCATTATTTTAAAAGGTTAAAAAAGAAAATACTAATTATATTTTTATTTTAAAATATGTTCTACCACAAATTTAGGGGTAAAATGGAAAAAACTAGCAAAAAACTAGTTATTTATTTATTTTTTCATGCAATGGAAAAACATGATTTGTTAAGAAAACTTGTACAAGTTTTTATACTTTGTATCTTATACCTTGATAGTTAAAAAGTTAATATTGCAGAAAACTGTTAAAATATCATTATGGACAGTTTAAGTTAATTTATGAAATGCACTGGAATGAATATTTCTATATTAAGGTTAATTTAAATGTTTTACCAGTGAAAGTTATTTTTACTAAGTTCCAACTAAAATGGCTGTTTTTACTTACTATACAACAATTTTTTGTACATTTTGTCCATTTATATTGTTTAAGTGTTATTAATTAATTAAAGAAACTTGAAATACATATGGTTTTGTGAAAAGAAAAAAACTTTTTTCCACTCAATTTGTGGGTTTTCATTTTTTTTTTAAGGGTAAAAGACTATACAGAGTTAGATGGAGAGGTTATGGAAAAGAAAGCGACACTTTAGAGCCTGAAGAAAATTTATTTTCTTGTAAAGATATGATTGAAGATCTGGAAGCAAAATTGAAAGAAAGGCATGAACGAAAGAAAGGTAAAAAGTTGCTGAAAACGCAAACAATTTCAAAAGAGCCCATTAACACTGTAAGTATATTTTGTTAAATTTAAAAATAAAGTTCATAAATAAAATTTCCACTGTTATTTCTTATTATTTGCTATTTCTATTTATTTAGATTTCAATCTTACGTTTCACATTTTAAATCTTCGTTAAATTTTAGTTTACGCTAAGGTCTATCTGAAATCTTACTACTTTTCATAATTATAACTCTGATTTTATTATTAAAATAATGCTAATTTTTTCATCATTTTTTTTTCAAGAATTATTTTTTAAAGAAAATTATATTTATAAGAAAATTAATAATATTTATGTTTACTGATCAATAGATAGAATTACAATTAATACAATTTCTAAACTGTCTTTTATTGTTTTTGCATCAAACAAAGTTTAGATTTTGATATTTAGTTTAATATTGTTTGATGCAATATAGCTGCTTTTATTCATTGTTGTGCCATTAAATTTTTCATTCAATTCAATTTTAACTGATTAAACTGACTTTCAAGACATTTTTCTTTTAACAAGATAATAGTTTGTATAATTTTTATTGATTATATATGCAGGAGTAGGTATTCTGAACCAATTTTTTTAGGATACAGCATATTATAAAATGAAAAGTAATAACCATGTTTTGCTTAATGAAATTACACAGAGACTAGATGTGTAATATTATTTAAAATTAAATAAACAAGGTTATCAAAAATTTATTATATGGTTTTTTACTAAATATTAAAAGTCAGTCAAGGATTTGTTATTTTTTAGCTATGTAATATGATGTATTGAATAATACTGTAGAGTAATACAAGAAAGTAACATGGTGTTTAATGCTTTATGACATGGAAAAAAAATCAATAGATGTTAAATTTTATTTGAAAGAAGGAGGAAGAAAAAAAACCTTTTTGGTTTTAAATGTATGAATGATAGAACAATAAAAAAGTTTCACAAAATGCTTTTTTAAGTAGAGTGACCTGGGGTAATTCCTGATCAAAAAATGCAAACATCTATTTTGTAAAAAAACTATTCAAGATAGAATTTTAATATGTACTGGAAGTTTGAGGCTGTGTGAGATGAGTTCTATGCTACCTGCTTTTGTTTGAAAATCTAATTAGAATTTAAAATATTTTAAATTTTTAGTGATCAGGAATTACCCCTTCTCTTGATCATTTCTGGGGTAATTCCTGATCACTTCTGGGGTAATTACTGATCACCAGTTTTTATAATAAAGGGGCTGTTTAAAAATAATTATACAATGGTAATTAACAAATAAGACTTCAAGATCAAACAAATAAACCAAAAAGATATGTTTAACCAGCTAATAAAACGATTTATTTAAAAAGCAAGAATAAAGTTTAACACTTTAAATTTTCCAAAAATCTTTGCATCATGCCATACATTTTAGGCAAGCAGCCAACTCATTCTCATGTTTTGCTGGAATATAAGAAAGAGTTCCCACATGGGTTACTTTTGCTGGATTTTTTTAACTTCATTAAATGAGAGTGTAAACTTAAGTAAGGTATGTCAACAGCTCTGGCAGCAGCTCTCACAATGAAATTTTCATTTTCAATCATTAAAAGAAATTCACTAATTTTGCTTTCTAGAAGCTTAATATCCTTTTTAGGCTGATAATTTCTCACCATATTTATATTAGGCTAATTTATAAATTAAAAATTATTCTAACAATGTACACACATAAAATTAAGATAGAAGCAAGGTAAGACAAGCTAGAAATGGTACATATCAGAACACATTTGTCTTGTATACAGTTAAAAACAAATTTTGTGATTACATTTAAAATATATTTTATAGTTGTTCCACTTAATAAATATGAACTGTTATTTAAGAAAAGACAATTAGCTATTTATGAGCTATTTTTAATACTATTTATAAAAAGAAATGACAATGATCAGGAATTACCCCATATGTTGGGGGCAACATTTGATATAGTTTCCTAGAATTAATTATAATCCTTATAGTAGATGGAAACAATGAAACAAAAGCGTACACTATTTTCATATCAAAGAAAAAGAAAACAACTCAAAATATTTATTATTAAGAGAAGGAGGGGGATCTTTGCAGAAATGTGCACATTTTGAAACCTATCTTTGAAATGGAAAATACAGAAAGCAGTTTAAAAGATACTTATTTTGTTAGATTAAACAAAAAAAACTATTATTAAGTAAATGTAGTTATACTTTAGTTAAATGTACAAGCATTCTTGTCCATGTCTCAAATTTTACAAAAAATTATTATTTTTAAATAAAACTTTAGGTGATCATTATTTACCCCAGAAACAGAGTGATCCTGAATTACCCCAGGTCACCCTACTATTTTTTATTTATTTATTTATTTATTTTTTTAACAAAATGGTGTAAAAGAAACATTTTGGTTTTCATTTAGCTTACATTTTTTCCCCTTTTAGATAAATCATATATTTATAGTTGTCAGCATGAGATTATCTGCACAATTTTTATTTAAACTAAAAAAAATTTCCTTAGCCAGTAGACTTACTTAAAAATTATTAACAATAAAAAATTATAAACAATATTTAAAAAATTTTAATTTAAACATTGAAGAAAAAGAGTTGTTTTTCTTTTTTTTTTTTTTTTTTTTTTTTTTTTAATCAAATTTTTTTTCTATTTTAGTAGTTTTATAGATTATTTTTTCTCAACCGCCTGGCCTGTCCATAGACTAATAATTGTATTTGAATTGAAATATAAATTTATTTATATTTAAATAGTTTCAGGGCCAAAATATATTTCATTAAATAAAGTGTGTAATGATAAAAAAAATTTGCCACAGTTTTGTATGTGGGAAAATTACGCCAATAGTACAAATTACTAACCCTACCATTCTGCAACAAAACTCTGAAATATTTTACCAGTCCTTTGAGTAATCAGGCTTAGAAACACTGTTCTAGGTCATTCACTATCTCATAAGTTCTATCTGCATCAAAAAAGTTCTGAATCTTTACCACATAATTTTTGAAATATTTCCCCATAATTTATAGGTCCCTAACAAAATTCATTTATAGTTTAATAGATCTTATAATTTTCATTTCTTTTATTCAAGGTGGTTGAAATCAACAAGATGGCAACAGCTACCTGGCAAGCCACTGAAATACAACCGATTGGTGCTCATTCCAAAGATACATTTTGGAGGGATTTTGATGAGGGAAAAATAACTGTTGCTGGTGCGGTTTATGAAAAAGATATGTATAGCAAAGTCAAGGAGAGAGCAGCTAGAACAAATAACTTAGGAGAACCAAGCAAAAGTGGAGAAACCTCTCCCCAGAAAGAAAATCCACCTCCTCCTCTATGCCCTAAAGTTTTGTTAAAAAGAAAACCGTGTAATAGAACTACTGATAGTTTGGGTTTTAAATCTCCTTTAAAAAAACCAATAAGTTTGCAAGTTCGAAAAAGAAAAAAGTATGACGTATTGAGAGACTATCGGAGACGAAAAAGCAGAATTCATAGGAAAAGGAACATTGACGAAAATGGACGACATAAACTTCTCAAAAGTATGGCCAAACATGATAGTTTTAGTGTGGAAAACGGACTGAGTAGTTCTAATATATTGCAAGAATTGCTTATAAATGATGAGAAAGGGACTACCTTTCCTGAATATGTCTTGAATTCATTAAAATCTGAAAGTGAAAAGATGAATTGTGTGTTTAAGAATAATTGTAACGATAGTTCTTGCGGTGAAGTCTTGGGAACTGATGGAAGGAAAAGTCAGTCACTAATTTGCAAGATCTCAATGCAAGAAAATTCAATGGTAATGATTTTATTTATTAATTTATTCAGGGGAAATTTTTTCTTGAAGGAGAATAATGTAAGGTTGGTTTGATTGCTTCAAATTAAATGCAGAGTTTCAATTTTAAATTATATATATATCATTTTTATAGAAAAAAAAATTCCATGAATTAAATTCCATAAAAATTAAACTTTTTAAAAGTGGCTAATTCGACAATATTTTTTCATGTAGATAAAAATCATTATTTGATGGAAACCATTATGTTAGGGGTAACAAGGAACAAGAGCTGGAGTGTTCCCCAGCTATTTTTCTTGGAGCTAGAGCTTTATATTTCTCTGTGTTTCTGGGCTCAATAGTTTTTAATAAAATACTTTTTTTTCTTCAGTGTTCTGAATTTTTCCAGCTTAAAATAAAAGATCTTTGTCTTTTTAATAGATATTTTTTATTTTAATTTTAGCCCAGATATTTTGTGTCCGGCTGTTATATTGTGTTTAATTTTGTTTCAAATCAAGTTATGCTGCATTAATTTTATTTTATTATCTAATAATTATAACATACTCATCATAATATCTGAAATTAATTTTTATAATTAAAATACTGGAGTCTTATTATCTGGGAGTGGAACTAGAGCACTGTAAATTGTTCGCATTGTAAATTTGGGTCCCGGTTGAGCAATATAGAGGTTTTCAAAGTTATCCTAGATACTTGAGTAAATACCTTTGTACTTGAGAAATTTTTTAACAAGCTTGTTTTCCTTATTAAGAACAAGTTCTTTGAGTGCTTCAAGATCAACAGTTAAAATTATTAAGTATTTTTATATAAAAGATTTACGACACATTAGCTTCTTATATTGACATTTTCTTTCAAAAATCCACAGTGTTGGCTTGAAACCCACAGCTTTACCTCATTCTTTCTAACTGATTTTCAAAATTTGAAAACATATATATATTTTTTTTTATTAAATTGAAGTTCTTAATTTCTTTAATATTAACATGCAATTCCTGTTATTCCAGACTGCTTATCCTGCTTTTAGTCAAAGATCTGGTCGAGTCAATCAATTGCCTCAAAATGAGGCTGGTACGAGAATGAATATAATGGTTGCCAAGATGTTTTCTTCCCTTATTGATGGTATAGTCAATGACAAGTTAGAAAAAGTTGAACGATTCTGCAAAAATGGTTACATAGTTAATTGTTGCCGTGCTGATGGAACAACTGCATTAATGGTTGCTGCACACTTGGTAAATCTATCCTCTTTTTGCCAGCTATGTTAAAATATTTTTGTCAGTCTAAGTAAATGTATATATTTATAATTGTGATCAGTTTCTTAAAAGCAAGCAAGGTATAAATCTAGTAATTTTATACTGTTATATTATGTACTTTCCTTATTTACTTTCTTTCAAAACTATAGCAGTATCTCAGGACACGAAATTTTCAATCCCCATTGGCGACTGAACAATTAGGACTCAAGACAAGTTTTTTGTTGTAACATGTTGTATTTCAAATAAACTTACTGTCCATATTTTTCTCAGAATTAGATTTTTATTTCAAATTTTGGGAAAATGTTAATATACAACTTCTACAATATTTCTAGATCATGGAACTTGAGACTCGCTTGAATGATGTATTGAGAATTTCCATAAACGGACCCCCTAACATATTTTGATCCTGATACTAAGCATTTTATTATTTATTCAAGGCATTTAGTTGGTATGCAAACATGAAGTGTTAAAATTATAAAAACATTTTTTATATTTTTCCTATTTTAATGATGACAAGTGGATGATATTGGAATCATTGAGCAGGGTTGTTACTCTTCTGGGAGAATAGGGAAAACCTGAAAGATACAGGGAATTTAAAAATCACCTAAAATAACAGGGAAAATGCAGGGAATTTTGTTTCTTATTTTTGTCTTTTTAAAAAATGGTGACCCCTCAAAGCGCCACTATGGGATATTTGACCACTATGGGATATTTAACCATGATATTTCAGCTATTCTGAACTATTTCATTTACTATAACATTATTTATGTTCAGTTGTTTTTCCAGTAATTAAAACTATAATAAATATAGTTAGCCCAATATAGCTCACACAAGAGCACATTGTTTCCTCTTAATATATTGTGTATAATAAGTACAGGGAAAATGCAGGGAATTTTTTTTCCAGATTTGAGTGGCAACCCTGTGGAAAATACAGGGAATTTCGAGGGTTTTTCTTTTCTTTTTTTCTTTACAAACTGAGAGAATACATGGAATTTTTATTTTTTATTTTCATCTTTTAAAAAATAGTGACCACTCAAAGGGCAATCTATGGGATATTTAAAGAAAATATTTCAGCTATACTGAACTATTTCATTTAAAATAGCATTATTTAAGTGTGTTCAACTGTTCCCTTTTTGCTTGTTTTTCCTGCAATTAAAACTAGTATAGTTAGCCCAATATAGCTCATACAAGAGCACAGTAATTCTTTCCTCTTAATACACTGTGTATAATTCATACAGGGAAAACACTGGGAATTTTGTTTATCCAGATTTGAGTGGCAACCCTGTTGAAACCTTATTTTAAATTATTATTTTGCATTGAATATGCTTCCAATTTTCTACATCCTTTTATGGTTTTGGTCACCAAAAAGTTCTTTTCGTAACATTTCATGACATTTTAAAAATCGTCCATATTTTTCATGAAAATAATTTTTAAAACTGAAATTTCCTGTCCTGAATATATACCACTATGTGTACATTTTGATTTAGAATTTTCTTTTCTAACATTGCCTCAGCCTTTTTATATTAGCCTTCTTATTATATGTTATATAATCATTGAATATGATTTTGATATGGTCCAGGTCAAACTTGCTTTTAACTCAAGTGTTAATTATAGAAATTATGGAAAACTTAAAAATTTAAATTTCAAATGCATTTTAATAGAGACTGATTTATTATTATTTTTTTTAAAAATTCTCAAAACTTCTTAAGCATTGCAGGTTTGAAATTATTAAAATATCATTCCTTTTTATTAATTGAATTTTTTTTTAATGTATGTATATTGTATATTATGGTTAAAGTAATAAATCCGGTTAGTATGAATACTAACTGGTCAAAATTAATAATAACCTTTCTTTGCGCCAACGTGAGAAATAAAAAGGGGAGATTTCCGTGTCATGTTCTGTGGCAGAATAATCTGCAAGTCTAAGCAACTTCCAGGCAGCGACCGGCGAGAAACTAAGAAGTAAAAAAACATCACAGAAAGGGACCAACTCAAAGAGTATAACTTGTTGCCACCCTGGACAATTTTTAAAATTTTTCCAGTTTGAAATCAGTTTGCTACCTTGAATGTAGTTGGAGTGGCTGATCACGATATGGAAATATCCCCAATAAAAGCACGAAAGAATAACATTGACCAAACTTTATTGGTTATTATTAATAAAAACCGGTTAATGTGATAAATTCGCTTAAATGATTCACTTTGTCCAACTCGCTTATTTAGTTATTAATATTGACCGGTTAGTATTAATAATAAGACTATTCACAATGACCGTAACACACATATATATACATTATTTTGCATTTGTTAATTAAAATGTATTCGTATTGCTCTCAACGTATTTTCAATTTTCATCTTGTGAATTTTTTTTTAATTATTCAATTATAAATTAATAAGAACACAATTTATATTATTAAAATAATATAATTATTTCCTTTTCTCTTTTTTATATTAAATTGCTTAATTTTTTACTAAGATTAATTCTGTTAAAAATTTCTCTTCTCTATTTTCTAGAGTATTAAGATATTTTTGAATAATTCCTCTCAAGCTTCTAATCCAGTTAATGGAATTGTCTTGAAGTGTAAACAGCATATTTAATTGACCGTGTATCTTGAACAAACTTTGTTTTATACATCTCTGCATTACACCAACTGTTTCTCTACCAATGGAAGATTTTTCCCATTGAAACAAATCCAGAACAGTGCATAACATGAAGTGGTGGATGCCTGTCTAGTTGAACTGTTGGTTTAAACTATTTATGAGGGTGAAAAAATTGAAAAAAGGAGTTTTTTTTTTTCCATTTAAAGAAGTTTTTTTTTTCATTTTAACTTGATTTTTTTTCCTAGCTGGAATGGGTATCAAGCTTTACATTTAAAGTTAAATAATATTTTTTTTAGATTATGTTAGGGGAAATAATTTTTATAAGTAAGTTTTGAACTCAATAAATAACTCATTTGTAGCTGATAGGACAAAATTGATTCATTGTTTTTATGCCTTTTCTTCATCAATTGGATATTTGCAGGCTACGTTATGAGTGTGTCAGCCAATCAGGTACAACAAAATTAATGTGTGATATCACTTGTAGATATCCTATTAAATCTGATCCCAAAATTAATTAAGCATGATAATAAATCCAAGCCTTAATGCTGTAACATTAACATGTTGTACACAATCTCATTTGTTACAATTACTCAGTTTTGTTTAATTCTCACTAATAATTCACGTTATAACATAAGACCGAGACATCTGTTTCTAAAGTCATAGTATATTAATAAATTTATGTTGTTAGTCATTCTCATGAATTGACAAAATAAAAGTACTTCTTCAAATTAAAGTTTTAGATAAGACTAATAACTGTCATCCGCATATTTTAATAACTTTTTATAATTTTTTTTTTTTTAGTTGATAGAAACAATTTTTTTTAAATTCACTTTTTCAGTGAAAAACAGAATGAAAAACATCTAGCCAGTTTGATTGCCTTATGAAACATGGAGATGTTTCTAATAATCAGAAGGTTTCATCTTTTCATCCTTACCTTCCTTAAAAATGTTATGTTAGATTTTGTCAAACTTTAAAATATTAATTTTTCACCCTTTAATTGTATACTTATTTTAGACTAGGGTTTTTATTTAAAGGATTTAATTATGGAATGTCCTGTTGTACTTGCACTTTTTTTTTGTTCAATTAGTTTATTACTTTACTAAGAATTTCTTTGTTCTCACTATTAAAAACTCTTTTGAATAGCGAGAATCAACTGCTTTTTAGAAAGTAATCATGACAAAACATCCTAATTAAAAATATTATTTTAGAGCAGAAAGAAAAAAATGTTTTTTTTAATCAAATTGTTAAAATCATGATTTAAATCATTAACCTCTTGCAATTTATGATTAGTTAAAATTTTTGTATCATGTTTACCTCTCAGTGATTTTGCTATTCAATCTTTACAGGGTAGATATTATTCTACAAGAATTTTGTTGAAAGCAAATGCTCATAAAGATAAGCAAAATCAGAAAGGTGAAACTGCCTTAATGCTGGTAATTATTAAAAACTTCTATTTGTATATGATGATAATAATTTACTTGTTTCTTTAGATCAATTATAGTTTGTCTACAGCAAGAACGCCCCCTGACACAAAGTCTGTAGCCGTCAGCTGCTATGGTAGCAAGAATAGCTCATTTCAGGGAGGGTAGCTTCTCTTCACTCTAGGGCTAACACAATAGACCAAAGCAAAATATTCTCTTTCTCTCTCCGACCCGAGCCAAAACCTGTCCTAAAAAATGATCCTCACTCCCCGAAATAGAATAGAAAATAATCCGAAATAGCTATACCTCGTTACCATAGTCACCTCCACTGGTCCAGACGAATGACATGCGGAGTTCTTACTTTAGACAAACTATATATAGATTTTTAATTTTTTTTGAACTTAAATACATATTAAGTGTGGTGGTGAAATATTGTTAAAAAAGTTGTGTAAATTTAACATTTGTAAATATAGCTAACCAAATACTACTGTGTGAATCAAACTTTCTCAGTAGCAAGTCTTGCTTTATCAGCTGTAAAATTATAGAACCATTTATGTGGCTTAGGTGAAAAATAGCTGCGAAACAAGTCCTCTTTTCAGAAAAATCGAAATTACTTTCTTCACAATTCAATAATGTCTTTTTGATTACATATTTTGTTAATTGTTGTAATAATGTTATTTAGCTGCCAACATGTATATTTGTTGAGGAAACTTTTTGCAAGCTTCAATAACATTTATATTTTAATATAAATGATATATCTAAACATAATATTTTAGGCAGTAACGTAAAAGACATTTTTTCTTTCTCCATGACTAATCAGCAGTTCAAATATATGTTTCTGAGATAAAAATAATTATTAGTTAGTTGTATGGCGTAAAAACCACTACAGATATCAAATATCAATTCACTAGTATATAAGCCATGCTAACTAAATTCAATCTCGTGATACCTTTTGATAAATAAAGGTTGACATTGTCAACAACTCTCCACATTGGAGAGCTGTGGACGTAAAATAAGCACGCCTACCTCCTAAGTTACGCCCATTTCGAACAAGACACTCCTACTGCAATGTATGGTACACATTGATAAAGTTGACTTGCTATCGTTGACTACATCATTGTCCTCCTCACGCTGTTGCTTCTCAGTTTCATTTACATACAATGGGATTCTGCACACACTCGACTGCTAATAGCAACATAGGAGAGACCACACGTAACGATGAACTTAATAGAGCTCTCATGACAAATGTTGAAAACTTAGTGAACTTAATACAGCTCTCACCACAAGCGCCCAAAATCCGGTGGACTTAATACAGCTGGTCTTTCGCAGATATGGCGACTAGTGGTATGGTATCCATTCAACGAATTCTTTTCATGATAAAATTCTGATGGGAGAGTATTATGACGTAAATACCACTAAAATTATTAAATATTGATTCACTAGCATATAGGACATGCTAACTCTATTCAATCTCGGGGTGCTTTTTGATAGATGAAATTTGACACTGTCGATAACCACCTTTTCCCCACAGGTGGTTATGCTTTAAAGTTTTGGCAAAAAAAACTTAATTTTTAGAAAATTCTTCCTACCTAATTTGTAAAGTATCTCTCAATGATCGCACAAGTTGCCAGCTATAGAAATTCTTAACCATATGCGAGTTTTGCGAATGAGCAAATTTGTGAACACTGGATAAATGATGTAAATAAGACTGCAGATTGAATTGCAATTTTTTTTTATGTATATGATCATAAAAGCTAGGGTGCTGTATTTTATCAAACTATATAAATTTCTTTTACCATATATTCCAAATATTAAATAAATAAAAAATTATTTTTCATAATTATAGATAGTTTCAAACATTTGCTTTACTTTTTAGGCCTGCAAAAATAAACACTCCGAAGTTGTGAAGCTGCTTTTAGAACATGGTGCCAACTTTGCATTAACCAATTCTGAAGGAGTTAATGTGCTCAAAATATCTAATCAATGTGGAAACCAAACAATTATGCATAACATTTTAATAGAACATATAGTGAGGTAAATATGATCATCTTTCAACTTCATTTCTCTAATTTTAATTTTTCTGTAATCTTTTTTTTAAAAAAAATATTAATTTGGTATCTATTATATTGTCTAGAGTTTATAAATTTTTATTAAACTGTTGTTTAAAATGCTACTATTATTATTAAATTCTAAAATTATTTCCTACTGTTACCAAACATTGGAATTGGCCAAATAAGAAACATTTAATTAAACTCAATATTTTGGTTTTTGTTTAAAATAATCAAACCTCATTTATTTATTTAAAATTTTATTTATGCTGTGTAAGAGTAATTATATATTTCGATTTGTTCTTCCTAATTTTTTAAAGCATTTACTTATTGAATAGAAACTCTGATAAAAATTTTTTTTAGAAAATTCTAAAAGGAATCAACTAACAATGGGTTTTATAAAATTGACTGCTATAAATTCTCTTTATTTCACTTAAAGCAAAAATCCTAAATAGGTAAAGTTCGATATTTTGAAAGCAATAAAGTAATATTACTTTGAAACAGTGAATAATCTCCTTTGTTTAATTGTCTTAATTAAAACATTTTAAATATATTTTGATGCAATTTTTATTGGGTTTTATGAGCTTCAAATTATATCTTTTGACAAAAAGTAAAAAAGCATTATTTCAAGTTTGTTGCAATCCTAAATAAAACACGATATTATTCACTTAAGAAAAATTTAAAAACAAAAAAAGAAAGAAAAACACATGATGAAATAATGTTTCAGATACAATTATGAATCAATACATATCAATTAAGAATATTATTTAAATTTAGTGTTTCTCTTTTTAATTAGATTGTTACTTAATTGACTATTGGACAAGAGCAATATACAAGTAATGCAGCATAGTAAAAATATTTTAATTGAAAATAACTTCTTTAATTAAGATTTATTATTTTTTTATGACTTTATGCAAAAAGTGTAAGTAAAGTAATATTACAAATATAAAAATATTTTTATTACATTATGATAATATTACAAAATATTATTAAAATATAAGTGTATGGTAAAGTAATATTTAAAAAACATAAATATTTATAAATTTGTATTGGTTTTCTTTTTGTAAAACTGTAACTCTATTATTTCATATAATATATGACTTTCTATGTTATTTATTCTAATAGACTTTTCCAGTCTGCAAATAAGTTTGGTGATGGATTTTACTATTTTGCACATTAAAATTTACTGGGTGTCCTAATAATGACTGTCAATTAAAAACAAACAGATGGAGATAGAATTTTACAATTTGCTGCATTCTGATTAGTACACAAGGATTTCTGCTTACCAAGTTACGAAATTGGTTATTAAGTTTGCCAACAATGGTACTGTTAACTGGTAAAGAGCTATAGAACACTGTTTTCAAAGTATCTATTACTTGCTACAACAATATGGTGATGTAGTCTTAGTATATTAGTAACAAGCAACCCAGAAACATTTCAGTTGGAATGGTTTGATAAGTGCATACAACAAAAGATATTGCCTTATAGTTTTCACGACAAGTATTCATCTGCCTACAAACTTATAACTAATTTTGAAAATGTTTGATTATGTTGACTTGGTTTCCTAAGCAAAATGCAGCCATAAATTACATTTCTGTCTCCTTAAAATATTTTTAATTAATTTTTCAGTCCTTTTTGGGAAACCTTGTAAATTTACATTTGTTGCTTTTGAATTTTAAAATTCTTATGCATTTTTTCAGAGTTGTTTCAAAGTTTGAATCTGAAGCCAGACTTCTAATAGATCCCATAGCTCAAATAAAATATGCATTATTTCCGATTCAGTGTTTCTCACTTAATGAGGGACCAGTGTACTCTATAAATTTCCATCACCATGTTAAACTAGAGTCTCCTGGTAAATATGTTACTTATCTTATTGATTATCTTTAGATGTGGTGCTTATCTAAATCAATAATTCCTCTTGTCATATTTACATTTATTTCTTAAATATAATAATTTCTTTTATCCAGAAAGTTATATCTTCTAATGTTTTTTTTAATGTATATATTGTTTTTATAGACAATAACTATACTATATATATATATATATATATATATATATATATATATATATATATATATATATATATATATATATATATATATATATATATATATATATTACTTACATAAATAAATAGTATATTGATTTCTACCTATTAATTTTGCTTTAAAAAATTATTAAACAAAACTTAGTACACATTAATAGAAAAAAATAAAATTTAAGTGTTACATTTAGCAACTCAATTATAAAGTAAATATAATGTAAAGACGCTATTTGTTTTCAATCAAGCAGTACTTAATTTGATATAATTATTTTAATGCACCTATTTTTTTTTATATTCCCCCCAAATAAGTCTTGGTGACCTTTTCTTCCTGATTATTAAGAATTATATTGTGAAAGTTTATCATTATTTTTATATGTATATAATTAAACTTTTATTGTCTTTGTTGTAATAAATTTCATATATAATACGTTTAATCAGGAATAGCAAATTTTTGAAAAGCAGATTTGCAAGCAGTAAATCAGATTCTCAAAAACATATTTTAATTATGCAAATATGTCTTTTAAGATTACATATAGTGTTTTATTTTCCTAAATACTTCTAGATTTCTGCTTTGTAAATTATTTGACTTTATTAATGGTTTGATGAATTTGTTTTTAAATTTTCCTATAGCATTATTTCCTATAGCATTTTCATTTCTATATTTCTTACTGTTTTTTTTTTCTAAGAATTATTTTTAAAGTTAACTTCAATTAATTTTACAACTCTTCAATTAATTTTACAACTCTTCAATTCTTAAGCCCACACCAATTTTAAGAGTTTTGTTTTAACTGTTCATTTATTTAAAAATTTATTTTAACTTTAAATTGTAACCTGTTGTCTGTCACATATTTTTTTTACATTTAATTTTTTTTATTTAAAACTTAGTTTTAATTTGAGTTTTATTCAAATTGAAAATGTGTCTTCAGCGCTAAGGATTTCAAATTATTATCCACTAGCCAAATATCAAAAGTATTCATCAGTTTTTGAAAGTCTTTGCCAAATGCTAATCTTAAAAATTTTTTATGATTAATTTTTTTTCTCATAGAAAACTATTTTATAGTACTAGTTTGTTTCAGGTTTATATTATTTGGAACCAATTCTATTTGGTTATTCGGTGCATCTACCGAAAATTACTCTAATCAAATTTTAAAAAATACCGATTTGTTTAGAAAAATTCATTTTGACATAATTTTAATAAAATCATTCGCCAAATTTAAGATTTTTTCGCATTTGGCAGATGCTTAGGGTGGTCCCTGCTTTTAACTATTTGTTGGTTTAATTTTAAAAATTTTTTGAAATATATAAAGCTATTAACTTATTTTCTTTTTATAGTTATAAAGAGTATGCTTTAAGAAGTCAAAAACTCTTAACAATTACTTCTAATGTTATAATTATTATTATATTTATTTCAGAAAAAAATGGGAACCAGAATCTTCTATTTATTGCTCACTCTACTTTTCACGAAAAAGCTGTACACTGCCAATTTGATGTTGAATCTGTAATTTATAATGTGACAATAAATGGAATTAAGCAGGATACATTTGAAGTATAAAAACTAATCATTTTTCATCTTGTCTTTATATAAACGTTAATCTAATCTTTTTCGAATTACTTATATTTTCTTTTCTTTAATTTTTGCAATTGTTTATTTCTTTTTTATTAAAGAAATTGAAGCATTAATATTTGCAAGATTTTTTTAGAATACTTTTTATTGTTTTTAATTTGACTAGCTGTTCTTTTATCTCTGATTTTGTTTCTTACAAATATTTTGGTTTTATAAGTTATGTTGACTTGCAATCTAATAATTTTATTGACCTGACCATTTATTTTCTAATAACCTACTACACATCTTATTCAAGTCTATTGTATTATTATCCAGTTTACATTCCTGAAATTTTATTAAGTACTTAACTAGCATCAGTACTAAGAAACAGGTCCTTTTTTTTAAATATCACTTAGAAAAATGAGGCTCATCAATATATTGTGCCCCTACCCTTACGATTTTGTTAAGCATTTCCTGATTAAATGCTTTAACCTAAGACAACACGCCTTTAGAGATAACAAAAAAGACTAGCAGTACAGACAATTTTGTTGGTAATATTCACAAGTATTAAAATTCGTCCTTGGATTAATGGTTCCCTGCTCTTTTTATCCTGTCCCCCATTTCCTTTCTTTCTTTTCTAGTTTATATATGTATATATATAATCATAATAGATAAATACAAATAAAGACAAAAAGAAAGGAAAAAAAACTAAGAAAAACAATAAGTTTTATTTACGGCGCATAAGCTGCAGGTAAGTAGAACTCGTATAATAAGTTCAAAATCTAGTGAAAACATGGAAAAATTACAGAACACTGAAAAAATGGTAAAAGTGAAATAATAATAAAAATTCAGAAAAAAAGAAGACAAAAAAAAAATTAAAAAACCTAATTTTTTCCCAATTTTTATAAAATTTTTTTCCTTTTTTCGAAATTTTTTCTTTGGATTTTGATTATTATTTTCCTTTTCCCTTTTTTTTATTGTTCCGTAATTTTTTCATGTTTTCTCTTCATTTTGAACTTATATATGTATATATATTGACACTACCATAAATTTTCTATTTCTACTTTTAAAAATGTATCAAAATACATCACAATCAGTTTTAAATTCATATAATAATAAAGATTAAGGTCTATTGCAGGCAATTTTTGTTGTTTTTAAGTTATGTCAATTAAAACTGACATTTTCTATTTTTCATTAACTATTTTAGTTTTATATTTTGTTAAATAAATACTGTGGACTCTTCATGACTGATAGTCTGAGACTAATGATGCTTAATGCTACCTAAGAGTCATAAATAACTTTTGCAAACTCACAAGTTTTTATTAAGAGATCAATTGATTACATTTTTGTGTAGTTTTAAGTTCTACTTATTCTATTATTTAATCAAAATTGATACTTAATATTTTTAATTACTATTTTATTTTTTTATTTTACAGAAATGTTAAAAAATAACAGTCCAGATAACACAGTAAAATTGCTTGTTATATTTAAAAAAGTGTTATTTTATGTTACAATAGAGCAGGGGTTGCCACACTTTTTTGATCATCGACCCCTATATAATTTTTCGAAATCTCCATCGACCCTCATAAAAGTAATTTTCTGTTAATTAAAATAAAACTCTATTAGATACTGTGTTTGTACATTTATTTTATGATTTTAAACATTTATTAAAGTAATAGTACATTGTGTTACAATAGTTTTATGAAAAATATATATTTATGTTGAAATTTGAATACCTTAATATTTATTAAATAATAAGTAATTATGAATAAGTAGAAGTAATAAGTAAAGTGACTACAGATTTATTGCTTCTTAATCAATGAGATGGGTGTGCCTGGTGTTTTTTTGCAAGGTTCGCTATATTGAGTTCAAAATTGGTCAATTTTAATTTTCGTCAAAATTGGTCAATTTTGTAATTTTCGTAAAAAAATACAAAGTGTGCTATAGTTTTGTCGCGGGCTGTACTAATCCATATTATTAATGCTTACCTTCTTTTTTTACATGCATTGATAATTAAAATTGATATCTAAACTAAACGAATGGTTTTATTGAAACAATAACTAATTATCCAAAACTGTAAAATTTTTAATAATGACACTGCAAATATACAACACTGTTGACAGTTTGCAAAGATAGCTGAAACTGCGTATGATATTTGCGTTTGTAACGCCAATGCTCGTCACACGTGACATTTGGACAAGCGCACATATGAATATAACTTGTAAACTGTGCTGAGTTCGGGCCACTGAGCGCTGGTACGTAAATACTTGTATCACTCGAATAAATATAAGTTTTATAAAGAGACTGATATTAAGTCAATTATAAAAAAATTCACAAATTTTACTTACTCAATTAGGTACGTGTGATTTGCGTATTAAGAACTGTTTTTTCTTCGACCCTTCCGATTCGGATCGACCCCCGCTTTTGCTAAATAGACCCCTGGAGGTCTATATAGACCACTTGGGCGACCTTTACAATAGAGTCTTTGAAAAATTACCTTAAAAAGATTTATAAAACTAGTGGTACAGAATTAAAAGCAACTGATCTAGTTTAGAAATGATTCAATGTTAATACAAATTTGCGTACAAGATCTGAAATAACATTCAAAGTAACTACCATTTTGTTTTTATTTATTTTTAGTGATTCTAATTTCTTCCATTGAATTTGATTCAAATCTTGATTTTTAATTTATTAATTTTATGAACAAAAATCAGGGAATTATCTGATAATTCGCATAGTTTATGCCTTACCTTATAAACACAACATTAGTGGAGAGATAGAATGAAATTTCTTTTTTTCCATATTTTGAAAGGTATTTTATTATTTATTTTCTTTTATGAATCCAACAATTACTATGTTTTTATTATCAATATAATTAATATTATTGTTATATTTTTTTTAAAAAATATTTTTATTTTTCAGGATGTTAGTTCAGTTTTCAAAGTGACTGGTTTGCAAAACGGATCAAATAGAGTTTCAATTACTACTGTTCATTCACCACAATCTGAGGTTAGCATAAATAATTTTGGCATGCTTTTTATTTAGCGATACGATATATGTTAAGTAATTTTAAAGGTGAATTATTCATTTTTTATGTTATTGTTAATGTTCTGTTTGTTTTGCAAATTACCATGGAAAATTTTTATTTTTGAATAATAATCTAATATTTGACATTCCCCATCATTGAATTAGTTTTAAAAAATGTTCTCAAAAATAAGCTCATAAAATTTGTTGAAAATATAAACATCTTAAAAATTTAAACATGTAAAAAGAAGTTATAAAAAATCCACATATAGAATACAGCTTCTGTGTTGATTTTACTGGGCAATGTGTTTGCTTGATCAAAGATACTGGCCAATGCCCAAATAATGTCATTGTTCATTGCAAAGAGAACTTCCAAATGAGATTAATAATTTTATATGTTGTTTTTTTTTTTTTTTTTTTAAGTCCGCTGACTAGATAGGGTTTGAAATTGCATTTATCATGAAATATTCATTGATAATTTTCATGTAGCCTCCTATCTAATATTGTATTAGACTTCTAAGGGATAAGACCTGAAAATTTCAAGATGATAACTGTTTCATTCAGGGATTGCCTTTCGAGAAAATAAGTCTGGTGGTAAAAGGATATTTGAATAAATATTTTTGCATATTATGATCTGCCATACAATCAGAGCAATTAATAATATGATCTGTCATAAATTTAAGTTCATCATGATCAGCCATTAATTGTAAAACCCACTTATGCAATGTGGCATTTTATTTCTAATGTGAGTCATAATGCGATACAAGATAATGCGTAAAAATCTGCTTTTAGACAAAATATGAGTCAACAATAAGAAGTAATACACCAAGTAAAGTGATTTTAAAAAACATTTTATCTTGAAAATGTTGCCTAATATTTATTAGAAGAAGATATTCAGGAAATTTTGATAGATAAGATATCAATAAAAGGTTGGAGAGAAAGCTTGATGCTATGAGGTATGAAATCATAACTGCATGCATTATAAAATATAATATAATTTGTGCTACTGATCGGTGTTTTATCCTGGACACTTCCATCTTCAGCAAGACTTTATATTCACTTTAAACAGTGCTACATGATCTGGTTAATTAATTATATGCCCACCTGGAAAGTCATGAGAAATCATGGAAAGTCATGAATTTCGGCACTGAACAAAATTTGTCATGATTTCAACTATTTTTTTAAAAAAAATCATGGAAAATCATGGATTTAGGCCGCCGAAAAATCTAATTTTTAAAATTCTTTTTGGTGTAGCCTGAATTTACCCCCCCCCCTCCTCCACGATTTCATGGTGTTCCGAATAACTGAATTTTGTAACCCACTAACAGTCATATTTTATTAAAATATAAAATATTTTATCATATTCTTTAAAAATTATGGTGTACTTTCAAAAGATGAAAGAAGAAACGTCATTTCTAGAGCGAATTATCTTTTAAACTTCTGTGATTTCAGAATTTTTAATATTTATTTTTTTAATTTGTCAATTTAAAATTATAACTATTCCGAAATGTGCACAGAAAAATCCAGAGTATTTCTTTTCTTTCCGATGAACAAGAAAAGTATCTTTAGAATATAATTCTGCAGAAAAAAAAGATTATTTGCTTTTGTATTTTTCAGCTATTTTATTGCTTCAGCTCTTTCTTTACTCTGTTTTTAAATTTAAAATCAATAAATATGAAGATGCAGAGTATAACAGTTTTGGTTATACCTATCATTTCAATTAATGTTATTACAATGCTTTTTAAATTTATTGTTCTGTTTTTGTCGGCAGAAAATAGTAATTTTGTTAAGTCATGAAAAGTTCTTGCAATTAGTCATGGAAAGTCATGAATTTGAAAATCTAAAATGTAGCGGATACCCTGTATATGCAATCTACAATGCAATTCTCCAACCTTCCTTTGAAACTGGGATTTGCACTGATATTGTATCTCTGTGGCTATTACAAGTGTTCTCTTTTCATTAGTGTGACTCTTATAGTTTTCAAAAAAAAATATATTTACAGCTTTATTTTTCAGTTTATTTGCATAATAAGAGTGTATTAATAAAAATTTGAGACTTTTAATTCTTGTTATTGCAGAAAACTAGTCTTAAAACAAAAATTAAGCTATGTTATTCACCAAATACTTGCTCCGTACTTGCATTGATAACACATGAAAAAAAAAAAATGCTTGTAAAAAATTCCTAAGATGTTTCTGCAAGCTACAGTTCAGTTTAAAAAAGTCAAAAACCTAAATTAATTCTGTCATATAAGTACCATTTATAGTATAGTTGAATTTGCTAAAGAAAACAGTTTTGTTTTTTTCTAGGTGAAATTGATTGTTTGTGCTTATAAAGTTCATCGCACTGTTGTTTGTTTCCCATCTCAGAAATTAAAAGGAGATTTTTAGATTCTCATTCTAAGTGTCAAGTAGCATTGAAAGTTAAAAAAAAATTACTTAATTTATCCTATGTTTAAATATCATACGTAAAGAAATCAACATTTACTACTATTTTGTCATTCAATATTTGCTGTGTTTTCATACTAATAACAAACATGATTATTTTACTTATGCTTAAAGTATTTATAATAGTAAATTGTTTACTTTAAATGGAATAGACAAGTAACCATTTCATTCTTACAATTTTTCTACATGTCATATTAAAGGAAAGCTGTTCTGTTATTAAAAAAAGCAACATTGAAAGTATTTAAAATGGTAAAAATGGACAAAAGTTTTGTTCCCTAACTTTGAAGAGTTTTAATTTAATTAGGAAAATCTGTATCATATTGTTTTTTTTTAAAGTATTTTAATTGTAATATTTTTTAATGAGTAATTAGGGAAAATGTTGGAAAAAAATTTGCAGAAATTAGCATTTTGCCTCTTTTTTTTTTTTTTTTTATAAATTGCCAAGATTAAGATTTTTTTTCAGATAAAAAGTATTAGTTGGATAATTTTCTTTCCCTTAGGTTTGTTTGTCCCATTTTAACTGCTCCTTAATTGAAAGCAATAATGCTTTGTATAGTAATATTAAGCAAAAATGTTCAAATTACTCCCTGTTTTTGTCTGAATTTAAGTTAATGAATGATTTTTGGTGCTAATATGTTTGTTGATTTCTTTATCTATGATAAAATTTAATTATAATCATTGACTTTTAAAATGAATGAAGATCCAACTGTGATATATGGTACCTTTTATTTTGTTAGGGGGTACCTCCATTTATTTTATTGTTGATTTTGAACAAAACTCTTCTATTTACTGCCATTTATTTCTTCCATTCATGTAAAACTACTACTGCAGTGTTCAAAACGTCATTTCCTATGAAGTGATAAATATTTAATCGATGTTATAGTTTTAGCTGTTTTCGTCTTTGTATAAAGTCTATGCTTCTGATAAATGTTAACTGTTTTAATTTTTGAAAGTACCTAGTTTTACAGTACAGTGTTCTTTATTAAATGAACTTCTATTGGTTGATTTCCTATATTTTGCATTAATTATAAATGAATGTTTTGATACTGCTTGAGTTAATTTACTTTTATATCCATAAAAATATTAATGGATTTGTATAATTATATTTTTAATAATAGAGGCTTTACAAAAAAAAACGTTGTGGAAAACTTATATTTCTTTAATAATTTCTGAATAAGAATATGGTTTAGAATTACCTATTGCACTTTTATTGTTTGTTATCTTAAATGAAGTTTCAGAATGGGGGGAGGGATAGTTGTACAGTCGAACCTCATTAACGCGAAATCGTTTGTAATAAAATATCGCTTTACACGAAACACATGTTTGATCCCGTGGGTCAACAATCAATTATTATTGTATATTGCATGTTTAACGTTACATTTTCAACAGGGTGCGTAGCGTTTTTAAAAAATGCTTAAAGATACTTATTTTCGTTTTTTTAAAGCCCTTAAAGGTGCTTTTTTCATTGGGTGTTTTTTAAAAAGTGCTTAATTTTCCCTTTTTCATGTTTATTTTTGCTTGAATTATGCAAAAAGACACAGTTCACATTGTTCTATTCAACGTTTTCACAATTAATTCAACCTCAAACTATTTCGGATTATTGTCAGTCAAAACAATGCTGATTCAAAAACAACGCCAATTTTATTTTTTTTTTGACATGACTGTTAAAACAAGATAAAACTGTGAATTGTCAAAAACTTTCCAATTCTGGCTTATTATGATATTTTTTTTAAAGTGCTTGAAAATATTTTTTTAGTGCTTAAAAGGTGCTTATTTTTTGTTGAATAATTTGGCTATGCACCCTGTTCAAGCTGATTATCGCTTAACAGGAAAGAAAACTGGACGCAACACAGATACTAATCATATGAATAAAGTGTGAATTATTCATTTTGATGAATGCAAATTCTGTTATACACCTTTGTTAGAAATAGCAGATGGGTAACTAAATAAAACAGTAAAATTTTTAAGCTTATTTTAATTTGTTTGGTCTGTAAATGTAGTAAATAATATGTATTAATAGTGCGTAATAAATTGTTTTCATAATGTATCGGATAAGATGAAACCTGGTTAGCATAAATAATTATGATAGTCCCCTCAATTTTGCGTTAACAAGGATCGACTGTATTAATGAAGTTATATTGAATTTGTTTTTGTGCATTGCAAAAAAATTTGAGGTATTTCGTTTTACAACTGTTACAATTCGTCATTTTAATTCTTTTTTTCGAATGAGAGAAAACATTTTTGATTCACTTATAAGAAATTTTGGGCAACAAAAAAAAATTTTTTTTTAATAAATTTAAAAAAGCATTTTGTTAAAAGCTGGTTTTGGTGGAAATAAAATTTTGATTTGATGATTTTAACAGAAAAATACCTGGTATATGTTTTCATTTAGTTTTTTTTCTTCCTGTAATTATATTTTGTTTGTTGTTGAGTATTTTTACATATTTTAAAATAGATTAAATTTGAAAAATGGAGAAGTTTTATTTTTCAAAAATATCATGAAACCACTAGACTTCTAAATATTTAAGAAAGTTTGTTTTTTTCAAATAAATTATGCCTCAATTTTGCTACTCTATTTTATTACCAGTAAGCTACTGGATTTTGCCAGTTACTCTTATGTTAATCAAAAATTTCTACTTTTTGTATGTTTTAGAAAATTTACTTGGATAAGTTTTTCTGAAAATGAATTTCAATCAAAATATAACTTTTTATTCAGTTTATTCCTTGTAAATAAGGATGGCTGCTGAATAATGTGGTAAGCCTCATTTAAAGTAATAATGAAGTCCTTCTATTTTAAAATGCTAAGTTCCTTTTTATTTATTTAGAACTCTCTAAAATTAAGAATTCAAAAATGTTATAAATATTATAAAAAATTTATTTTTAAGTTCATTTATTTTCAACCGTTGGGGGATAAAATTATAGTGAATTTAAATTTATAGGTAATGATGTAAAACAGTTTTTGTGTTTTGTTAAATATAAATATTGTGAAAATATTTTAGATATTGTGCAATAGTTAGCATGAATTTTTTTTCCTTACAATGTTAGCAGCTTTTCATTTTTTACTTATGGCCCGTACAGCACCTGGACCAGGATGACTGGCTTCACCATGCTAAGTGCTGTAAACAAAGGGTTACGTTTCTTTCTTTTTTTTCTGTTTACATTACTTCATTTTGCAGCTATTATTAGGAAAGTCAATTAAAGCTAAAATTAAATTAATATATATAGAAGTTCTATAATATAGAAAATGTTGTACTATGCAAATATATATCTATAACATTGTTCTTAAAATTGCTGTGTAGTGCAAAATAATTTCATTTTTGTGAATGAATTATTAATTAATAAAGCTTATTAATCTAAGTTATGAATATTTAAGTATATAATTATCATCTCTCAAAAATTTTGAGTTTTGTTAATAATGGTATATCTTAATTTGCTATAAATGACTGTATAAGGCTTTTATCAGTGTTTAAAAAATAACCTGCCTCTATTGGTAGGTTCACTAGTTTTACTGTCTTTGAAATCTGTGATAAAATTATTTGTGTTATTGTATTTTGTGACCTATTGACAAATATATATGTACATATTTAATTTATAGATTTGTCCGATTTTAAGAGGTGTATAAAGTTCACTGACTTGATATGTATAAATGTCAACTAGATTAAGATATCTTTACTCCATAACCTTAAATTTTTGGAATTGAATTTTAAAATTTATTGACATCCCGGTGATTGACCTGAAATTAACTGTACAGTTTAATGATTATAAAAATAAAAAAAATTGTTAGCAATTTTCAGAGTTTTGAGAAGCATGTATAATATTCTACTGGTTTAGATAATTTTAAAATAGCTTGTCAAAATATTCAGATTAAAAGATTAGGAAACTGATTTTGTGCTGCTGATAAATCAATTCCAGTTTGTAAAAGTAAAATGACAGTTTTAAGACTTATTTTAAATTGTTATCCTCCTACTCAGAATGATGCATTTCACACCAGCAAGCTGTCTTCTAATTTACGACCTTTTCGTTGCATGCAATAACCTTTTGATTATATTCTAACTCATTTTAAATCACATTTCATAGTATAAAGCACAATAATAAGTATTTCTCTTTTGCAATATATGTACAAGCATTTTCTCACAATACTTGCTGTTGGCCACAAACTTAGGCAAATAACTAAGAAATATTTTTTTCTTTTACCAGTTTTTCAGAACTTTACGCTTCTGTTGAAAATGCCACTCAATAAATAATCCACCAATTTTAGGTGTTCAATATTTTTTATTAAAATAATTTTAAGAGAAAATATCTTGAAATATAGGTATAACTGTAAATACAATGATCTAAGATTTAATTTATCATAGTTTGATCTTACATTATTATTACAGTGTATAAGTATAGTTGTAGAGAATGCATATTACTGAATTGAAAATGTATATTTCTGTGGTTTATTGAAGACATCTAATTATAAGTATGCATGAAAGTCCTGCTTGTTATTGTAAAGTTTTGTTTAGAAAATGCTATAGTTTTATTGCCTTAGTTACATAACTAGGTAAAAAAAAAAAAAAACTTACTAGATATATATTGACATAAATGATACTAAACAAATAAAATCTAGTAATCTTACTGGCTTCATTAAAATAATTGTGCTTAGTTTTTGACTAAGAATAAAAAAAATTAAAATATAGTTTTTTAAAGATGAAGTTGTTAAAATTTTTTTTTTGTTTTTTCCCCCTTCATTTGTAAATGATGAAGAAAAACAATTATTTACTTTATTGAAATATTTTTTCATCATAATTTTCTCTAGATTTTAGTTTTGATTGGCAGGAATTATTAATTATCTAAAATATTTTAGGCTTACTAATAATATTTGCAATAAATTAGTTTTAATTAAGTAATCATTTGAACATATATTTTTGAAAAAAACAATAGTTATAATTACTGTTTTAACAATATGGAGAAAAATTAATCAAAAGTTAATATTTAAAAAACAAAAGTTACATAGAATCTGGGCACCCCTTTTTATGCATGCTACTGGTTTAAGAAGTTGTAGAAAGACTACAATAAAATAATATAGCTGTCAGATTCTGATATTGTGATAAAATTTTATTGCAATCAAAATATAAATCTGAAATTGCCTAAATATAACTTTTGATGGCCATTCAAAGATATTGTATTAACTATTTCACACTAGTATGGATATCAGGTAATCTCTTTATATGAAAATAATAAATAATTCAGATTGTTAATTCTGGTCAGCAGTATCTTGTTATATCAAAATGTTTATTTGCCAAATGAGTAACAGCAACTGAAAAATTTCATATGTATCTTGATTTAGTATTTCTGATATTATAACAAATATTCGTGTATGAAATTGTGTTGTGTATTTCCTTGTTAATTGTCTATTTATTTTACTTCTTTTGTTTTAGTACAAATAATGGTATAACGTTATTTGGGAAATATTATTAGTGTAGTTTAACTTGTGCCAAAGCTTTATTGGCTTTTTATATATTGTTTGTGAAAAAAGGTTTTGGAAATCACTAATTTAAAAATTATGTAGTTCATTATTTCTGTGGCGGAATTTTTTTTATAAAAGAAGATGCAGACTTCTTTGTCTGCAATTAAATTAGGATAAAGCTTCCAAAATCATGTTAAAAAATTAAGATGCATACAATGGGTTTATTTCTTTCTTTTTTTTATTATTTATTTCACAATTGGCAATGCCCTCAATGCACATTGTTGAAAGAAAGATCTGATAAAAGGATTACCATTGTCTATGCATACAGAATTTTTTTTATGCTTTTATGTGGGCTCTTTATCAATGTAAAAATTGTTAATCTGTTATTTAACTTAGTTACATATATACAAAATACAGTCAAACTATATGAGGAAACAGCAAAAGACTATTTTCACCATTCAATTATATTGTTTTGTTTTTTGTTAAATTACTTATAATTAAAGTTAAACGTATTGGCTTAAACCCTTTTTTTATTAAGTTTTTCAATTAAAATATTATACAAACAATAATTTTAATGAAATATAAAAATATTAATGATATTCTTCAAAAGAAATATGTATTTTGACAATGACCACCAAATGATTTTTCAGTATTTAATGAAAAATTGTTGAAGATTGGCATCAATATCTTGTGATTCTATTGTATCCTACCCATTGTGTTTGCCATTTTTAATAGTAATATATATATATATAGGCATTGTTTAGGATTGGTTGTGTTCTTTAATAAAGCTCATCTTAAGTTTTTTACTATTACAAAGAAAGAATTCTGCAAAAGGAAAGTGATTTTCAAATTGTCTGCTTGCATTGTTATTTGTATACTTTTATGTGAGAGAAATGTTATTTTTTTTTATATTTTGTTTATATTTACAGCCTACCTCATTTACTTTTTTGTTTATTACATTGTTTTTAGTTTATATTTGTGTTGATCTACGACTGCCATTTTTGTGCCTCCTACTCTACTTTTCCAGTTGCAATTTAGACTAAATCAAAATGCAAATTTGGTATAATTTTCAACTAAAAAGACTGGCTGATAATGTAAAGTTGTTAAATATTTTTAAGACTGTTGCAAAAAAAAAGTTTTAATGAATTATTTAAATTGGGTTTTCATTACATGTTTTTCAAACTTGTATACTCTACAAATTTTATACTATTCCTAGTTGCTTGGTGTTTGTGTCATAGCTTTATCTGAATGTTTAAGCAGAAATTAAAAATTTTATTATTGGCTGCAGAAAAGATACATATGTATACTTTTAAAAAGTTAAATATATATTAAAATTCTTTTGCAAAGTGATTAAGTTTTGATAATTGTTTCTTCCATTAATATAAATCAGGGTGTGTAGCCAAATCTTTCAACAAAAAATAAGTACTTTTTAAGCACTCAAAAAATATTTTAAGCTCTATATACATTAACGAAATGGGAAATAATTTTCAAAGGCACTGCATAATCATAATAAATTTTACATAATCATGATAAAATAACTAGTTTCTGACAAAGAACTCTGTTTTTATATTAGTCATTATAAAATGATCAAGAGATATCCGAGGGTGGAAAATGATGCCTGAAATTGAGAATATCTAACAAAATGCAGCAGAGTTATACATGAGAGTGCTAGAATCTCACTGAATTCAGCTCAGTAGACTCACAAGTATTTATCAAACAGG
The DNA here is from genome assembly GCA_949128135.1 of Parasteatoda lunata. Lineage (NCBI taxonomy): Eukaryota > Metazoa > Arthropoda > Arachnida > Araneae > Theridiidae > Parasteatoda > Parasteatoda lunata. The sequence goes on from OX421978.1 coordinate 82,280,134, forward strand.
TAAAATGATTGCCACTTTTATATGCTATGGACCAACAGTAGGCCGAAATGGATTGTGGTTGAATGAATTGTTAAAACGTTGAATAGAACAATATAAAAAGCATGCTTTTGCATAATTTGTGCCGAAAATAGACATGGTAAAGAAAAAAAATTTCATTTTTGAAAAGAGGAAGAAAAAAAACACCAAATGAAAAAAGCACCTTTAAGGGCTTTTAAAAATGAAAAATAAGCACTTTTTAAAAATGCTACACACCATGTAAATACAATAGCGGAAAACAGATGAGTGGCATAGAAATTAATGTTAAAGCAAAATTAACATTTAAGGAGTTCAAACCCTTGAAAGCTCTATTGACCAAAATATTGGAATCATATTTACTAGATAGTACCTTCCATGTTTAAAGGGTGAAGAATCCAAATCCATCAAAAAAGGTAAGTTTATTATTTAAAATACTGTCTACACTAATCACTAATTAAATATTTTTGATTTTAAGCTTCAGATAGCCCACATGATAATCAGATGATTAAATCCAAAGTTATTAATGTGATACTCTGAAAACATCCTTAAGTTTCTATCAGTACTATATAACCAACATAAGTATAAATTCATAGACATTTAAACACATGTTTATTTTTATATTTCCTCAGTGTACATACTCTTAAATTATTTTGAAGTTTAGCTAAGTAATAAAATTTAATGTTAATGACGGTTGAAGATGCTTAAGTGTTAAGGTAACATCCAGACTTCGAAAACTACTAATATCCAATTGATTTGTTTTAATTCTAGAAACCCTGCATAGACATCTTTTTGTTATGGAACTAACCCCCCTTTGCATTGCATGGAGAGGAAAACCTCCCACAGTTAGCCTGATGGCAAGGGGGCTCTAACCCATAATCCATGTATCACTGAGGATATTTAACGCCAGCAGTGTGGTTGGTGCAGAATTCTTATCGACCAACTATCACTGGGATTCAAACCCGGTACTGCTAATTGAAAGTTGCTCTATCTGAGCCGCTGCAGCTCCCTTAGAACTGTAAATAATAATCGTTGAAGGTGGATATTGAAATATTTCTAAGTATCAAATAGCATTGTTTTATTTGATGCGGGTGTTGGATCAGCCTAAATTAAGAGCCTAATTGTTCAAATATAACTCTTCTTGTTTCATAATTCTTTGTTTTGTCTTTATCAAGATACAAAATCATTATGAATGTGAAAATTAATAGATGCATAAAAAAAGTAGAGACATATTTTAAATCTTCTATTCATATTTTAACCAAAAATATGGAAGTCCTGGGTTGTAGAGAATCACTGGGAATTCAGTGGTACATTTATTTGTTGGCAAGAAATGATATGCTTGCTGCTTGACATTCTGCTACCTACCAACTGCTACCTTTTTCTTGGATTTTGAAGAAAACCACTCTGCTTAGGTAATAGAACTTTTCTTGTAAAATTTTGTTTTGCTAATTTTCAAAAGAATTCTTATTTTGTTGCAGTTTTACACATTATTAAATTAATGTTGTAAGTTTTGCAGTGTGATAAATTGCATTACTTTCACTTAATAATTGATACTTGAATACATAACTATTGTTCAGACAGTTTGTAACCAGAGTTCTTATATCTAAATATAGTTTAGAATGTTATGAAATACAGCATTGAACGGCTGAGAGTACTTTTTAGACAGAAAAAGGGCACGAAAAAAATCTCTTAATTAACATGGAGTACATCAGTAAGGTACATTTACTTGTCTGGATTTTAAAATTATAGATATGTATTATTTTTCTTGCTTTTAAATTACCATTAAATATTCAAAGTCTATTTTCAAAATTTATAAAGAGTTTTTTATGTTCTTAAATGCCAAAAACTTGTCAGTTTTCTGATAAAACATTAGTTTTCTTGTAGAACATATGCAAACGAACTAAAATTATTGATTCGTTATGGTAGCTTGGAGGGCTTTTTGACCCAACAGATTTAACTTGCACCAGTCGCCAAAACTTTGGCCGTCAGGGATCAAACTCCCGACCAGTTGGACATGGGCCCAACGCCCTTCCAACCAGTTTAACTTTTATATAGAGCACATTTGATGCGTTTTTTCAGGTTCTTTTGTTGAAACAAAATAAGCTCTAGTTTTTGCATAAAAAAATAATTTTGATTTTACAGGGCCTACTAACCAATTTTATCTCTTTTGCAGTATATTCATGCACATTACCAATTTTCGTGTATGATCAAGTGTTTACATACCCTCTGTAAAAAATTATGATAATGGCAGTCAGAACCTGGAAATATTTTATAGAAGGTTTGGCATGATTAAAATCAGAAGTCTGACAATGAAGGTTTTATATAACGATTTAATTAGGGGGATGTATGCAAATTATATTCCAAATAGACAAAAATGACTTTGTAACGTGTAGTTTTTAAATTATAATTTTTAATTTACTGCAGATAAACATGTTTCAATACCCATTTTGTTGTAGGATTATTCTAAATTCAAGTACTTATAATTACATAGTTTGTTTATATGTTATCAGCACTGTATAAAATGCCTGATGCTTTTAGGCAATGTATGAAATTTATCTTCTACTTTCCCTACATATTCTATAGAATGACATGCTATTTAGGAAGCTCAGGGGATAGAGCATTCACCTTCCAATGATGTGCCCGGTGAATACGAATTCCACACCAATCACAGTGCTGACCTAAAACATCTCATTGCCATCAAGCTAACCATGGGTGGTTTTCATGGCTTTCCTCTATGTAACGCAAATTTATGTTAGATACATCAAAAAAGTCCACCAGAAAAGCAAATTTCCCCCAATACTTGATTCAGGTTTTGCCTTCAGGATTGGGTTTAAAATTACAAGGCTATGGAGTTGAACTTAAAATTAAGCCAGACGTTCCACAATGATAATAAATAAAATGCTATTAAGGCTACTTATATAAATGATATCTAACCCTGATAAAAAAAATATAGTCAAAATAAGGGTTGTACAAACAAAACAAAGAAAAATTTTTCAATAAAATTAACCTATGTTAGGCTTGAAAGACATTTTGAAACTAATCTTCATATTGCAGAAATTCTTGAAATGTGATTAGCTAGTAAATAAATCATTAGAATAATGAAAATATTTAATTAAAATGCACATTGTACAATATTTTATAAGATGAAGAGGGCTTTTACTTCAAGCCAAAACTTGATCAACTTTATAATAGTCCTTGGCGTTTTAAATCCTCATATGTTTTTTTATTTACAACATTTCCTTGGGTATCTTCATACTCCTCCTAAAATATAAATGCATTACATTAATTAGTAATGTTATAAAATATATTATTCCACAGTTCTAGAGTTTCTTTGTTCTGATAATTTTTTTTAATAGGGCACAGAATGAATTAAAATTTTTGACAAGATTCAATAATCTCAAAACAAAAATACAGTAAACTTGATATTTTTGTACAAAAGTAATTTATATGTTTTCAGAATTCCAAGAATGGAATATATATATGTACCCTGTGGCAGAATTTCTTCTGGCTTTCTGCGACAAACCTAACTAGAACCAATGTCTTTCTGCAAGGTATTTTTATCGTTATAAATATATGTGTAATGAATTTATAATAATAGATGCACTTCGTGTTTATAAAAAAAGCCTACATGCATAGAATAAAACTGTGTAGATTTTTTTTTCTTAATTTCATAATATAAGTTTAAATTTCATAATAAGTTTAAATTTGCATAATCTTTGATAATAAAGAAAAATTATAAATGTATAGATCTGCAGACAAAAATGCTTACTAGAGCATAACCAAAGATTACCCAGAACCTGTAATAAGATGGAACAAATAGCTAAGAATGAACAAAAAGATTAAATTTATAAAACAAGATAACTGAATTTGAAGTATCAGTTTAAAACAGCATGATTTAATGTTTCATTATAGTAGTTATATCAGGTACAGAAATAAATCAGGTGAAAAAATCAATATTGAAGTTGAGTAATCAAATAGGATTGCCTATATCCGAATTTTAAAAGCAAAAAAATTAACGCAATCTTTGTTTCAATTTTTTCTTTATGAAAACAATTACAGATTAATTAGATTCGATTAATATTGTACTGACTTATTGAAAGATTTTTTTAAAAAAAAAAAGAAAATAAATAAAACTTTTTTCTTTATCACATTAAGTTCAGAGCGAAAAAAATACACAGCCCTTGTGATTTGTAACAGAAGTCGCACTGTATTGTGTACATATATAGCATTGATTCCCCACGAAGTACGCAGACGCGGTTTCCGACTCAATACGCTCAAGTCTATTCAACATCTCGAAAGGAAATAGTCTTCATCAGTACTGAAACATCGGTATTAGAGTCATACTCATTGGATGCGATTTGTTTCGCATGCGTATGGAAACCTGTTTATAAGTGTTTCGCCAGTAAATATTTTCCACCAATCTGGTTTTCATTCGCATGCCAAAAAATCGTAGATAGTGAGATATCTTTCAGGCTTTATTTCATTTATCGTTAGATTGCGAGTGTTTTTTTTTTTTTTATATCGACGACTTAATTCAAAGGATATAGGCATTTTATCTTTAAAAAACATATATTATTTCCTCTTTTCCGCTCGTTTTCCAGAAAAAAAAAATCTCTGACATCGCTAGATGTTGTCGACTTCCATCTTATTTCTTCTTCGGAATGCCGCCCTGAAAAATGAGTTTTCAAATTTTTTTTAAATTATTGTTGCTTTACAAGAGCAACAAATAACATTTTCGCTAGACATGATTTTTTTTTTTAAAAAAGAATCTTTTTACGCCTGAAATTTTCCACCTAAGTGCAAAAAATATAAAACGCTTTGTTCTCATAAGAAAACACAAAGAAAATTTCTGCGCCAGCGATAGAGGCCGAAGTTGGCAAATTTCCAAAAATAGCTTAATAAAGGGGAAAAAATTTCTCCCCTTTTTATCCAGTAACTGTTTGTGTTGGAGATTAACGGAAGATTACGAGCGCTTTAGCCCTTCCGCGGTACGCTAGAAAAACAATTATTTAAAAACTATTCTGTAAGAAAATAATTTTGCAGAACCATTAATGCTTCTGCAGAAATTATTTTTTTTGTAAAACAGCTTCTGTTTCTGCAGAATCTTTTTTGAGAACTTACTATGTTTCTGCCAAACCAAAAATTTTTATTTCCCAAATAAAATCTTTCTGCAAAACTCAGTCGCTTTCTGCGACAATGTCGCTGTGTCGCCGTGTTTTTGCCACGGGGTATATGTATACTCACAAAATAGTGCGATTTTTAAACCATGTGATCCCAATGATGTATTGTAAGAATATGAATCACATGCATGATTTTAAAATTGGGAGAATATGAAACTCTATCAAATTTTTAAAAAATGCGAAAATACAAATCAGAGCTCTCCCGCACATGAATATAAAAATGCAGGCTTTTGATAGCCCAAAATTTAGCTGAATACTGCACTAGAAAGCCATGGATTTACGAAATATAGATTTCTGTATTCATAAATAGATTAATGAAAACGCTTACATAAAATTGCCAGGTTTTACACTGTACTGATATTTTGTTCAAAAAAAGTTCATTAAAGAAGAAACCTAAAATAAACTTTCTATTCGATTTGGGGGCCCAGGGCATATGCCCATATACCCCTGCCTTTGTACTATTAAACAAGATTTATAAAAGATGCCATTAGCATTATGCAGGACAACATCCTATTACCTTTACATTTCGTTATTTGGATCATTATTTTATGATTCAAAATGAAAATTTTTTTTAAAAATATTTTCTGTGCATGGGTAGTATGAAAGAATTACTTTAAATACTCATATTTTGCACAATTTTCTTTTTAAATTAAAAAATTACTCTAAAAATTTTGTTAAATGTTTTTACATTTATTGTAAGAAAACATAAATCAAAAAAAAATAATTTTTTTTAATATAAAAATGTCTGTATATCCATGAATATTTAAGCTAGGTTTACAAATATTATTTTCTTCCTATCAACATAATTGAGTTACAAGCTTATTGTTGCATTCATAATTTATTGCCAGTTCCTGAAACGCATGAGAAATCGCAAAACTTAAATACTTCTAAAATTTTGAAATAATTCTCTAGGTGTTTCTATATATTTGTCCAATCCCTATACATTAGAATAGGCCAAGGTGATTGAAGTAAAACAGATGTTCCCAATAGCATGTTGGTTATGTTAAATATATTTTCTTGTAAATTACTATTTACAAATTGAAAAAAAAAAAATTTCAAGTGCATAAAATACCCAACTTTAGCGAACAAATTTAAAAGATTAGTAGATAACATTCAAAATGAATGTTGCCTATCTAGAATACACCATGTTGTAACTTGAAACAATTTTCCTTAGCTCATTAATAGGGGAAGTATAACCTATTTTATATAAAATTTCAAATTAATTTGAATTATTACATCTTGCATAACAAATTTAAAAGTTGTGATTATTCAAAGACAGCTTTTGCCAAGAAGATAGGAAATCTGAATGTAATTACACAAGAGCTTTTATATTCATTCATATATCTTTTTCCATGTGTCTGATTTGAATAATGGAATAGGAGGACTGAAAAAAAAGTTTATAAAATCTGATATATCCTATGTGCATAGGAAATGTGTGTGAACAAAAAACATTTTAAGCAAATGAAAGCATTAGGAAAAAACTTACTTCATTGCTTGGCAAAAATCGCTCTTTTTGTTTCTGATCCTTTAACTTTTGCCACACTAAAATAGATAAGGCATGTTATTATAATGGTAGCAAAAGTAAGAAAAGGCTTTTGAGATTTCTTTAAATAAAACATGTACTTACAACCAAGAGCATCTTCTATCTGAGTGACATTAGCAAAATGAGCTGTGTTTGGAATTCCCAAGCATCTCATCCCGTGTGCATGCCTCCATTCCTATGGGAAGATTTTATTAATTACTCAGACACACTAATAGATCTTATCTTAACAAATAGATAAGAAATACTACTAGGGTGATTGTGACACAAGGTGAAAAATTCTTAAAATTCGATATCAATTTATATATCACATGTTTTGTATGTAACATAATTTATTCAAATTATAATTAATTATATAATTTAAAATTATAATTAAATTACCTACCATTGAAGAATGTCACACTTTTATAGTAACTAATTTACGAAAAATATTAGTTCTTACAAGTATCGCCATGTTGGATTTTAATATTGCCTGAATATGCTTCAGGATCCCTGCATTGGGTACCTGGACATATGGGTATTGGTGGAAATGAACTAGATGAAGCAGCACGGGCTGGCTCTAATGCAATTTTCTGGGGCCCTGAACCTGCGCTGGGAATTTCTCCCTCCTCATTTAGGGCAACCATTTTCAAGCTCTACGGCAAGATTGCACATGAGCAACGGCGCGCTGCTGACGGTCAGAAACAAGCCAAGGAGCTGAATCGAGACTGTCCTAGTGTACGTCAAAAGGAGCTCTTAAAGCTTAATAGAAACAGTTTAAGGAAGATCATAGGTCTTCTTACTGGTCCCTGTATCCTCAGGAGACACCTACACATTATGGGAATTGAATCCAACTCTCTTTGTCGGGGTTGTTATCTAGAAGAAGAGACATCACGACACATACTTTGTGATTGTGATGTCTATTCAGCTCAAAGGTTTGAGCATTTAGGGCAACACTGCGTCAATGCCTGGGAACTGCAAGAAGTTCCTGTAAGGTGTCTGCTGAACTTCATTTCAGCTATAGGGCTTTCTTGCAAATCACGATGAGGGTTTGGGTGCAATAGACCGCTGGTCGATGTGACCTGCTCGCCAGAGCTGCCCAACCTCTAATTCTATGCTTCGGGATATTGGATTTTAAATTGGTGTGAATAGGAATAGTGTTACTGGAATTTTAAATCAAGTGAATAAGCATCGCAACATGTAACTTTTAAATTAGGTAAATTGATGTTTGAACTTATGGACAGGAACCATCTATTGAGACGCTCAGCTCTGCGTGGGGACTCTGAGGTGAGGCTAGTGCCTGACATCTGTTAATGAGATAGTGACTTTTTTATCTTACTTGTTGTTCACCCTTTTTTGTTCACTGTTCTCGTAAGAGTTTGTCATTTTCTTTTGCCATTGGAAATAAAAAAAAATTATGTTTGATATTGAAACCGTGTGAATAAGAATCGTGATATTAGTGGATTCCAGAGCAGTTCCAAGTATTCTAAATGTCTAAAATCAACCAAACCAAAATAATCATACTGGCAGAAGAATCATGTATATGTAAGTCTTGTTAGCAAAAGTTTCAATATTTGAACATTAGATTGAGGAATTCTGTAAAAATTTGCGTCAAATCTTAAGTTTTTGATTAGCAAAAATACGAGAACCAATGGTCTTAAGCAATGCGGAATTTTGCGATATTCCCAGAAAAATCAGGCTCCTAATTTTTAGAAGGAATCTAGAATTCCAAGGTATCCCTGGAATACAATCACTTCTGATAGATACTATTGTGAGTATAAAGCTATAACTTTAGTTTTTTCCTCCAAAAAAAGTAACAGGCACTTAAACCACTTAAGTACAAAATCTCTGTTTTGCTACTTATTGACTGAGTCATTTTTAACAGTACAGATTGTAATATACAAAATATTAAAATCAGAAAATTATTTTAAAATGCAGTTATATGCAGTATTTAATATATAAAAAAAACTAAAATAAAAGTGGTTCATCAATGTATATTAAGTTAGTATTGTGGAAAAAATAATTTAATATATATATACATATTCAATTCCAAGTAAGCTAATTAAATAAATAAAAAATAATAATTAGAATAATTTTAAGCATAAGTTTATTTCTTATATTCTATTCAATAAATTAAACCCTTAAATTTAGCTGCCACTTGCTGCAAAATTCTGAAGAGAATGCAACAAACTAAGATCTGCATAAGGTGCTAATTTTATCATAAATTTAAACTCCTGTTTGTTCCTCTATCAAATAATATACGATAAAATTTATAAACATAAAAGAACATTTTCCAACCCGTTGATCAACACATTGTTGCATCTGGTTAAACTTTAAATTACTTAGTTTGATATAAAAAGTAATAAAATATGTTATAGAAAAATTCTTACAGCAAAATGTCTCTGGAATGCTTTAGGGCCTTTATATGTGAAATTACCACATATTTCACAGCTGTATGTTATATTCAATCCATGTAACTTGTATAACCAATAAGGGATTGGCTAAAAAATAAAAATTTCATAAATAGAAATTTAAATGGAATTAAAAATATACTATACATATAAAAATATACTATACATATAAAAATATATATTATGTATATAAATAATAGAATAAAAAATATATTATACAAAAACTGCAGTTAAGAGAACTGACACAATCTGCATGCTAAATCTAAAAATTATTTTCAACACAAATCAAGAAATTAAAGCCACTCTACGCAGCCAACACTTTAAAACGGACACATACTTGGAAAAAATTATACATCTGACAGTTACTCCTTTCAGCAAACCTGATTTTTTTAAAATTTGTTATTCTAAAGAGCAAACAAATTTTCTTAAGTGCCTTCAGAGTTTAAAACCAATACATAATCTGCTGAATAGATAAAAAAAACATTTAAGATAACCTTTTTTTTTTAAGCTGCAAAAATTTTGAAAAGCTGAAAAAGCTTATACGAAATTGAAAGCAAAAAAAATAAAAAATGTTATGATATAAATTTCTTGCCAGAAATTTTTTTTTTTTGAAATTGCCTGATAATATAGATAACAAAACTAAAAACAAATTTATAGCCACAATTAACAAACTAAATAGTATTCTTCAGTCTGAATCTGATGTCAGTGTGTGAACAAAAATTACACATAATATATCTAAAAAAAAAAAAATCTACCTTCAATTTCATAGTAATTCTATTTTATGACCGCCGTTGAACAGCCGACCCAATTTTTGGGTTTACGACTACTAATGTTCAACGCTGTAGCCTTGTAATTTTGAACCAATCCAGAAGACAAGGAAACTGCTGGATTGGTACCCCCAGAGGTAATCTCATATGTATGTAAAGGTAAATAGCATTATTAGAATAAATAACAGATTGAAAAGGCATACTTTTCCATCCCAGCCAAGAGGTAGATTCTTAGGATTGTAAATGACATCATTGTCATCTTCATCATCAGAATCTGATTCAGAAGCTTCATTATCTGATTCTTCTCTTTCACCAACAGTTCTGGCTTGTTTTCTTTGAACATTTTCTTTAGTAGCTTGTCGCTGTTCCTACAAAAGCACAATATTTATAAATAACCCAATTTTGCATCCTTTTAAAATAAAAAATATAAAACATTACAATATTTCTGCTAACATATTATTTGGATGATTTTTATTAATTTTTAAAAGAAATTATCCAATTTTAGTAATTTTAGTTAGAGGAGGAATCACTGATATTAAGCAACAAAAAAAAAAAAAAATCTTTTTTTAAAAAAAAGAATAATAAAGGAGTTGGAAATTAATTTTTTCACCCAAATCATAAAAGAATTTTTTTTTTTTTTTGTTCTGAAATATCCTTGTAGAAATAATTACTTTTACAATACAGAAGTAGGAATACATATATCTTTAAACATTTTTTATTATTTTTTAGGCGCAAAACTCAAAAGATATGTAAAAGAAAAAAAATACTTTTCAAAAATAAGAATACATTTTTTATCAACTACATAACCTTGTTAAAATCCATAAAAACTAATTACTTCTGAAAAACTATATAATTTAGTAAAATTTTTAAAAGCACATATAGAGAACCCTAGTCTAATAATTATTTACAATGTAAACTATTTAACTTAAGAAATGTTCTCTTCTAAAACTCTAGTAAAAGTAACTTTACATTTAAAAAGGTATATCTTTTTTTTAAAAAAATGAAGTGGTACAAACGAAACACATTTTAAAACGCATATACTAAATAAATAAATACAGTTAACAATTGGTTAAGCTGAAAATTTGACTTACTGAGAGAATTTCAACAAATCTGTACAGTTGAGCTTCAAGTAAAGCAATTTCTTTTTGTTTTTCAACATCTTTAGTACGTCCAGCTTTACCTGGTTTAGATTTAGCAAACATAGTTTGATCCAATTCTTTCAGACTTTTTCCTTTTGTTTTAAATAGTCTTTGAGCCCTTTCTTCAAGAGTACTGATAAAAAAATTAAAGATAAGATATATATAAAGATAGTTATTAAACAAATCAAAAGTGAATTATGTGCATAAATTTAACAAGTCTATTTTTAAAGCTGAAAAATTATGTGTGACATGTTAATGAATATATACTGGGAATAGTTTGCTGTTGATTTAAGTTACAAATATGTTAAAAATAAACTGTATCATTAAACCTTAATAACTTCTAATATCAAAAATACTTTAAAAATAAATCAAGGGAGATTGATTCAGTGGCCAAAAATACAATCAATTTCTAAGTCTTAAAAATTTTGTTTACTTCCTTTACTTACTTAAAAAAAAAAAAAACATCCAAAAAATAGTGATTTGATAAATAAAAAATTGTGAATATATTCATTAAAAAAAGTATCACAGAAGTTTAATATATTCAACTGTCTATGATTCAGATCAACCAGAAAATAAATAGGAAGAAATAAATGGGAGGTAATGCTACTCATTAACAATACTTGTAATATTATAACAGTTCAAATAGGAAATAGTTTATATCTCTTGAACATTAAATTTTTTTACTCTCTTTTTTAATTATATTTATTCATTTTTTATAACTTTTGACATCAAGTTAAACACAATCTTATAAATAAAGGCCTTATAAATTATATAAATTCTTCAACAAGAATGGATTTTAACTAAAAAAAAGTGAAAAACTTAATTTTAAATTTTAGTATTTAATTTAATGGACAAAAAATATTAAATTGTAAATTTTTACCTCATTTTAAAGTATAAAATCTGGCTTTTGAATATACAGTACACTCTCGATTATCCGTGCTCATTCCGGAGTCGCACAACAAATTTAAAGAGAAACATTTTCAAAATTAAAAAAATTTGATTCATGAAATTATAACACTTCCAAATTTTTGGAAAGCAATATTCGTTATTGGATTGCAGTATATGGAATATCAGCAGCATGGTCAAAGGTAAAATCGTCTTATGTTATCACGATCGTGGAGAAAGATCATACCGCTTGATGAATAATCTTCTTCAGAAATTCAAGAAGAATACGATAACAGTATTTTCGAACAAACAAAAGAAATCTAAGGTTTCGAAATTCTTGATGAAGAAAAATTAGAAGATTGGTTTCAAAGTGATGCATGTGAGCCTGGCTTCCAGTATTTGACAGATGAAGACATCGTTATGTTGTTAAATCAAATAGTGATGATAGTTACTGATGTAGAAGATGTAATAAATGAGGGAAATACAATTTCTGCTGCTCTACAATCGGTTGAAACTTTATTCGATTGTATAGGAGGATTTGATTACTGTGACATTACTATGGTTCGTAAAATATGTGGCGCATTACACATTTTCTTAAAAAGTAAAATTCCTAGTTTGATGTTATACAGCATGCAAATGTCAGTAATTTTTATATTTTTTGTACTGATGTGGATTTTTTCTTTAATAAAAAGTAGTTTTTGAATTATCCGTGTTTTTCGATTGTTCGTGCGACCTGTCCTGGTGATTAACCCGGATAATCGGGAGTGCACTGTATTCCACCAATAATGCTTGTAAAATGGAAGTTAAAAAATATGTTAGCTGTTTTAAAATTTTATTCCTTAGATCAATTCCATTCAAATCTTGGAATTCATCATTTAAAATGGCACGGTGCAGAATGAAGTAAAAATTTGTAACTTTACATTTCAAACTTTTTTTGACCACTATTAAATAAAAACACCAAAGCTAAAGTAGCACTAAACATTTTTTGCAAAGAGTTATGACTAGAAAAGTACATTAATTGCATATTTTTTTTTTTATCTCCTAAATAGTTCCTAAAGATTGCATCTTATTATCAACGCTTTTTTTTCTTCTTTTTTTTATACATAGCTGCCAACCTAGATGGGGAAAAAAACAGATTTTTCGAAATACAAGTTTTATGATAACTGTTACATAATATAGTCAATGTTTTAGTGAATTAATGGAAATTTAGGGATTTTTATTGTCATCAAAATACAAAATAACTCTAATAACATTAGATGGTCACCAATATTTTCTACGTATGACCCACATTGAATGAACTTGAAATGTTTTTTAATTATGTTAACTCATAATTTTTAATAGTAATAGACAAGTAATTTATTATTGATAGTTAAAAAGAATATTTTTTTTATTATTTTAAAAAAGGAGTTCTGAATAAAAATGAACTAAAAAGGTTAGAACAAACAAAAACAAAAAAAGATTCAAACTGATTACTAAATTTAAGGCTCGCTTATTTATGAATTAGCAATACTTAAATATTTAAGCAAGCAATAAATTCTATTTCATTAGGGATTTTTTTAAAAGACTTACTCAATTTCAGGGAATTTTCTAAAATGTACAAAAACCAGGAGAATTTTTATTAAACCAGTAGAAACTGGCAAAATCCAGCAATCTAATAGTAAATCCCATAGAGTTGGCAGCTATGTTTTTATAATGCCACTGAAAATCAATGACAACTGAAGAGCATTTAAAATGTCAGCATATAACAGTAACACATAAAATAAGATTTAGAAAACTAAAGAAGTCAATCAAGGCTACCACTTACCCACCACATTTTAAACCTAAAGCCATAAGAGCAGACTTTAATCTATCCAATCCCAGAGATGCCAATTCCTGAAATAATACATAAAAATGCAGTAAAATACAAAAGAAAAAAATAATAATTTTATCAATAAAATCCTGTAAATAAAAAAGTCTTAAGCCTAAAATAGAGCAATAATTATAATCTTGAGATACATAAAGAAAAATTGTCTTGTTATGAGCAATTATTACACATTCTATTAGTTCTGTTTTTTGATATATTTCAAACATGTCAACATCAATAATCATTTTTTCAGATGGAGCTGGAGCTATATTTGACAATATTTGACCACTGAAACATATTTAATTTTAATAATTTTTAGGAAAACAAATATTGAATTGAAAAATAATACACCAAGGTCAAATTGAAAACAAAAGATCATTGATAAATGAAATGAAAAATAAATTATAAAATCGATATTGCATTCCATGTTAGGAGGTCAAATTCACAGGGGGTTATTCTAGAAATAATAGAATGGAAGAGAGAAGTACTAATACGTTAGTTACGCTTGACCACATTGTTGTACTTCGAACTGACCACTTGTTTTATGATGTTCATTTTCAATGCACTAAAATTTTAAATGTATGATGGTGTTTTATAAGACATTGACATTTGAAGAGAAGTTTTAAATTTTTTCAGAAGATCAGGGCCTAAAACAAGTTGATATAGCTAAAGTGTACAGAATTTTTCAGCCAACAACAGCCTTATTTTTCGATAAAAGATGTTTTACAAAAAATCTAAAAAAATGCAGCAAAAAAAACAAAACAAAAAAAAAAAAACCTACAAAAAAAATTTTTTTTTTAAAAAAGTTAAGACATTTGACCTAATATAGTTTTTATTAACATCAAATTTTATTCATACATAGTAAACAAAAATACTGTGTCAAGTAAAAAATCCAAATATAAAATAAAAAGAGCTTTTAATTCAAAATAAATATAAGAGAAAATACATAGTATGGGATGTTAGATATAGGAGTTGGTGGATAAAAATTCAATATTAAGTGCTTTTGATAAACTGTCATAATTGCTTTAGTAAAGTTTTGTGAGTGAAGTTTGAAAAATAGCTAACATAAACATTGTTAAAATAACTAAATTTATGCAAAAACATTTAATTTTGAAATAAAATGATCGACAAAAATATACTAAAAAATTAAGTAATAAGCGCATATCCATAAATTATTTATAAAATTTAAATTTTGGATTAATATTAATGTCTATTAAAATTTGGGTAATAATAATGGGGGAATAAAACAAAGATCAGATTAGTAATGAATTTATAATGAAACATACCTCCCATGAAGTAAACGCAGACAAATCTAAATGGGCACCAGCATGGGTCAATGCACTCTCAGTCTCTTTCTGGAAAAAAAAGTTAACTAAGTATTAAAAATAAGATATTAATCAAGATGATAAAGCAATTGTAAGATTAAATTATTTTAATTATTAGAAATATATGTGATTTTAAAGCTCTTAAAAAACAAATTTAGTGAATACACAAATAGAATATGCTTATGTCTGTAATTAATTATCATAAGAAAAAAATCACTAACAAACAATGCGGAACTTTAATTATTCTAATTAACTTCAAGTAAAGAATTGTTATTTAGATTACTATTTACAGTCTTCATAAGTTCTTAAAATTCAAATTAAAAAAGTTGCAATATTTGTTACTTAAAAAAATTTAGGCTGGAATGATTACTTACTTGCCAACCAGGAAAAGCACCTTGTTCCCACTGTTTATCAAATTCAATAATAACCGAATCCATTTCCTATTTCCAATAATATAAAGAAAGATAAAATAGAAGAAAGGCAAAACAATAAAATAGGTACACAAATTAAATTCTTTCATTGAAAAGGAACTAAACATGAGGACTTGCAAAATGAATTTACTAAATTATACATCAAGATGCAATATAATGTGAATGTTTCAAGGTTCAAGTTAGAATTTAAATAGAAAAGAAAAATAACGTGAAGAAAATATTTAATTTATGTTGGTAGCATACAATAGGTTTCCCCCTTTTTTTTTTAAAAAGATACAGTATGACCTCGAAATTCTGCAAACTTTAAAAGATTGGATTATTTTCCAACTCAGGAGAAAAAAAATTATCAAAATCAATTTTAAACTAGAAACAAGGAACGAAAATGTATGTGTCATAAAAATGTAGTTTTAAAAAATTTAATCCGTACACCACATAGACACTACTGCTGAAAAAGTCATCGACAAAACCACTTGAATTTGTAGGAGATAAAGTACATAAAAATATGATTCTCAAATATGCAGCTTAAATTCATTTGCCATTTGTAGTACTACAGTATCATTAGATCAAAAGTTATTCAGAGTCTTCCGTTCTTTATCCCCCTGCACTATCTTTTCATCCCATTAGCTGTATTTCCTTGCGCTTGATCACAATATTCGCATTTTCCAAAAATTATGTTGCTTTCATGGACTTCAACAAAATTTTCCTACTAACTTGGTTTTTTTTCTAGTTACCTTTAGTCCTTTAAAAAAAAAAGTAATTTATTGGAACACAGGGTAATTCAAAATGAAATATAACGATTATTAACGGCTGTAAATATTTAATGAAAAAGAATTTATGGATAAAATTCACACAGAATGTAGGAGCAGGGGTCTGTCTAAGTTTTTCTGAGAGGTACCTATTTTGTGAAAATTTAGATATAATTTGTGAAAAATTCAAAATTATAATAAAAAATCAACACAAAATATGGTAAAATCGTTTCTTAAGGGATACAAAAATAAAACCTTAAGAAAAAGTATTTTGTGAAACTACCGTTTTTCCTAAAGTTGAATTTGTGAAAGGTACCGCCAAACAGTAGTAAATTCAGCCTGGACAGACCGCTGAGGAGGAACCTCAAAATTTTGTAAACATGCACCACAGGCTTTCTATGTGACTTCCCTTGATTTCACAAACACCATACATTCTGAAGCATTTTCGCAGTCACCGACGCAAACGCACAAACACCTCGTTTCTTTAAACGTCCTATGACTATCTGCGTGCGTTGTTCCCATTAGGGGGTTCATGATTGTAATGCTGACAAAAGCTTCTCTGCACTGTGATAGCAGAAGGACAATTTTTAAATTCTAACATGCAGAATTCAAGCACAGGATTTCCTTTCACTGCGCCTTACGTAAAAAAAAAAATTTGAAGTTCCATCTATATTCTATGTCAATCTTATCAATAAACTACTTTTAATTAAACAGTATTAACAGTTTGTAATCGCTATATAAATTTTCAATTACCCTGTACTGTATTAATAATATAAGTGTAAAGGTACATAGAATCAGCAAGCTGCCAAATGTAGACAAGTGGACGGCTACACAACAAATATGGTTAAACATATGGATGACAGGTCAAGTTAAGTATTATGACACCATTATTTTTGACAAAACAGAAAGATTTTTTTTTATCCTAGTTCAGTTCTATTTACAAAATGGAAAATCCCTTTATAACTGCAGAAGTCAATACAGTAGGATTACCCTTTCCTCTCTGTGACTACCTCATTATTTGTTTATCTAACGACAAAAGAAATGGGTCATTTATTTTTTGTGAGTGCTCCTTCGTTATGAAATAGGATGAATTGACTTGTTATGAGTTGCAGGTAAACAATATGACAAATCTTGTACAAAAAGAATCAAACTTAATTTAATTATGTGAATTACAAAGTTGGAATTATAACTTGTAGATTTTGTTTAAATGGTGCAGAAATGGAGCAGTTTTGGAAATTTTTCCACAGAAAATTTCCTTACCCACATCACTAATGATGCTATGCTGAATCGGTTAAACATGTTTAGCTTCCAAAGAAAAGATAAATAGAAATAAACTTTTACATAACTTCACAGGAAATCTCAAATTCCCTCTAACATCACCAGGCGCCTGTCCAGGGCAAATTTACTTCGTTTAGTGGCACCTTCACAAATTCAACTCAAGGAAAAATAGTAGTTTCACAAAATACTTTTAAAAAATATTTTCTTATTCACCATACATTTGGGTTTATTTTATAATAAAATATTTAATTTTCACAAATTACGTTAAATTTTCACAAAATAGGTACCTCATAAAAAAAAAAACTTGATAGACCCCTGATTACATCAAACTATGAAATTTAAAAACAATGATACAAAAAAGTGGCAGCAGAAAATTTATAACTCAATTAAACTATCTCTATTCCAACAAGATATTTTTTAATGACACTTACGTCACTTAAATCAAGTAAGGGCTTTACACGATGGCAGTAATCTTCAAAATACTCAAGTAAACTTTCAATATACCTAGAAACATTCAAAATTTTATTAAATCAATTCTGTCCAGAATTTTAATAAATTTAATTCAAATTCAATGATATTTACTTACTTCTTATATTCTGTATTTTTCCTTTCTTTTGGTATATCAAACAGTTGATCAAATATTGATAAATATGTCATATAGTCAACTTTCTAGAAAAAGAAAAAAAAATCTTTTTTTGAAAATTAACATTATTTTGCTTGAATAAATACAAAACACCCATGAATGAACACTCTTTATGAAATGCTGATCCTTCATTTTTCTCACAAATCCTTATTTTCAGGGTATGAATAAAAAATTTTATTATATAATTTAAAAAAAAAAAAAAAAAAAAAAAACAAATGATGAAGAACAATTGAACTGCAAATACCAGCTTACTTTCAAGGTACTAGTAAAAATTTATAGAACATATTAATAAAAATTATGAATTAAAATTGAGCTGCAAGGACTAAATTAAATTTGGCTGTGAATGGTAAGTTTAATAAAGGAACATGTTTAAAAATGTGTGTTTTAAACACTAAACTGGAACCTTATACAAAAATTCTTTTTCTGTTCAAGAAATAATACATTTACAAAAATAAAACAAGATTAAAATTTCACTAAAGATTTAAAGATTAAAGTTATTCCCTAACATAAATTAATCATAAAACTTTTCCATAGTGAGATTATGGTTGTTATACTTTGTAATTATAAAAATAATGTCTATTTTTACAAATATATGGCAGCAGATACAATAATGAGAATTGTCTGCATCAATAAAGTATAAATGACACTATTTTTAAAGCCTTTTTAAATCAACAATTTATGCACAGTAAAATTTTAAAAATAGCTGAAGCAAAATAAACAACGAAAAAAACATTAGTAATTATTGGTAAACAAAGGAATAGAAAACACTTTTATTTGATGCGTGGTCAGTAAAACTAGATTGAGAAAACATTTCAAGGTTTCAAAAAAACAAAACAGTATCTCTCAAAGATTTTTTTAAATGGAATAAGATTTTAAATAGAAAAGTTGTGTAAATAAAACAGAAATGTAAAGATCATACAAACCTCCACTCCTTTAATATTTAAAAACTTCTCATAGCATTCATGGAGGTCAAGAAATTTCCCATAACCCTCCTCATCTTTAAATTCTGCCATGTCTAAATAAAATATATAAAGAAAACTAAAACACAAAAGCTTATGTAAAACAATTTCTTAAAGATAATGTTTATTAATAGAAAAACAAGTTTTTGTGTGTGTGTGTGTGTATATATATATATATATATATATATATATATATATATATATATATATATATATAGCATATGAGAACAGAAAACATTTATTAGTGACAGAAGAATAAACATAGATAAATAACATACATCTACATACCTTTAATATTTTAATGATTTTTAAAAAATTAATTTTTTATTATTTTCAAGAATCTTAAATTTTACCATAAATTGTTTAATAGTTACACAATTATACTTAATGAATATACCAATAACAAGCAATTAATTCAAATGAATTTCGGAAAAATCAAAAATATCAAATACATTGAAATTTGTTTAAAAATTATTAACACGGTTTAGATTAACTTATTATTTTGCAGTATAATCATGACAGAAAGAAATAAACATGCATAAAAATTGTTTGTATATTTTTATTTCGAAATTTTCAATTTCTTAATTTTTTTTAAAAATGCCTTTTAATTGAAACGATATAAAATTAAGTAACAACTTGAGTCAAAATTTCTATTTTGGATTTTATTTATATAAAAAATTGAAATCATTATACAAGAATAAAATCAATAATATGAGGAATAGAAGGAAAATTTAATATATTATTATTTATTCAAATTTAACAATCTTACTATAAATAATGAAATTAACATAATTTTCTGATATCTTAAATAAATAAAATAAAGTTATGATCACAACAATAATTTTTATGGTTAACAGTCAAAACTTATAAAAATGTTTCAGTGAAGAACAGGGATGTTACATGGGCAAATTCCAGCTAGTCAGTGATCTCGTGACATAATTAAATAATAAAAATGGAATAGAAAAGTATACACGTCATATTATAGCAGTAATACACGTCAGATTATAGCAGACACCACATTAAAAGCTGTGATCAAATTTTTTAGCAAATTTAAAAGAAAATGTTATTTTGACTATTTTATTTATTGGTATTAAATTAAATATACTGTGGACCAGGATAGCTTGGTTGGTAGGGCGCTGGGCTCACATTCGTGAGAACGGAATTTAGAATCCAACAAACCGAAGACTTCCCATTTAGTAAATGTTGACTGGTACACGCTAAATCAGTCGAGTCACAAACTCTTCCATGTTCCAAAAGCAAATTATACCTTTGGGGGTAGTGGATTGGAGATTGATTGTTCTCCGGTTCAGTTTAAAATTATGATTTGTGGATGAATGAATGGATGTCTGAATAGATCCGCAAAGAAACTCCAAAAGTCAAATTCCTGGCCATAGATGGCACCACGAGAAAACAAGCTTAATCGCATCCCAGTGCCTTAATCGCTGATGACAACAAATTGAATATAGTTTTTACACTATATTAATCATATAGCATCAACTTCAAAACACTAAGCTCTGGGTTTTATAGAATTTTCTGTAATATAGATCATTTCATATATCTTTAAACTTATCAACTATATATGGCAGCAATATTAGTCTCGAAGAGAACAATCATAAAAAGCTTTCAAATGATTCTTATACATAAAAATTTGAACACAAAAATATGAACTTAATTATTTATCATGTACAGATAAGAAATTTAAATTTTCTAAAGCATTACAATAAATTTATTATTTTTTGTTTGCTTAGCTTATGAAATTGTAACCTTTTTAACAAATAAATACTACTGCAAAAAGTTAAGTATCTCTAGCTTGGAGACAGAAATTTCTTAGCTGTAATTTGCCTTCTTTACAAAATTAAAAATTAATCAGCTTTAAGCCGAATTGCAGTTTATAGAATTCTGTTATATAAATCTCCGACTATATTTCATTTCTAAGACTTGCTTGCTTCAAGGCTTATTTACTTATTATGGCTAGGAACTTAAAATATATGTAATACAAATTATTTGAATTGTTATGCAAAAATTGAATCATATAACACAAACTTTCTCCCGCACAGCAACAGGGTGCGTAGCCAAATCTTCGAATCAAAAATAAGCACTTTTTAAAAACTTTTCAAGCACTCAAAAAATTCACATTCAATCAATGATATTATTGAAAAACAAAAACTTTTTAAAACAGTTTTAGCGTTAAAAAAAACCCAAAAGGAAAAATCGAAACAATCAGCTCTTTTCCACATCACTGGTCCAATCCGAGTGAATTCAACTTGACCCTGAAAAGTACCCTTACCCCCTACGTCAAAAAAGTGTTAGAAGTAAAAATAAAATAAACAAGAATAAAATCTAAAAAGAAAAACATTTCGGTTTAACACTCGGGTTTCGGTTTAAGTGTGCGCACATGGGCAAGTCACAACGTGGGTACGACATGAAGTCCGCGTGAATGATTCCGTAGCAACACCCCATTTTTCGTGAAATGCATGGGATCCACCAGATATCACTGAAGGAAAAAAAAAATGATTCGTGAAAAAAAGCACTTTTTAAAAACGCCAGCTGAAAAAAGCATCTTTAAAAGCTTTTAAAAATGAAATCCCCCAAAAAGCACCTTTAAGTACTTTTTACAAACGCTACGCACCCTGAGCAACATAAATCAATATATAATAAATCACATAGGAAAAGCATTTTAAATTTAACTCGTAGAATATTTAAAAATGTCTCACTCTCAGGAACATTATCTTCAGTAGTCTCTCTTAATTTATTAATTTCATCAAATTCTATTGACATGGGAACTTGAATCTGTAAAAATATTCTTTCAATTAAAAAGTAGAAAAGTATTAAGACACATAAAAATAAAAACTGAAAAAGAAACACTAAAAATTTATCTTTAAAAATTTATCTTTAATATTACTGTAATAGCAAAATACAAATATATTTACAGTATTAGCATTAATGTGAAATTTTTGCTGCATAAAATGTTCTATTAACTGAATATATAGTAAAAAAAAAAAAAAATCAGCCTAGTTACAGAAATGCACCTCAAAATAATTACTGACAAACAATATTTTGTGTTACTTGTTCTAGATCAATATTTATTGTTAAATAAATTAGTTGTGTATCATTTCATCCTACTATATATTTATTTTTTTTTTGCAATAAAAATTACATTTTATTTTAGTCTAATTCTAAAAACCACAATTTTTTGGGGGTATAACACGAAAATTGGAAACTTGTGGTCCAATAATAAATGAATAATTCAATACATTTTGTGTTACTAAAGTTAATATATACTAAAAAGTAAACAGTAAATAAATATCACTAAAATTAATAAATTACAATTAATGTTATAAAGTTCCAAAGCAATTTTCTTTACTGAAAAAATGTATTGTTCATTATATTTAATATTATTTTGTCCAAAACATAGTTTTTCTGAAAACCACAGTATTTTCAAACAGTTGATTTAACGAAGACAATTTGCTTTCAGATGCATTAACACGTCTGCTGCCACCGACGCGCTAGTGCGTCAGAGTAGTCACTCCTGGTATGCAGACGACGCGCTGGTGCGTGGATCGACTATGATAAGTTATATGCTCTGTGTTTAATGTGGCTTTGGAAGTTGAACGGAAAGGTTGTTTCGGCACGTTAGTGAAGCATTATTTATTTATTTTTTGTGGTTGGTTTTCAAAATTTTGGTTTAAATTTTTTTATGTGCTTATTGTGCTTATGTGGTATATTGTGCTTATTATTTGTAAATATTTTCAGTATTGTTTCATAAATGGTACTACATATACTTGAATGGTATTCCAATTTATTCCTTTTACGCTGCTATTTTATGCAATATGCCAGTAATTTCTTAGAATATTGATCCGGCGCGCTGGAGCGCCAGTGGCACTCATGAAGACAGGTTGTCTGTGTGCCACCGACGCTCCAGAAAACGCTCTCTAAACAGGAAAATAATATGTTTCTTCGTTTTTCTGGTTTTCCTATTAAAATATAAGGAACATTTAAACCATGAAAAACCTGTTTTGTAATCCGGCTTCTGAGGATGGAAATATCATTTTTAGTGGCAGCGAATGTGTTAAAATAATTGAATTGATTAATTATTTTTCAGATTTTTCACAGAGATAGGAAAAGAAGTATAGAAGATAAAAGGTATAACTATTGCAAATTTTACCATTTCTCTGTTTTAGCTATATAATGAGTCTTGCAGAAGTTTTGTTCTGATATATCACAATATTGTTTTTAAAAACAAAGTACTTGAACGTAATCATTATTATTTTTTAATATTAGCTACTAACTTTTACTTAAAATAGTCATATGGGATGCTCTAAATATATATCTGAATTTTAAGTTTTTATTAAGAGTGATATTCACAGAAACATGATTTCTCTCAGAGGCAGACAAATCATGTAGTAACTTAGTCACAGCTTTTAATTAAGAAAACAAAAAGCACCGTCTTGATTTGATGAGACAAATATCCAATGCTTGACAAATTTATAATTTTAATTTAAAAATAATATGTTATGTAATATTTAAACATTTTAAAGATAATTTTTTTCTAAAATTAAAAACTGTTATTGATATGAAAAAAGCTTTATTTCATTTAATAACTCATAATATTAAATAGTAAAATAGAATTTTAAATTGAGCTTTGAAATAATAAAAAAGAACAAACCTCATGAGGGTGCTTTCGATAAAATTCTCTTATCTCCCTAAGGCGAGAATAAAATTCTGCAAATTCATTTGGTCCTGACAATGAAGCAATTTCATCTTTCCTTAAACTAAAGAGAGAAGGTAAATTTTAAAAAATGATCCACTAATACATTACATAAATAAAAAATTTGAGAGGAACTGATTTGTTATTCATCAGCACTTGATGTTTGGAAATTCATTTCATTGCCAACCACATTTATTACTTTTTTTTAATCGTGCCACTTTCGTCAGAGGCCAAAAGCAGAATAAAATTCGTAGTGAAATAATTTAAAAGTTCCATTGTACTACGATCATTTTTCAACAACATAAAACAAGTGTTTCATAAATTTAAAAAAAATAGAGCAAGATCAAACGTTATCTCCCAGACAAGTTTTATTATTTTTCTGCTATAAATTTCATAAAAATATAACAGTATACCCTCAGAAAACTATTATAAAAAAACACTAAACATGCAAACATGTTTTGTTACCACTCTCCTGCAAGTTTTAAAAAATTTAGGAATATATACTCGCAAAACAATTATTTAAGAACACTAAACATTCTGCATCAAGTATTGGGTGAAACTTGCCTTTATTGAGGACTTTTTGATGGAACCAATTACATAGAGAGGAAAACAACGAAAACCGCTCACAGTTAGCCTGGCGGCAAAGGGCACTCTAAACCATGATCCATCATCTACCATTGAGGATATTTTATGTCAGCACTGTGGTCGATGCGAGCCAAGTAGGGTGCGTAGCCAAATTTTTCAACAGAAAATAAGAACCTTTAAGCGCTCAAAAAAAAGCTTCTACAGCTTTTTCTACCTCTACTGCAATCACTTTTGGTTCATTAATATGATCTCAGCTTTTTCCTCTTCATCTGATATTCCTTTGGCATTATCTATGACTTCTGCAACTGTCAATGTTCGGCATGTTGCCAGGCAGTTGTCCATTTGTAAAGATCTTAAAAATTAATGTCAACATTAAATCCAGATTTTATTGCATTCCATTCTCACAAATCCGGCACTGCATTTCCAGTGTCAACAGTGCCTGGCGATATACTAAAATTTGACGCAAATAATCCTTGCATTTCAAAATTAATTTATCTTGGCAATGTAGATAGATAGAAAGAACATCCAGGCTATTCTTAAACCTCAAAAAAAAAAAAAAAAAAAAAAGGTGTAACAAATTGAAGGCAAATTTATGCCCAGCAATGTCATTTAAATCTGGAGGAAATGAAAAGCAGGGAAGATATTAAGCCAAAACCCTTGCTTCTTCCAATCTTCAGATCATCTGCATGAATACAAGTACAACCCAAATCACAAGGTAGTTATTATCGCTGATGTTAGTGAAGAAAAAAAATCCCTCAAAAGCCAGTGCAAAAGGATAACTAATCATATCAATTTTTTATACACAAGTAGTTTGATTTTCATACAAAATTTTAATAGAAGAAAGTCATCACGTTCTACATGAAGCACAAACACTTGTGTTCCACACGGAAAAAAAATTACAGTAAGTTTCCACATTTGAAATTAGGATGTATAAAAATGTTTAGAAGGTTATTTTTTAACCCTATTTTTCAAAGATGTATATTATATATATAAACTAAAAAAAAAAAAAAATAATGTAATATATACTAAAAAATAATTCAGCAAAAAGAATTTTACCCATCTTTATCTTCATACAGCTCCTTTAAATTGTAGGTGCAATCCATGGATCTCTGAAAATAACATATTGAGGTCAAATATTTTAAATAGAAAAATTGAGCTTTAAACTAATTTGGACAATGGTGTTAATAAAAATATAACAATATAGAAACAAATTTGCAAGAAAAATACACACAAATAAAATACAACAATCGTGTAGTAAATGTCAATAATAATTACATAATTAAATGCATCTATTTAAATTTTAAGGTTTACATAATAACAGAAATTTTAATAATGAAACTGTAAAAAAATTAATAGATAAAAATTATAACTCAAACACACAATTCAAAATTATCAATACTTTTCTTCAAGTTTGTGCTACTGAGACCCACAAATCAACAGCTGGTACCATGTAATTAGTGCACATTTATCATAAAATTCTGAAATTTTAAAAAATGCATGGATAGTTAAAATTAACCTTCCCAAAAAATAATAACAGAACTTTTTCAGTGTTCAGGATAAATTCATTGCAATCTGGAAGTCTACATTCTGTTTTTATATAAAATGCAATTTGATGCAGAAGTAATAATGAAATTTTAATTGCATAATGCATAAAGCCCCTAACTTAACTTTAAAGCCAATAAATTCTTTATTATCTCAGATAAAAATTTATGTTTATTAAAAAACAAAGTTCAAAGGTTAGCAAGTTCGGTACAGTTTAGGAAAAATCCAAGATCAAATTAACAAAAATTAAATGATACACATTCAATGAATACCAACTTAGATAAGTCACAATTATCAAACTATGTATTTGTATTGATTCAAACAATTAAAACGAACAAGAAATATTTATATAAAATTTAATTACTACGGTTAAAAATCAGGGTTGGCAAAGTTTAGGACAGAATGGATTAATCCACAGTTTAAACCGTCCTGTCCAAAACCCCATTGTCCAAAACCGTCTTAATCTGTCCAAAACCCTTTTACTCAAACCATCTCACAATTTTATCTGAACAATATTTAAAAGGTAAAATAAACATAGAACTAATAACATATTGATAATTAAATCTACTAGAGAATATTTGTTTTTAAAAGTATAATGTTTTATTAATATTGTTTTACTCTCCAATTTAAACATTAAACAAAGGAAGATTAATCAGTAATCAAGTTCAATTGGTCCTCTTAACATTCGATTGCACAAAACTAATTTAGCTGCTGTATTCACACCAAGGCAGTTTCTACGTTTTGAGTGAATTACTCTAAAATTTGAAAACATCCTTCCAATTGATGCTGAGCTTGCTGGGCATGAGAGTAGAAGAGTGATGAATTTAAAAATATCTTTGGAATATTCCCTACATGATGTTGATTTTTCAATAGCTGTCCACCATGTCACTAGTTTAATGGTTCTCCCAGCTTCTGTGAAGTAAACTAAATCAAACGTTAAAAGGCACAAAAATATTTATCCCAGGTGGTTAGTTGGGTTAAATCTATGATTAAACCCAACTAACCACCTTTTTTGTTCCTTTCTTCCTATTCGTCGTCATCCATTCACCCTTCCCTCCTATTGGCCGTTGCTCTAAACTCTCTTGTGACGTCACCTTTCTCTTATATATTTACCCTGTTTTCTCTCAATTCTTTCTGTTGCACTGATGAAGGTTGCCCTTTTGAGCATCCGAAACAGCTGTCTGTATTAAATATTTTTGTGCCTTTTAACGTTGTTTGCCTTAGTTTATATTTTAGCACAAAGGTCGCCCACTTGTGTATTTCTGTGAATTAAGTTTTCGGAAATGATGTTGTTTCAGCTTCAACATAGGCAATCAAAAGAGAAATGCACTCAGGAAATTTGTCAGTTAAATATGACGGAGCACTTTTTTTTTTGCACATCAGATAAGCCTTCTCCTTTATATTTAGGGTTAAATAAATAGGCCAAGTATTGAAATACTTGCATTGCTTGAGTAATGTTTAATACTTGCAATTCTTTTAGCATAGTGGCGATACATCACCAGTGTCAGTAACTGAAACTGATGTTATGCCCTTCAAAACTGTTAATACATTTTTCAGTTATTTTGTATTTCCAATTTGAACTAATATATTAATATTTAAAAACAATTTTTTTTAAAAATAGATGTCTTTTATCATCCTGTGATGCAGAAATTATAACATTTTTTAAAAAAAATATTGTGAAAAATAAAAGGTTAATTTTTAAAAATTTATTATTATTTTTAATATTGTATTATTTATCCTTATGCAAAAACATAATTTATCAGTATTAAAAGCACATTTATATTTAAAGGATAAGGTATTCACTTCTGTTGTTCAATGAATTGTGGAGCTTCAAAAATTATAAACTTTTTCCTAATATATTACAATATTTTTATAAGTTAAAGTAAATTATTAATAAGTATTATTAATAAGTTAAAGTAAATTGTATAAAAAAATATCATATTTATTGATAGGGGAGAGTGGCTCACCTGGGGACACAGCACACCTTGGGACATTTTTATTTTTGGTCTTAAATTTTAAATTATCTTTTAGTCCTTTTAGATACAGATATATGTCAGCATCACCTAACCTTGGAACATATTTTGAATCTATTGATTAAGCAGGTAAGAACTTATTCGAATTTTTATTTTTTGAAGCATGTTTTTTTACTTTTATACAAAAGTTTAACTAGTTGTAGAAAGAAATTTTAATAATTTTTTTTTTTTAATAATGGGTAATATAATGAAGTATAAAGCTTTGCCTTTAGAAGCTATCAAATTTAATTGTTCTAATACTAAGCCTAAAAGTATGATATTTTAAAATATCCTACTAAGTATACAGTGCACCTTAGGACAGATGGAGGTGGCCCACCTTGGGACACTAGATATGCATAATTAATCCTTATTAAAAATATATTTTTAACAAAAAAATATTGTGCATGCAAAGTATTCTTTAATTTACATAATCTGTGTTTATTAATAGTTATTATTTCTTATTTTAGGAACTCATTAGACGTAACTTATCACAAGAATTGGAAGCAAAAAGTATAAAAATAATGCAGCAATTTGTGCTAACAATATTGAAAAAGCAGCTGCAAATTTTATCATAGGAAATTACTTGTAAGAAAGCTGCTGAATTCTACAGTATTAGTAAGACCACTCTCAACTGCAATTTTATTTCCTTTAAAAAAAAGAGAGCAGCCAAATTCTAACTTTAAATATATTTTAAATGTGAAGAGTCACAAAATATTCACAGATGAGGAAGAAACAAATTTAATACACTATATGTTACAAACCTCCAAGCACCATTAAGGATTAACAATATGTGATGCAGGTGCACATACATATGAGTGTGCTTCGTCAAAGCTAATGAACATTCTTCCTAACTGGGAGAATATAAAATTTTAAAAAAATCTGGGAAGATGAGGATTTAATGATATCAGAATTAATGAGAAATACATCCAGAAGAAAACCAGTAATTAGTGATTTATGCAATTATAACAGTGATGATGAAACTTGCAACTTAAAGGAAATGAACAAGGAAAGTGACAACAAAATATTTGACGATAAGAAAAAAGTAGTAAAACAAGATTACATTTTGGAGATTTTGCTCATATCAAATTTGCTGGTAAAAGATCTGTTGTTACCTTTGTAGGTTGCATTGGAAGAGTTGATGGAGATGAGTAAGAGTTATCAGTTTATGAGTCAGTATCAGTTTTGAGAAGAGTGTTAGTCAATCTGCAACATTTATTTAACCCAAAAAAAAAGACAAATCATACATAGATTCAAATGATATTTTGTTAAAACTTAAGCATAGCAAAGCTTTGAACGTTCTTTAGGTTTGGTATTTGATTCTGAACAATTGGATTTGCATACAAGAAGTTGAAACTAAGAAAATAAAACTTTATTAACAAAATTAAAAATGTAAATTTATTTAGTGATACCATTTTTAGAAAATTTCTACTTAACTTTTCACATCTTTTTTAACTGTCCCAAGGTGCCCCACTAGGAGGTACACCTTGGGACAAATAACAAGGTAACTAAACATTTTTTAAAATTTTTTCTATGACAGATTCAAAATCAAAACCTAGTTAAAAATGTTTTCAAATGTTACAAGAATACCAAGTAAAATTTTGACAATAATTGATAGAAATAAAACAATTTTAAAAAATGAAAATAAAAAAGTCTCCCTTATATGTAATTATTATGTGTACAATGGTTACACATATAGAGTTTTTACCTTTTAACAAAGTTCACCGTTTTGGACACTTTAAGACAGTTTTATCCAGTTTAGGACAGTTTTAGTCAGTTTAAGACAGTAAAACTCACGTGTCCTGTCCAAAACCAGTTTAGAACGTCCAAAACCCAAACCCTGTTAAAAATTTAAAATTATCGATTAAAAATGCTGCAGTACGGCATTTTCATATTACAGACAAGCAAGGAAAAAACCAATCTTTCACAAATATTTAAAAGAAAAATTTAGGTGTTCAGTATTTATTGGCATGTTGAGAGTACTAGTGAAGTTAATATAAAAGCATATTTAGAGTATTCAGTTGTTATTCTTTTTATTACATTAACATATTTAAGGAACATATGAGGATATTTTTGAATTGTTTATTGAAAGAAAATGAATTAACAGTAAAATGAATAACCATGAAATACTTTTGAATAGTTCATTTAGTTGCTATTTGGAACTTTAATTATTATTCGACTTTTTTTTTTTTTAAGTATAAGTTTAAACAAAAATAAACGAGGTTTTTGAGGAAAATAACTGATTTTTTTTTTCAAACTCTGAGTACAACTTAAAATTTACTTACATTAAGAAGAAGCCTTAAGCGATGATCTGAATTGATCTGTTCCCGATTCTGAAAAGTATAACACAACTATTAAAAGCTACGATAAATAACCAAGTTTATAGACAGGAAATATCAAGTGAAATATTTAAGAAAAGATACATTTGAGATTTCATTAATTTTATTTTCAGGTGGAAATACGAATTATTTCTTACAGAACTTTTCTTGTGCAAACTTTCTTTGACCATAGTATCAATAAGCCTCTCTCTTTCTTCATGGCATCGTCTTTGTTGTTCTAGAAGAGTTTCCATTCTTAAAAGCTTCTAAAATTCTTTTACTTAAATAATTGAAATAAATTTTATACCATTTTTAACAAACTTATTACTTCTTTATTTGTTGTTTACGGTATATGCCGATGTTCAATGTATAAAGTTACAGTGATTTATGGAATAAGCGGAAAAGTCATAGTGAGACATTTTCAACTGTTTCGATTTTTAGGTTGAATCGATTTTTATAATAAATAATTACTTTTAAGAACGAAAACGGGTTCAAGTGAGCTTCCAGCTTTTGTAATATTATTTTCTCTAACAAGATTTTAAATAAAACAAAAGTAGACAACCGGAAACGTTCTTTTTGCCGATGAGCAAATTGTAAATAAACAAAGCAACGAATAAAAATCATCCGGTGGGTGATCAAAACTCTTAAACGTAGAACTAAGACATATAATTAAAGCTCTCAATTTTTTTTTTTGCATATTGAAAAGCAATCGGAAATGCCTGATGTCTCTCAATCGGGAAAGTGATAAAACAAAGCGTTCTTTTATTTTTTGGGGGAATAATTTATTCAAAAAGTTAGACTGTTTTAAAATTAAGCTAAGCGAAATAAATATTGAAAATAAAACTTTAAAACAATTCTCAAATTTAGACCTCAGTCCTTATTCTATAATTAAAGAAGTATTTATTGGGTGGTCTTTCTTGTTAATAAAAACCAGTAAATATCTATTATCTAAACTGAAATTTCAATTTTCATCATTTACAGTTATCATTTATTTCAATTAATCAATAATTCTCATTTCACAGATGAAGGGACATACCACTGTGGCTTTTATAAGACAGCTAATGAAGAATCTCTAACCCGTAAAATCTTTTCTGGTGTTCATGACTTAAGCTGCAGTTTAAGTGATTCTTATATCATATCCGAAACGTTGGACTTATATCATGTTTCACATCCTGATTTTGTTGTTAATAAAATCGATATGCAAGATAAGAAATTCACTCGAATTGCAACTGAAGATTTATATACCATTGCTTTAACAACAGGTATACTTATCTATTTGAGTAAATAAAATAAAAATGTAAAATTGATGTTTTCCCTAATAATTTTGATTTTGTTAGTGGATCTTGTTTTGTGTTTTCTTTCTCTGTAATCTGTGACACAAATTTTAATATTGAGTAAGGCTGATAACATAAGTTGTTGTATAAATCTGACAACTTATAAAACAAGTTGTGGACACATTGTGGAGAATATTTCTGCATTGCTACCTGCACCCAAGTAAAGGGTGGACCTGCGAGAAACTAAAAAAACATCACAGAAGCGGAGTAATTTAAAGGTTATAATTTGTAGTCACTCCTGGCAATCCTCTACATATTTATTTTTTAATTTCTGCAAGTTTAAAATACCTTTAGTGACTTGGCGATTGTAGTTGGTGCAAACAGGTACTGATACAGATGTATCCTCATTTCATGTAATTCTACAGATCATATACTATATGTCATGCAAAGAATATGTATAAACTAGTATAACTTCATTTAATAGTGAGTATTATATTATTGCAAACTTGATTGGATAAGCATTTAGATAATATAATGTAACTAGATGGCTTTATAGACAAAACTAGATAGTTTAACAATTAGGGAATGATTTTGTATTAAAAATTTTATTCGAGAAAAGTTTATTTACATAAAAATTAGCTGAATACATTTTAGTATTGTTTTATTAGCAAAGTTTTCTGCATTGAAGTGAAATGGTCGATTAAATAAATTATTACTGTGTAATTGTACTATGTTATTTATTGCTGTTAAATCACATAACTATAATTATGCTTCAAAAAAACACTGTTAACAGTTTTCAAAAATTGACTTTCTAATAGAGAATTTTTTCTACACAAAATTTTTCTAATATGTACTTGTTATTTTTTTTTTTTTTTTTGTCAAAAGGGAATTATTTTCATCACCTCTACTTAATTTTCTTAAAAATATAAGATTTGAGTAGATACAGGGAGATTTATCAGCATTATTTTTTTATTGAGTATTATCTTTATTTGAATTTTTTTTTTTTAAATGCAAAATGAAATAATTTTTTTTATAAAATGCATTTGTCCTCCCTTAATTGGACCTAATATGAAATGTAAATAATATATCAATGACTAAATATAGAAGCATTGATTTAGTTATTTTTTGATTTAAAATATTATTCTTTTTAATTAAAAGCCTAAATTTTATTTTTCATGAAATATATATTCATTTAAACAATTACAAGATTTAATGTTCTTTTTTTTAGATGGCAAAGTTTTAGATGTTAAAAACACAGAAGAAATTAAAGTGGCATTAATAGATTTACCATACACTATTAATGAAGTTGCATGTGGAAAAGAGCATGTATTGCTACTCTCTAGTTCTGGTGTGGTACTAAGTTATGGTTTTGGAAGGTAACATTTATTTTTTTCAAATATATAATGTCTAAAAAAAAGGATAAATAATTATTTGGTATTTTATAACTATGTGCTGCAAACCTAAGTATTAAAACATAAAGTTACTACCAGATGCATGCATTAAAAGAATAATAACTATAATATTGTTTACTTTCTTTTACTTTTATAGAAAATGCATGAGGAAACTTTATGTGTACCATAGGCTAATAGGAAAATTCTGTTTTCCCAATGTTGTTAAGTAGCTGGAAAATTTCAGTTCAATTTAGCCCAGGTTCTCATAGCTGAGAGGGTTAATTATTGTTCATAGTTTAGTTATATTGTTTTAAATAAGTTAAAATGTTACCTAATAAAATAATATGATAGGATTACTTTATTATCGAGAAATACAGCTATTAAGCCTTTAATTTGAAATAATAATCAAAACATCTTTATAGCAGAGAATGATACATACTAGGAAAGGATTATTTATAAATTCTTCTTGTAAGTGCTGTAAAATAAGGAGTAAAGGAATGTTTTACAAGTAAAAATATACCTTTGTAACTTTTATTAATTTGATGCTAATGACAAAAAAAAATAATAATAATTGGGTTTTATTTGTTTATTAAGGACCCAAACATATATTTTTTTAGTCAATTAGAATATGCCCACAACAATGACAAATAGTTATAAATCATTATCTTTTTGTATTAGATAACGGTATTTTACCACGTTCATGTATTTTGCTGAATATCTGTGGCACATTTAAATATTTTAAAAAATACATACAAGTTGAATATATTTCTTTATTTAAATATTTTGAATAATTGTTTTTACAAATTTCAACATTGATTTTACAAATTTTCAATTATTGCATAATTAAACATTTTATTCATAACATTTTAGCCGTGGTCAATTAGGGCATAATAATCTACATAAATTGGAGAAACCTGTGATATTAGAAGCTTTAGAAGGCATAGAAATTATTACCATAGCTGCTGGAGGTTGGCATTCAGCAGCAATAAGTTGTAAGTATATGATTAAGAATAAATACAGTGCATTATATACACTTTACTCATATATATATTTTATATTTACGTTATTTTATTTTATAATTAATGTTGAACAGCCAATCCATTTCTGTGTTTGCTGATAATGTTCTGTTCAACTCCGTAGCCTTGCAATTTTAAACCCAACCAAGAAGACAAGGGAACTCTTTGATCGAGCATTAGGTCAAATTAGGCTTTTTTTGGAGGGGGCTCTTTGATGAAGCTAATTTTCATTTACATTATATGGAGGAAAATAACAAAAGCCTTCTGTGGCTAATCAGACAGCAGGAGGACTCTCATTTAGAGGAAACTTTTGAAAAGTTTTTAGTGAAATAATAATAGCTTTCTTTTCTATTATATCACTGGCCTCTTACTTTATTTTTATGCTTCATAATTTAAACAGAAAAAATTTGGCATTGTATGAGATGAAGTTAGATAAGCAGAGGGAGTAGACACCTTAAATTTTCTAAGTTACAACTTTTTAAACTTCAAAAAAATTTAAAAAAGACATTGAGAATACCTAAATTGAAATCCAATCGACCTTTTTTTAAGGAAAAACAAATTTTTTGTTGACAATTTGTGCCTTAAAAATGGTTAAAATTTTTAAATAATTATTGAATTGTTACAAACTCTTAACTTACATTTAAAAATTTAACTAAATCTTTTGTTACTTCTCAAACTACTAAAAATGGATAATTTTGTTTTTTAATGTACATTTATTTATTATTTTTTTTGCACTAACATATAATTTTGACCTTTTTGATTCTTAGAAATTAAAATTAATAGTTTGATTGCTAGTTGTATTTGCCAGAGCTTCATGTAAAAATTTCTTTGAGAGAACTATCATAAGAAGTCGAGTTATCACAAAAGTTAATGTTATTTATTTTAATATGTTATATTATTGAATGAACGATTTATATACTAAGACTATTTTGCACTGCTTGTTATATTTAACATACTTAAAAATATTTTTATTTAGCGATTGGTGACTTGTACATGTGGGGTTGGAATGAGAGTGGTCAGCTTGGTCTTCCTTGTACTAAACTTGAGGGAAATGAATCCTCTTCAGAAGTCTATACAGCTTGCTATCTTCCAACATTAATAGATCTAGATGACAAAAAAGTGACAAAAGTATCTTGTGGCTCTCGACATACAGCAGCTGTAACTGGTATGTTCTGTTAATACTTTGCAAGATTTAGATGAATAGAACTAAAGACAAATTTGATTTAGTTTAGATAAAATAATTTAAACAAAAAACTTTGTGACTTTTTTGATGATGAGAAAGTCAAAATAGCATTCAGTGTATCAAGACATACAGCAGCTGTGTATAGTATGTTCTGTTAATGATTTGGAAGATTTATATTAATGGAGCTAAAGACAAAATTTAATTTATTTTATATAAAATAATATAAACAGTAGTGTGTCTATACATTTTTTTGAAACATAGAGGAAACAGGACTCAAAAGGTATATTTCCAAAAACAGTAATATCCTGACCTGATTTCATTGCTTTGGTTTAAGATTATTTATATTTAATCCACCAGTGGATCCACACGTAGATACTCACAAATGGTTGTGCAATTAGAGAATTTTGTTTGTTTCATTTATATCTGCATACAATCCAGCATATAGAAAAAAACTCGAATTTTTATGCATAACATTTACTACTTATATACATAACATTTACTACTTCTGTACAAAACATTTACTACTTACGACCTAGTTATGTAGTAATAGGTAGGCAAAAAAAAATTAACATTTATATCACAGTTTTCTGATTGAAAGGATTATTGAAATATTGAAAAGATTATTATGGATCATGAATATTTTCCGTTTATTATTTGGAAAATGTGTATGGCTATTTCAACCATATTTGTACAAAAAAAAAAAAAAAAAAAAAGTTTGCATTGGGAAGCAGTTAAAATGAAAATGTCAACAAAACTGCTAGTAGGTTAATTATAGAAAAAAGCAGAATAGCATATTTTGATTGAGCAATTTTTGAAAATCATTGTAAGTAAAAATTAATAGTAATGAAGCTCATGGCAACTTGGTTTTTATTTAGAAATTATTTTGCTGCTAAATGCTAGGTGTATGTAAAAACCATGGCAATTCTGAAACTCTAGACTAAATTTAAATGTATCATTTTAGGCAGTTATTCAGCACTGAGTTTTTGGAATCAGTTTTGACAAATAACTGGGTCCTGAGGATAAGGTCAGATCAGTGATAAATCCAATTTATTTTTTCTTATCCATTATAGAGTTTTAAATTAACCGGATTTCCTTCAAAATTATTCAGAATTATTATTAGCATTAGTACACCCTTTATTGCCAAAATCGTTTGGTGAAAAAAATCCATTTTTTGATGTAAATGATTATTCAGAATCTGTTAAAAAACAAAAACTGCATTAATATTTGTGACATATCCCACATACATTCATATCCCACAATCATATTTGTGATTTCTTTATCAATATTTTAATTAGTTTATATTTAGACTGTTATCATTTGTAAAAAAAAAAAACTTTGGTTTTCTTAACATCAGAATTCTAAATTCATGTTTGTCTGTTTTTTCTAGAAGATAAGCAAGTGTGGACTTGGGGCTACAATAATTGGGGCCAATTAGGAAAGAAGAACTGTTTATTTAATGATAATCCTGAAAAAGTTTCTCTTCCTAAAAATTTTATTGTTCAAGATGTCAAATGCAAATTTTGGGATACATTAATTGAAGGTTGCATAGAAAAATAAATATTTGTTTTACTACATTGTTTTGTTGATTTGCTTAATAAACATATTTATTCTTTAAAATAGTTAATAACGTCAGTAATCCGATCATAATTGCATACGTTTTTTTTTTTTTTTTTGCAAACATCTAAAAATATATAGAAATGACACTATTGTATAAATATAGATTAGATAGAATAACAGTTTATCACAGTATGCTTAGAGTTTGTTCCTTTTCTCCCCTCTTTTACAGTCTGTACTTTTTAAAGTCTGTCTTTTAAAAACAAAATCGTTTCAAATGAGCAACATGTGCTGGTGCCAATTTTTTATTTTTGTTCTTCTTTTGTCAAAAAAAAGGGAATTGCTTAAACATTTTCTAGTTTATAGGGATTGGTGTGAGTGAGTTCTGGCAAAACTGGTTTACAATGTGATTTGAATATTGGTTCAACACAGAAGACAAAATTACATAAAAGTGCATTCCTGTTTTTCTTAGGCCATGCAACTGGAAAAATTTTGCATGATGAAATCAAAATAGCATCAAATGCTAACTTGTCCCTTAAGAATATGATTATAATAAATTGCTATGGCCCAAATGTTAGTAAAACCAGATATTAGATTGATAAACTAGAGTCTGTTGTAGAGAAATCATTGATTGATATTGGGTCATTCAGTTTACTAGAATTATCATTTACATGGGACTTTACAAAAGGAGTAGAAGTAATGAGTGATAAAATGACAAGGCTGGTAATTTATTTATTCACTCTTTGATGGTTAGACAGCAGGATTTTTTTTTTTTTTTTTTTTGAAAATTATAAAAGGAAATAAATATTAAATGTTCAAGATTTATGAAACATTTCCCATCAGTTTAGAATTATAGAATAATAGGTAGTAGTCATTAAGTATTCTCTAAACAACTTTTCTTTGCCTGCTAAATTTATTCAGCTACAATCAGGCATATTAAAACATAGCAACATTTCTAAAATCTGAGATTAAGGTTGAATTAGTTTTTATAGTAAATAGTGCGTCTTTTTTTAGAATTATTTTAAACTATTTCAAAATGATAAGATTGTTTTTAAAATTTAAGAGTAAGATATATGTAATTTTTCTGCTAATTAGATAAAAAAAAATTAAACTGAGAACAAAACCAGGTGATTTATTGTTTACTGCCTTTTTAAAATAAATCTGTGGTTTAATAAGTTCTAACAGAGACTTTAACTTAGACTTGACTTTAACTACAATCATTTAAAGTTTACTAAAATGACCTAATTTCTATACGCTTTTTTTAATCACATTAATGCAAAAGCATGGTTATTGGCTTTAATTATTTAGTTTCTGTAGATTCCGAGTAGTTGTAAATCAGGGATCATACATTATACTTTTATTAGGTGTATCTATATAGTGAATATTAAATATTACTATATTGATATTTTCTTGTAAAAAACAGCTTTCAAATTATTAGTTCTTTTTTTGTCAAACTTTTTAGCCCTTAAGCCCCTTTATATGAAGTTTCAAGCAGCTAAACACCCTTTAGTAAGAAAATGAAAAGTATCATTTATTGGGGCCAAGAGAAAAAAAAAACAATGAGGAAAAAAATCTTTTCATAACTGAAAAAAATTAAGTTCAAAATTAAAAATCCTAATTTTTTATTTGATTTTAATATTTAAAGCATCACATAAACAATAGGTTACAAATTTCATTAATATTGTTATAAGTTATATATATTATTTTTCAAAATATTTTTGTGTTATGATAAGTAATCACAAATTTCTTCTTCTATCCCATATGAAACTAATAGTAGCGTGTGAATAAAATAACTAGAAAACTAATTAATTTAATAAATTAAAAATTTAATGAACATTTACATATATCGTTCATTTATAAAAATATCCATTTTTTTAATATTATAAACTAGGAATATAACAAAAATCACAACTAATAAGGTTTTGTATATATATATATATATATATATATATATATATATATATATATATATATAAATAATCAATGTTATGTTACATAATTTTAATTATTTATATAAAAATACATTATTTATTTATGATTCTAGTTTTAAGCAACTTTCTAGTTCTTCACTTGACATCGTTTGCAAAAGTATTTTCATTCTTGACAAACACAATTCAGCAGCTTTCTTCATGTCATGCTATAAGAAAAACATTAAATGTAATAATTATAAATGATAGAATAAAGTATTCAAGTATTATAAATGCTTATATTTAAAGGATCAGTACTTAAATTAACTGTAAAAAGTGCATAATTTTTAATTATTTGTGTTTTTTTTAATTTTTAATTATTTTTACTTATTTTTTATGAATGTTTTTGGAGTGGAAGAAAAGTCCAAGCACATTTAGAAGCAAATAGTTTACCAGTATACGAGAAGAAAATATGGTCTTTTGGCAGAAAATTAAAATGCAAGTAGTGTAAATGTTTCAATATGAACATCGTTTGAATTTCTTCCAAAATAAAGGTTTTTATTATGAAAATTTTATCCTAACAATGTATTAAGCTATATTATCAATAAAATTCTTTAAGAGTAATGTCACTCATCTATTCAATTATGAAGAGTAAAATTTACAATAAAAGGGTATTTTTAGCATTTAATTATATTATTGTTCGATTATATTGATGAAAGCAATGAATTGGGTACTTGTACTTCAAGATGAAGACCTCCCATACCCACACATGTGACCTATGACATCAGCGCCAGCTAATATTTATCATCAAAATCGCGTATTAAAGTTGAACTAAGTTTCTCTACATAAGTTAAAATTAGCATTAAATTAATTGAATGCAAAGCCATATCTCATATCGAATTAGTTGAAATCTAATTTTTTTTCATCTACTTTTTTTACTGAACTTAGATTTATTATTTGTTTATATATTTTATTGTAACCATGATATATTTACGTTTTGGGTACCTGGAAACTTGGATGCATAATTAGTTTGTTTTTGTTCCATGTGGCTTCATGCCTGTCTTTGTGTTAAGTCTATGTGTAAATATATAGAGAAAGAATTGAAATATTTGAGAGAGAATATTTGTGGAAGGATTTAGAATGTGTCACTTAAGAGAATTGATACTTGACGGGCTTGACTTACTCAAAATGTAATGGAAAGAACAGTTGCTAATGTAAACAACTACGTTTGAACAACCAATCGGAACTGAGATACCAACACTACGTCACTTGCAGGTATCCCATTAAAAGAAAATAGAATTCTCTTGAAAATAAGAGAGTGTAAAATTATTTGAATCTCTAATTGTTTATGTTAGCATTTAAGACGGAATAATTGTTGAAAGAAAAAGATACATAAAATGTTATATGCACGATATGTTTCTCCTTAAATACAACAATATAACTGTAAAATAAAAAATTTGTTATTTGCATGAATAGTATTTTAAAAATTTCCTTTACTATCATCAAGCCACCTAGCTAAGGAAGTTAAAAAAAATTTCATTATAGTTCTTCTGGTAATTGACATATTTTAAAATATTATATAGAATGAATGAGATATTAAATAAAGTTATATTATTTAATAACAGCCCACCTGAAAAATATGCAAGCCTTTTGTTGTTAGAATGAGAAGTTCTTTCAATCCATCTCCAACTATGTCAATGTAGCTCATAGCTAATATAGGATTCGGTAACATTTGTTGATGAAATAAAGAATAAGAACCTTTTTCTTTTCCAGCTGATTCTGGTTTCCACTTATATACCAAAAATAACTAGAAAATAATTTTATTTCATTTTTACTCAAATCTACAGTTTTTATTCATAGTACTTACAAAGAACTTATTTTGATTTTAAACATTTATTTTGGTACTTATTTTGATTAGTAAAATATTTGGAAAAGAGAATTCTTCAGCCAGGAAAAAAAAATATTTATGATGATTCTTCTTGTCCATTTTATTTAAATCAATAAAACTTTGAGATAATTCACAGTCATTACATTAATTTAAACAAAAATTTATATTTTTTCAAATAATTCAGCCTGGATCAGCTATATAGCACCAAATATAAACCATATTACATAATCTATTCTAGGTAACTGATTAAAGAAGAGTTCTATAAACTAATTCTGATAAAGAAAAATGGGGTTCCTCAAGATTAACCTTATGTTCATGTACAATTTGTCAAGTTTTTTTTCTTCAAGAATGTAAGTTCTGTACCCTTCTACAAACAAATATTGTTCATAGACACATGGTTTCAACTATGCAACTTTTTCCTATTAAAGATCCATGCGCTAACATTTAGCCGAAATGAAACTTCTTTAGCTCCTTACTGATTAAGTTAGGAAATCAAAATACCAAATTTATAAAAACTCATCCCTACAAAAATTAAAATGCATTAAATTTGGAATTTAAAAACTCAAATACCCATGGTTATTTAAATACTTAATAGTAAGTAATCAAATGGTCATTTAATAATTTGAAGATGCTTTTCAAAATAATTATCTTTTTATTTGAGGAAATTTATAAAGAACATGGTCTATTATTAATATACTTTTTGTGCAATAATACACCCGCAACTAAAATCAATGTTATTATTTAGTTTAAAAGAAAATTACATCTATCAGGCACAAAAGCTTATGCAATATCAAATAACCATTTTACTTTAGTACATACTTGCCCATATGTTCCTAATAACAATTCATTGTTACCATCCATATCAATATCTGCAATCAATGCACAAGTGACACAGTCAAATTTATTGCTATTAGGTAATTGCCATTGGGAAGATATACTCAAATCACAGTTTAGGACATCCCTGCAATAATATGAAGAAAAAAATTAATATATAGTAAACTAAATTATATATACTATATAACTAAATTCTATTAATAGTTTTAAGGAACACTGAAAGTTATATGATAATGCACTTAAAAATTTTAATACTTATCAATGATATCACTCTTAATTATACATGGCTATTTGAAGCATAATTTTTTTTCAGAGCAGGTTCGAAACTTTGCCATTTATACTAGAAAGTTAATGATATCAACAACAACAAAAAAAAAATTACTTCATATTTTTTTAAAAAAAGACAAATAAAAACAACATAGAAGCAGGCATAAGGCAAAATATAAAATTTACCTAATTTATTTATTATTAATTATATGCCTTTAACTAGTTTGGTCACCATAAAAAACTCAGCTCCTCGCTGACCGTGCGTGTGGTAATATAGAATTTTAATAATTTATGTATAAAAAGTTTCAAATGGACCATTACTGGAGTTGAATCTGGAATTCTTGCAACTGCTAGCAAAGACAGATAATTTTTGAAAATGAAACTAGATTTCATATTTAAAAACCAAAGTTATTTTAGATTGTTTATTTTATCCAAAGTAAATGTTTCTAATAAGTTTTTATTACAAATATATTTGATTTGTTTAGTTTAATTTAGTCAGTTACATTTTAAATGAGCCAAAATAAAAGCAAAGTTATACTGAACAAATATAATTTCTTTTCATAAAATTTTTTTAGCATTCTTT
The DNA here is from genome assembly GCA_949128135.1 of Parasteatoda lunata. NCBI lineage: Eukaryota > Metazoa > Arthropoda > Arachnida > Araneae > Theridiidae > Parasteatoda > Parasteatoda lunata. The sequence continues at coordinate 82,322,331 of OX421978.1, forward strand.
TTAATAAGAAAATGTTAATTTATAAGCCTCATTAAATTATGTGATTAATAATTTTTAAATATATGGTTTAAAAAATTATATTATTCATATTAGTGTCAAAATTTACATAAAATATGTTGCTTATTGACTAGATTTGATAATATCAAAAACTTAAATCCTTTATAAATTTATTTCTATTACAGAATGTCAGGGTGAAAACAGATGGTAGGCTTCACAACAACCGTTACGAACATAGATCAGAAATAACAGCAATACAGATGCTATTGAAGAGAAATATTTAGATAATGAAAAATCTTCATAATATAAAATTGCTTACTTTTATTAATTTATATTTTTAAATCGGCAAACTTTGATTTTAAACTTAATTATATTACAAATGACGTGAAAAAAAGTAGCTTAAATACCTATAAACAACAGATACTTCTAGAGTGTTTCCAACAACTAAATTTATCTTTCCTTTATCATCAATTGCATCTATAACAGAAAAAATTTTTTTTATCAATATTAAAATACTCGAAGTTTTGTTATGATCTTTATAAAAATATTATTTTAGAATCCAAAATAAAATAAGCACATCAAGAATTGTAAATTAATATTTAATAGAGAAGTTAATATTATTTTAGAAACTAAAGAATCATTACATAGAAAAGAGGAACTGAAAACTTGTTTGACTGACAGATGATACAGAGAACAGTTGAAAGATGATAATTAGAAACACATCCAGGTTTCATCCGGTAAACAAACAGCTTTTCATGCTGCATTTCTCGGTAGTAATTTAACAGGTTTTGATTGTGCTGGATTGACAAATTGGATTCAACAGAATCATGTTATTAAGTAGTTGCTTTTCAACTTTGTATTATGATTCATATTATTGTGATTTGTAAACTGAGAAATGCATGCAAATTATTATATTAAGCATTAAATTTTTACTTAATTTCTCTACAAAATTCAAATATTTATAGGTTTATTTCTTTGATAAATTTAAGTTACAACCTGAATGGGCAGAAGCTAGGCGATTTTTCAATCCTGAATCTTTAAAGAGCTTAACAGATGAAATAGGGCCATCATGCTGAATTTTCCAGGAAGACACAATATGTATATCTAAAACAAATATTTTAAATAAAGCAAAATAAGAATCAAATATTTAATATTTTAGTATACATCAAAAAGTCACTTATTTAAAAATAAATAACCTTAATTTAGACTCAATTCATAAACTATAACTTTACAGTGTTTAAAAATAAGAAAACAGCTTAATAACTTTTGATCTAATGATCAGATTTTTAAGTACAAAGACAAAATTTTAATAGTTAAGAGACCTCAGCTCAAATATGCTATGAGCAGATAACAATTTTAATAGATTATATAGATTATTAACTTCCTTTGAGAAAACACACATTTACTTCAATTGACTCAGAGGCTTGACCCTCAAAACATGGAGCGTAGTCCAATCCTGAAAATATGGTCCCAATAATTTAGGTATAAGGGCGTTCAAAAGTTTGGCTCCTTAATGTTAATTTCCTTTTTTTTTAAAATTCTGCAATATATCAGGAACTAATTAAGCAAGTCAGAAAGTTTTTGAGCAGAGTTATAAAACTAGCTTATCTAAAGATGGTTCCATATAAAAAATTTGAATCTAAAAAAAAATATTAATTTCGAATGATAAAATCCGAAAATTGAAGGAAATTGGTTCTTGAGAAGAGAAATTTAAAAATGCAAATTCTTTGAGCTAGCAAAAGATACAAAATTTTTTATCAACATTAAGAGGTATTTATATCTAAAACAAATATTTTAAATAAAGCAAAATAAGAATCAAAACCCTTGATTCCTCACCTGACTAAATTATCGGCCAAATTTCCCACATTCTGAGCGTCAAGAATCCAAATTCATTAAAAAAAAATTATTTATTCATTCGAAGTAAGCTTTTGTGTTTTGTAACTTATACTGTCTGCATTAATTAAATAATATTCTATACGACCACCATGAGGACAACCAATACAATAGACATGTTAATATATTTGCTACAGAAACAGGTTATTTCCATACATTTTATGTGCAGCAAAAAAATATCTAACTGAAGAATTAAAATAAAATAAAGTTGCATTACGTTTTATACTACAGATAATCTTTTTTCCTTCTTTTTTTAGTTAATAAACTTAACAGTATTAAGAGCACTTTTTGTTTTAATTAATGAAAATAAAACTATTTAAATACTAATGACACATGCTAAACTGTACCCAAAATTTTAATAAAAGAAATATATTTCACACATTTCAATAAAATTTAAACTTGGGCGAACTTATGTAATTTCAACTTAAATTTAGAATGCTAAATGCAAATCATTTTAAAATTATAAATCTAAATTGCTTAAATTATTTTTACAGAAAATTTGTTGATTTCATTCAAAAATTGTCTCAAAATATTGTCACTGTATTTGCATAGTGATTCAAAATGGCAAAATATGTGTCCCTAGGGAATGTATTCATATGATACGTATTCACAACCACTTTTTTTTTTTTTTTTATCAAACTCTATTTCACAGTTCTTTTTTCTTCCTCTAATTAAATTTGAAAGATGCAAACTGGTTTTAGAAAATGTCTATATTGTCTGTTTCATAAAACATGTACTTTTAAGTTATAGATTTCCATATATGAAACAACCCCAGGTTTTTTTGGTTTTTTTTTTAGATATTACAAAGCTAAAATGCAAATGCCACGAACAAATTCGGTTAAAGAAACTATCACAGTTCCATCTTTATTCAATATTTATTACCCATAGTAATATGCATTCACATAATGTGTATTCACAACCACTTTTTTGCTGTCAAACAACTCAACTCAATTTCTTAGTTTCCTTTTTTTTTTAAGTTTTGATTTTAATTATTCCTTCCTAATTAAATTTTAGAAATATAAACTCGCTTTATAAAATGTCTATATTTTTTGCTTCATTAAATGCTTCATCTTTTAAGTTATATATTTCTATATATGGATTAAAAAACAGGGTTTTTTTTAATAGATATTTTAAAGCTAAAATAAAAATTAAATTAGACTTAGATTTCATGCAAATACCTGGGACAAATTCAATTAAAGAGACTATCACAGTTCCATCTTTACATCCCAAAGCTGTTATTCTTGAATTATCAGATGCTATAAAATCCATCCACATTACCCTTAAAAAATAGTAGAAGTGCATATTTTTTAGTTGGTAATTTGATGAAAAACTCAAAAATACAAGAATAGGAAAAATATGTTGCATAACTAAAATGTTGAATACCTTAATATTAAAAAAATAGCTTAAAATTTTATGCACAAAAGCTACTTCTTCATAATAACATAAAAGCTATTAATCATATCATAAAAGTTATTAATTTAATAAAATTAAAAATATTGCACACACTCTTTCTCATTTTAGTTAATTTTATATTTTACAATATATTACATATCTTGATCTATTATTTATGAAACAAAATATAAGAAAACTGTTTTTTTTCCCCCAAGATCAAATAATATGGGAACTAACTTCTTGTTTTATCTAGAGTGTATACAAATTTCTAGGAAAACTAATAAATTTATAAACATTTTTAAAGAATAACAACTTTGAATAGTGGAAAGTATACAAAAATTCATCTTCAAACTTTCCTTTGGGTGAAAACAAATATTTACACTTAACTTATTTCATTTAATTAAGCAAGCAAAAAATACCTATTTAAAAAAATAGTGCAGTGTTTTTTAGTCAAATTAAACAAATTTTGAAATTAATACCAATATTTTTTTGAAAAATGTGAATAAATTTAATATAAATTAATTATGATTAAGTCTAAATAAATTAAAACTCAAAAATACGTTTTAAATGTATACTGCATTTTTTCCCCTTCAAATTTCCTGTATGAACTGATGTTGTAATTTGTCTAAATAAGAATGGATGAAGCTTAAATGCATAGCATTTTTTTAATAACCAATAAATATAAATTTTTATTATTGTTTGAACAATTAAAACCGCTGGTACTACATTAAATGCTGCCGGATGTGATAGACTGTAGTATCAACTCACTAAAACATATGATTTTTAAATGTAATAAGCATTCAACAGATTTTTTTTGAAAAGTAAATTATACTTTAAGGTACAAAATTTTGTTAAATTTAAACTAACAATTTTTTAAAATTAATACTAAAAACTATTGGTTTAAAATTAGTACTAAAAAATGACCATATGAATATTTAAACTTACAGACTAGGCAGGTCTTCAAATTCTGGGAAACAAGTATTGCTAGGTTCCTCAGAATATGTCTGACGAGTTTTATCCTATACAAAATCAAATACAGTTTAAAAAAACAGTATTAGTAAATAGTTAAGTTTAACAAAAAAAATATGTCCAATGAACAAAATTTTTTCGATATATACAATGTTGAAAGACATTCTGAAAGATTTGATGTAAATGTGGTATATATAGTAAAAATCCTGACCATTCGTAATTTAACTGACCAGTAAGTAGTATTTTAAAGTATTATTATTTACCATATTTGAGGTAAACCTCTCGAACCATTAAAAATGAGCCCTAGAACATGAAGATCCAATCATTAGATCTAAAGATATTCAGTGTGGTCTGTTTCTTTCGCTTTTTATTTTTGCACACTGTACATGAAGTATACGTGTTTTAAGCAATGTTCACTACATACTAACAAAATGTAAATTATGTTATTGATTTAAGCAGCAAAAATTACTAATAAAAATTGTAAAAAGATTAATCAAAAACTTTTAATTCATTCTTACCTCTCGATAAAGATGAATTTTACAATCACTGCCACTTAAAAGCCATACCATTTCTTTTGATTGATTTACAGATAATCTATGCAGAAATAAGAAATAAAGGATTTTAATTATGAGAAAATATAATCATATATAAAATCTATAACAAAATCAATAATCAATTTGTTTTTCAGTAGCAACAATCCAAAATATAAACAAAAGTGCTTTTGTAAACATATTTTTGGTAAAATTTCTACATGATATCAAAATTTAGTTTTGAGAAATACTCTTATAAGATTTCACTCTTAGGTTTAGTAAAAAAAATTAAGATCTATGTTTAATTTTTGAATGACACCAGAAAACTTCTTTAAATTTTAATTTTAAAAAACTAGAATTATTTTATTTGATTATAAAAAATCTCTCTATTAAACTTGATTAAAAATGTATTTTAAAATCTAATTTTTTTAAAAATTCTTTAACAGGCTGTAAATTAAATAGTTAATCTGAAAGAAGCAATTTAGAGGTGAGGTGTCCCAATCCTCTAAGCATTTTCATAAACTTATAATTCCTTTGATGCCAATTTTTTAATAGTAGTAAACAAAACTAAAATAAATTTTTAAATTTTAAAACAAAGTGGTAAAAACATTTTTACAAATTATTTTTTTCAAAAACACTTTTTAAATTACTTTGTTCTAAAACACCTTACCTATCAAATTTTTAGAAATAAATCTGCTGGGATTGTCATTAATGAAATCGTTAAGTTGTAAGATCTGCTTATTTTTTAAAATCATATCTGAGTACAGGATCATCAGGAATAAATTTTAAATAATCCTTGACATTCGAGTTAATATTGGTGAAAAAAAAAATTTAAAAATTTTCAGACACTGTTAGGTTTTAAATTTAAAATTCTGCTAATTATACAATTATGCAAAAACATTTTGAAACCTTTCTGTATATTAAAAAGTAATTTTTGCTTATGTTTAAATAAAATTAAAAAAATAAATAAATAAAAAAAAAACAGTTGAAAAATTACAAACATTCATTTAAATCAAAACAGTTTAAAAAATAGAAATGTAGTAATTAATTTAGTTTTAGTGTATTTGTAAAATTTAATTAAAATTTTTTTTTTTCCTTAATGTAGGCATGCTGATATATAAAATCAGTCACTTCATAAAATTAAATATCATCAAAACTAATGAAATTTTAACAAGCCACTGACACTGTATATAAATTATTTTTTTTTTAGAAAAAAATGTGTCTTAATATTTCCTCTCCTTTTAAAAAATTATTTTGATAATTTAACAGGAAAAATGGCTTATTTAATAGTAATACTTCCAACATTTAATATCTTTGTTTTCTAAACTATGTTTAAAATTTCTACATTTTGAAGTTAAAAAATGCTGCTGTTCAAAAAATACACTCTTGTTTGGGTTATTTTGTTTAATACAATTAACAACTAACATAATAAAAAATAAACATAAATTATTTGTACAAATGCATATCTTAATCGTTAGCTTGTTTCTTCTATGTCTACCATGTACAATGCTCAGCAAAACAATGTCCTCAAAAATACTATGTTTTGATACAATGTCTAATGTGTTTTCATTAAACTTTTTGAAGAAAATAATTTTGAAATAGTTGAAAAAAAGTCTTTTTAATATACACAATATTATTCCAATTTCTTCATGCTTTTTTATTTTTGTTCATTTTATACAAAATGCTATGAATACATATTTATTAAATTTAGTAAGCAGAAGTCAAGCAAATAAGTTTTCAAACTCATCTTTTTTAAACATTTTAATAAAAAAAAATCATTTTTAAAAAATATATGTGTACTACATACTAATGATAATAATAAACAAAGTAATTTTACTGACAGCATATAAAATAGACATGCAATAATTGTAGTTCATAAAATAAGAAACAGTAAAATAATTATTCTTACTCAGTATGTGTTAAGTGAAATGGAATAAAATCAAGGCAAATACTTAGGCATCCCTCTAAAAAAAAGTTTTTTTTCTTAGAAATATATAAAAGTTGAACCAATGAGAGACAAAATAAAAAAAGATGAAGACATTTTTTACATCACAAACTTCTTTTATATAAGAATTAATGGTTATTAAAATGTACACACTTTTACTACAAAATTAAACTATATTAAATATTTTTTTCATTTTAATTAATGTCTAATTACACAAATATGTGATAAGACATTGATTTTTAAAAAAAAAGTTAAATACATGATTTTTTAAGGAAAAAACAGCAAATTCTCTATAAAGATAATTGGTACATGTAAGTTGCCCAGTTGCAAAAATTCACAATTACCATTCATATCTGTATATATATTTTTCTTATTTTGTGCAAAATGGTTAATAACTACTGAAAACAAATTTAATTTTCTTTTATATAAAAATTTAAAAAAAAACATAAGTTATTAGTGTCCTGTAAAAGAATCAATACGACAATCGGCACATTATGTAAGAGATGTTATTTTTGATTGAAGCCAAAGAAAAAAAATCTGAATGGTGCTTATGAAGTTTTACAATTGAACAATTTATACAAAAAAGATTTTAAAAAATATGATTCAGAAAAAATTTCATAGAAAAACTTTGACACTTATCATACTTTGATTAGTTACAACTTGTACAAATAACATGATATTTAAAAAAAAAAGAAAATCAATATAATTCAATAGCTTACTTAATAGTACAAACAATTATTTCACCTTAAGTATTTTAAGAGAAAACAACTCAAGACTCCTCTAGTTCATAATTGACAAAAACAATCTTATATTTAATTTTTTAAAATTTTTATAGAAATAGAAAAAAAAAATATTTAAAAAAGATAAAGCACACAAAATATAATGCTGCAATTTTGTTTTTAAAACATTATTTTACTAAATTTCAACTATTTTTTCAATCTCTTTTTATAAAAGTTTAAAATAAATAGAAATGTTTCCAATGACATCAATAAACAATCATAATCACATATTTGAATGCTAAAAATTTGAATTATTATTATTATTTAGAAATCAAAATACCTACGAGCAATATTGTCTAAATCACATTCGTTGCTAGGCTCCCAGTCAGAATATATATTAAAATATTGGCTTTGCTTCCCTCCATTATCTAGCTAAAAAACAAAATTTTATGAGTATTTAGAGTTCAGGAAAATTAAGTTATTCATTTTTAAATATTTGAAATAAAATAAAGATGATAAGAAACCTGCAATTACAATTATTTACCAATAAATGACTTAACAATTTCATTTTTATAAATTCAATAGAATGGAACTGATATAATTTTCTATGAAGAAGAATTCATTCACTAATATGCATATTGCAATGAATAATGAATCTTTTTTAGGCTGTGACAAAGTATTTGTGACAAACTATTGTACAGAAAATAAATAAGTTATATTTTAGTAACAACAGTTCTCAACAATAACAAATCACAAAATATAAGCAAAGATAAATAAAACAAAAATTATAATAAAAACAAAACAAATTAAATATGTACATAAATTTATAAATTCATTTAATATTATAAAGTTTACTGAACACTAAATACAGAACTAAATAAATAATTAAAAAAAAAAAAAAAGATAAAACTAAAAATTAAAAAACATGGTTTGTTTTTCTAATTTGTAGGTGTGTCTTACTTTGGTAAAGGTAATGCCAACAACAAAATCATGAATATGGCATGCCTGATTAAAAGCATCAATTGATATAATTTCAGCACGACCTAAAAATTAAAGATGATTTGTTAATAATCAGACAAATTAATTCGGATAATAGTATATTTTTCTAATAGTCAAAAAAATGTTTTTTTTTGCTTTTTTTTATCTAATGTAAATGTTTCTAAATATATATTTTATAAGATAAAATAAACATTTCTAAATAATTCTTGAAAGATATTATTGGGCCATATCAAAAAGATATTAAAAGTAACATAAAAAGATATTAACGGTAAGCATGTAAAAAAATATATAATACCAGAATATTATTTATTATTCTATAAAGACAAAAAGTCAAATTCAAACAAATATACAAAAGGATTTCAAAATATTGGCATAGAATAGGTGTAAGGAATGATAAAATATCCAAATCCAATACACATAATATTACAAACATGTCAAAAGAGAAAAAGAAATTAATTTTAATAATTAGATTCATTTGATTATCAGAATGAAGTTCACATTCATATGGAAACTTCCCAGAGCAGAAGAGTTTTCAGTGAAAAAAGTGGAGAAAAACCATCTTAATGAGCAATAAAGCAGACATTCCCTGAACTGTGTTCTCGTAGATAGTCACCAGTTTAATCAATATATCTAAAAGATTTAGATTAACAAAATGATAAGAAATATTTTTAAGTTGTTCAGAGCATTTTTGTTGAAAAATACCATTTTCATGTAAGCAATAAGGTGTTTTAGTGTATTAGGTTGTTATCGAGAGGTACTACTACTACCAGGAAACTTAAGTACCTATTTGTTAAAAATACTAAGAAAAAAGCTTGCTATAGAAATGCCATCTGCAGAAAAAATACATCAAATTATTACCCTAAACCCTTCCTATGTACTGTGAGTGATGTCTGCATGCAATTTAAGCATGATGTAAGCATGCAATTTGAATGACATTGCATGCTTTTCATTTTAAATCAGTATAATTAATTTAATTCTTGAAAAAATGACATCACATTGGATTTGGCACTGAGCTGTCATAACTATAGTTCTATCCCCCCACTGCCAACTTGAAATCCACCTAGCTTCAGATAGATGCGTGCCAGCTTATCTGTGAAGTATAGACAAACAATATGCGACCCTGACTACAATACCCCAATAGTGTGTTTTTCTAAAAATTGAGGAGCCAAAAACTGGTTGTTGGTAGATTATTTTTTAAAATACTGCATTTCTTATAATACAATAATTTATGACTGGCATAAAATTTGAAATACAATTAAAATTAAAATGCTGCAGCTTTGATGATTCTGTAAAAAACCTTAGTTTTTTTTTTTTTTTTTTTTTAAATTATGTTTGAAATAAAGCTTACACATGGAAATATTTTTAATGCCCCAATAGTGCATTTGTTTTGAAATTAAGGAGCCAAACCCTGGTTGCTGGTGCATTATTTATTTTTAAATTCCTTTATTTTTATAATACAATAACTTATAATGGCACAAAATTTGAAATTCAATTAAAATTAAAATACTGCAGCTACTTTGATAATTCTGTAAGAAAACTTAGTTATTTTTAAAAAAAATTATGTTTAAAATAAAGCTTACACATGGAAATATTTTTAGTGCAATTTATTGGTAAAATAATGTTGATAGCACCAGATAGAAAATTTTAATCTCTGGTAACATTAAAAAAGAAACTATTTATACAGTTTTATAACTACACCTTACAGCATACTAGGTAAAATCATTTTAGAAATGTCTCATCCAGTTTGCAGTGTATAACAAGAATTAAACAACTAACAAAACCTTTAAAAAAATATTTTATAAATTTGGGACTTTGATTAAAACTGATTTTGAAATAATGTGTACAGATTGAAAATAAGCATTTTTACTTGGTATATACGTGAATTGAACTTCTCGAGTTGAAAATATCACACTTTGCTTGCTTTTTGTATATTCAATACAGTAGACTTTCCTTTTAGATGATGCCACTAAGACTTTATGGGAACTTTCACCAGCAAATAATGAAGTCAAACCATAAATACTACTTTGATGAGGAATACCATAAAAATGTGCTTCAATCATAGACACCATCTCATACTGCAAAATAAAAATTATTAAAAATTTCAAGGAAACAAAATAAATTTATGTTTCAAATAATTTTTTTTTAAATTTTTTGAAGAGGTACAAAAAAGGTACTTTTTTGTTAGCCGGGCCCAAATGATGCCCTTTGTGAACCAAACATGAGCCGAGTTGCCAAGCGAAGCGAATGACAAAACGGTTAACAGAATAAAAGTAAAAAACGTTCAACTATAAACAAATTGAATGTTTATTTTTAGTAAGCAAAACAAGTTCAACTATAAACAAATATTAATGAATTGTAAACAAACAGTTTTACCCAAAAAGAATGCTTATAATATTTTTTATTATTTTCATCATTTTTTAAAACAAAAATTAAGATGGAAAAAAGATGAAAAACATGCTTTGTTTCGAATGAATTCAGAGAATAGAGCATATGGCTCAAAATTAATATTTCCTTTATGGTTGTAAGAAATTTGGGGGAATTCTACATTATTTGGCGATTTTTCCTTTACACCGGGCTAACGGAAAAGTACCAAGAAAAAAATATTTAATGTTAAAAAATAAAAACTATCTATTTGAAAAATTTTATACTTGTAAAAAAAAAAAAAATTTAATAAATAAACTAGTGAAAGAACATGCTTCCACAAAACTTCAGACATAAAACACATCATTAACAGTTGCCAGTGCTTCATTCTAGAGTATTCATGTATTATGGGACATTTCACAGGTAAATTTTTATATTTCTGTTATTATCAACATGAAAATACAAACAAAAAACAATTTAAGTATTTTTTAGGCATTATGCTTCCCTTTAGCTACAATATTCTACATTTTTTTCAGTTGTGCATATTTTTATTTTCAACCACTGGTAGTTCTGCTTATTAAAAGTTGCATTTTAATAGGCAGTCTCCTCCACATAGCAAAATTGGTTTTACCATGTTATTCAATAAGGAAATAGTGTATAGTGGAGAAATAATCTCCCAATTATGCCCATTTGCTACACCACCAGTGGATTAAGCAGTAAAGTTTGATTATGTAAGGTATATCATAAATCATTTTAAAAATACCCTTACAAGCTAAGTTTTTCAGAATATTTGAAACATTTTTACAACTTAATTTAATAATCATGAATTTATGAGAACTAATTATTTATGCTGCATGTAGAACATTTCACGATAAAGTTTTCTTTTAATAAATTAATATCTTCTGGAAAGGAATTTAGTGTCTATGTCATTCTTCAAGTACCCAATTCATTTTTGATATTGAATAAAAATTATTAAATTTCCGGCATAATTCAAGTGAGGATTCAAACTTCTATGAAAAAAACTATGAACTTTCATCAGTTTCTACTTTATTTATTGTAAATAATTATAATTATTAATAGATACCTCCCGAAGATACAATCAGTATGAGTATGAGTATAGTAAAGTGCGGCGTGCTCTCTGCTTTCGCTTATAGCACTGCGTTTCAATAGGTAAGGCTTAATTTAGCCTATTAAGATTTATATGAGCTCAGAGGCTCTTCTTCAAATTCAACATGCTTCTACGGAGTCCAACAGGGAACTTCCAGATACAATCAGTCAGTGGAGTTTTAGTTTTATTTACTCATACATAAGTATGAGTAAAGTGCGGCGTGCTCTCTGCTGCGTTTCAATAGGTAAGGCTTAATTTAGCCTATTAAGATTTATATGAGCTCCTCAGTCAGTGGATAATGTAGTTCGAATCAATCGACGCTTTGTTTACCTTTCTTTTCTTAGAGCTCAAGCGCTTGTCTAAAATTTTTTTTAAAAAATTATTAGAGTTCATAAAAAATATTAATACGTTCTAAAAAAAGCTTTTAAATAATTAAGTATGTTTTATCAAATGAAATAAGTCATGTTGTATTTAAGCACTAACAAAATAAAATATTTTCATACTTAAAATGGCATTACGAAGTTTTTAGTCTTGTTTTGGTTTTTGTTTGTATTCGAGTATCCAGTGTCCGGTGTCAAGTTGGCGGTATTGTATGAAATCCGAAACTTGATTCAAAGCTTTAGTGTTGAACTTGCAACATATTCTGTTCTCTGATTTTTATAATTTCTTATTAATGATCAAAAAAATTATTCATATTAATATTGCAATTATTTTTCTTATAATGACGTCATCATGGCGTCTAATGATACGGTGAAAGACGAAGATGATATCAAAATACAAGAGACACGTGCAGAGACACCACCGCCAATAGGAGGATATCTTCAAGTTATGAATTCTTATGGTCGCGAAATATTTTTCGTGATTGCAATCGTGTTTACTGGTATTGCAGCTCTTCAAAATAGGTAGGATCATAGTGATATAGTAAACATTGCAAACTTGTATGGCTTCTGCTCGAAATAAAATTTATTTTGTTATGCATATCAAAGTTACCTGCAATTGTTTGCAAACTATTAAAGTTTCAATTAAATTTTCCGCATATGGTTTACTTTACAATAATTAAATTTCTAAAATAATGTAATAAGTTCTGTGGGCTAAAAATCATTTTCATTAACCTGTGATTTTGCTTTAAACTTTTTGTTACAGATCTTATATTTAGTACATAATGATATAATAAACACTTTGCAAACTTACATGGCTTTTGCTAAAAATTAAATTTATTTTGTTATCCATAGCAAAGTTACCTACAGTTGAAGAACTATATAAGTTTCAATTAAATTTTTTCCATAAGGTTTGCTTTGCAAAAATTAAAACTCAAAAATAACGTATTAAGTTATGTGGGCTTATAATTTTCATTTTCTGTATTTTTTCTTTTAAACTCTTTGTTATAGATCTCATTTTTATTTCTTCCAAAGAGTGAGGATATTTTGTATCCCAGCTATTGATTTATTCATTTTTTTTATTTATATATCCACTATGTTTCTAGGTTTTATTGTTTTATGTTCATGCAATTAGTTTAAAAAAAAGAATTTTATTTAAATGAAATTTTTTAAACACAGTAACTCTCTATAGCAGTGTAGTTTATAATTTTTTATCTTAACTATAAGCTTGATTAATTTTGAAATGAATAATTTTTATTTAAAAATGGCACACAGGCTATGAAAGCAATTTCTTTTAATTGTTTCATTTTGAGATCACGGACCAAATGGTCTTATAAATTATGCTCCCCGAACGATAAAATTGAGTGTTTTACCTTTTTGACTCTATAATAATATATATAAGATATTATTGTAAATGATTATTGTCGTAATAATTTTTTCAGAATGATTATATGACTATCACTATTGTGAGATTAACTTAATTTACATTTTATTTTGAATTGCGTTCATTTATAATAAAAATATATATTACTATTGCAGAATGAAAGTTATGATAGTTAAAAAAGAAATAATGTTTCATGGGATTATTTATCATTTCAATATTTAAAGGAGTAGAAACAAGTTTTTAAAGTAGTTTATTATATTTTTCATATTAAAATTAACTTTCCAATATTTAAAAAATGCTATGTATCACTCTGGCTTTCAAGAAGCAGAGGATTTTTATTTCTGGATCTGTGAATCATATTAATAAAACAAATTAAAAGTTATATTTTCGTGAGAAATTTTGTGAACAGCATAATTTTAACACAACTTTAAAAAACAGGTTTGCATTGTAAAATACGATTGAATTGATTAGTTTAATTGAATAAAATGTATTTCAAAAGCTTAACTTTGATTTATTAATTCTGAAACTTAAAACTTAACATGCTATATTTATTCTTGTATTGTTTTATGTGGTTTTATATATTGGATTTTGATTAATTTTATGCATATTTTATAGTAGATGTGTAGTATAAATTTTTTTTTTTTTTTTTTGTTATTTAATATTGTTATTGTTCTAAATATATAATTTTACATGTATCGAAAAATGTATATTTTTTTCTTTCAGTCCCTTGAAAACAAAAAAAGCAAATCCTCCTAAAATATTTTTTGAACCTCCATCTTTAGTCACAGATTTTTACACTGGTAATTTTAAAAATTTATACGCTCTTATTTCGGAAAAAGATGTTTCCCTTATCGTGTATTATGCACCATGGGATGCAACATCCATGCAAGCCAAGGAAGAAATTGAAACTGTTGCCAGATTTTATCACAATGAGGTAATGTTTTTTTAATGTGCATTTTTAAATAAGTATTTTTATTTTAATTGTTTAAAAGAAACCAACAGGATTATTTAATTGAAATGCGAAATGGTGGTTAAACTTTGATTCTAGAGTACTAAAAAAAATTGCCTGTAAATATGTTAAGCACTAAAATACCTTATTTGACAAATTGTTGATTTAATTACAGTTCATGTTGCTCCTTTGTTTTATTTGTCACAAGCAATGTAAATTTTAATAAATGTATAAACGATAATAAATTTTTTTATGTATTTCTTTTTGTTAAAAAAATATTTTGTAACAATTTTATTTAATTTAAAATTTTTAATTCTAAATAATAAAAAAATTAATCAAAAAGTCCATTATTTGACAAACATTGTTATATTCTTAGACAATATAAATTTTATCTAAAAAAAAAAACACCCCTTGATTTAGTAACAGTTTTAATTTTGGTATAGAAAAATCTGAGTTGGTTGAAACCAATACAATATAAATTTGATATTATACAATCTTTACACGTTAATGGTATAAAGTAATAAATTTTTTATGATATTTGTCAACCATTTTAGTCATTAAACATGATAACCAATTTATCCTATTATTAGTAAGATGTATATAAAATAATTATTATTTTTCCATAAGTAGTTTAATTATAGATAATTTTTTTGTTTTGTGTGTCTGTGTAGAGAGCTTTTAACAATTTTGTGGTCGAAACAATGTTTGCGATTTCTCTCTTCAATCATAATTCTTAGTTCCATGCAAAAATTACTGAAGGCTTTGTTAAAAAAATGCTTACCAAATCTACTGTTAATCATTTATGGCTTGATATTTCCTTCCAGCCATGCTTTCATCCTATTTGAAATAAATGAATGTTGATGAATATTTTGTTTAAAATTATGTTATAACACATTCAATGATTTCAAATAATGTTGGCATTTTAATATGTTTCATTAGCAGTTGAATAACAGGCACACATATTTACTTTAAAATATGAAAAACAATCATCATCTATTTAGAACATGGGTATAATTTCTAAATAATATCCTTACTTTTCTATCTAGTGAAACTTTTGACAATTGTTTGACATACAAGTTTTGAGTGTTTGCTTGTGAAAAACAATCATTCGGGAAGCAGCAGCTAATAAGCAAAATCATTATTGAAAACTGGAAAAAATATGTCATCTGCTTGAAAGGAAGGAGAAGAAAAAAAACTTTTTATTTAATTTAAAAATTCATTTTTATAAAAATAAATGGAGATTATTAAATTTTGTTTTTATTTCAAGTAGTTCTTATATAAGTTATAACATGGTGGTTTTCTAGTTTTGGAATCAAATGTTGTTTTTTCAGACTTCATGTTATGGAAACCTTTAATTTTTAGTAAAGAAACTATGTTAGTCTGTTAGGTGAGTCAGTTGTAAAAACATTTTCCCCCTTCCTTGAAGGTTAGCATATGTGTAGGCGTAAGTATGTACAAATGATGCCAAGTATCTTTTTCTTGCATCAACAACATGTCACTGTGAAAATAACTGTTACCTGAATCTCTCTTTGTTATTTTGTTTTGTTATATTTCTCAAAAGAAGGAAGTTTAATCATCAAACATTTAGTAATAATTTTTATTATAACTATCTGTTATGTTCCAAAATAAATATCATATTTAAGATGTATATTTGGATAGTTATAATTGTAGATTTAATGAATTAGTTGAAATCATTTGAATTTTTTAAAATCTGTTGTTATTATCATTTAGTATATTTTTTTCAGAGAGGGGGTGGATGAAATAAACATTTTTAAAAAATAAAGGCAATTAGTTTAGAGGAAGAAAAAATATTTTGGCATGAAAGTGGTTATTCTGTAGAAAAGAGAAAATCTGAAATTTTTAGAAAAAATTACAGTGAGTTCTTGAATTTCTTGGAGCAGTATTATAGTTGCACACATAATGCACAAACATAATGTATGTTGTTGTATTTTATAAAATATATCTACATGATGATTATATATGGTTTAAAACAACAGATCAAATAAAAACCAGTTTATTATTATTATTTTTTTTTTATTATTACATGGTTTAAAACAAGTTCGATTTGTTTAAAACAAATATTAAATAACACATTATGCCCCAAATTAAAGGAAATTAAACCAATAAAATGTATTTCTCGGTAATCTTTTTAACTATTGATTAATATTTTGATAAAGAATACTACAAAAAAATCCCTTTTGCTCATAATTATGTGAACATGGTAAAAAAGTATAATAAATAAAGATCTTGAATATGCATATTTCTTTCTTTACAACTCCAGTTAACAAGCAAATAAACTTTTAATATCTAAATATATTTTTAGTAGTGCGTGTATGTAAAAGTTACTTTACTTCCTTGATTAATAGTATATATATCACAATTCAACAATATTTACATTAATATCATTATTTAGCAGTATACAATTTGTAGTATTAATATCTATTAGTAATTGTTCTAAAATAAACACTTCTTGTTTTGTTTTTTTATGTTTAATATATTAATAATATATTATATTTATATTTTAATATAAATGAGTATGAGATATTCAAAGCAAAATATTTTTTTCAATTAAAAATATTTAAATTTCAAAAAAAGGATGAAATGAACTAAAAAAGACAAATGGACTGCACAAATATAAACACATAAATATGAACACATAAAATTTTAAAGATATGTTTAGTTTGAAAAATAAAAAATAAATTCTTTTTTTTTTTTCATTTATTTAAAACATTAAGCTTTATATTCAATAATATTTTTATTGACATATTTGCAGCATTAAATAAATATTTAATAAAAACTACTTTTAAAATATTTTTAAG
Source organism: Parasteatoda lunata (assembly GCA_949128135.1). Taxonomy (NCBI): domain Eukaryota; kingdom Metazoa; phylum Arthropoda; class Arachnida; order Araneae; family Theridiidae; genus Parasteatoda; species Parasteatoda lunata. The sequence goes on from OX421978.1 coordinate 82,339,773, forward strand.
AAATTTCATGTTTATCTTAAAAGTTTTTTTTTTGTTGTTGTTGTTGTTGTTTTGTTTTAATATATGAAAATTGTAATTTGAAAATTACAATAATGAATTAGAATATAAACCTACTGCATGTAAAATTTACACTGGTAGCAGAAAATAATTATAAAATTAAACTGAAAACATTAAATTTAGAAAAGCACCTCATTCCCATTTATGCTTTTGACTGTAGCAAACAAAGTGTATTGATAGAACTTTGAGGAACTTTAACTCTTTCAATAATTACATTATTTTATTCTAAAAACTACAGAATCATGAAAGTTTTTTACTCGAAAATCTGAGGGAATTTAATTTGTCTTGAGCAAGTTCTAGTAACATATGATTATTTTTATTTAGAAGAAAAGTGACAATAAATCAAAAAAAAAAAAAAAAAAAAAAAGAAAGAAAGAAAGAGAAGTATGCTCTAAAACTAAAAAAATCAGTAAGAACAAAACTTTGCATTTATTTAGAAAAAGTCTGGAAGATTCTACTGATTGGTTTCAGGCGTTATTGTGTTTTAAAGTAGTTTAGATATTTTTATTCACTCTATACTTTGAATTTTATTTTAAGAAGTTTTCAAATTATGTACAAAATTCTAAATAGACTCCCATATTGAACTTTAAATTATGTATTTTATAATGCTATTGAACTATTCATTTTATAATTATTTTATATATTATGATTTTTTTTTTTATATACTTTACACATTTTATGTATTTATGTGATTTTTCTTTCAACTTTAGGTATTTTTTGCTGCAATAAACTGTTGGTGGCCTGAAGGAGAGTGCAGAAAAAAATTTACAATACATTCTTATCCCATAGTATTAGTAAATGTACATGAATTCGGGCTTATTCGGTATGAGGGACCAGTTATATCTACTTACATTATATCTTTTTTAGACTATGCCTTATCTCCTCTTGTGCCTTTGCATCATTCTGGAGAATTACTTGACCTCCTCACCAAACATGAGGTTAGCTGTTCTTTATTCTAAATTTTTTAGTTTATTAATGTTTGAAAATTTATACAAAACTGTTCACTATTCTATTTTTTATTTTGCTTTACAAAATGCTTTTCAAATATATCATAAAATTTGTTTGAAATTATTGTACAGAAATGCTAAGCTGCATATTTATTGTGTTTTTGCTTCGAGATTTTGTGATAGAATTAAAAATTATTTGATTAAGGAAATCTTGGAACTTGATTACAAATTTTAATTACATATTGGTGTGAGGGAATATTAACTGATAAAGTTATTCTGGAAGCTTAAAACTTTCTGTTATGAACAAAGTATAATTTAAAAATAGTATATTTTATTTTTATTTTAAGATAAAAAAATTGTTTTATCACTCTAAATAATACTCTCTTAAGTAGATGAATAATAATAGTTCTTAAGTAGATAAAAATTACATTTTTTATTTAGCTTTTTTGTATTTTTAAAAGTTGTATAGGATTTTTAAAATTTTTTTTTTTTGGTTCACTATGTGGCCTGAATATAATATATAGTGAAAACATTTCAACTTCAAATTATGTAAAATTTACAAGTCTACATTTAGTCTACAAAGAACTGGATATTGACTTAGCTGAAACCAGATATTGACTATTTCGATGAATGACAATTGCATTTTAAGACAGCATAGCAGCACAGCAATTACACAATTAAAACAGCACAGCAATTTTGACTCAGCATAGAGGAAGACCTAAACTTTGAATGATTTATGATGCTGAAAATTACTTCCTTATTCTATGAATTAATTAGTGAATTTAATTTATTAAATTTAATTACAAAATTTACCGATGTTTTTGATTATATATAATCATTCTTTATGTTTAACAATAACTTATTCTTGCGATCAATTTTTCATATTTTCCTTTTTTCACTAATTTTGCAAATATTCTTAGGGTGTTCTTGTTGCTTATCTAGAATTTAAAGATGGCTCTTATCCTGATGGCTATAAGCAATTTTACTATGCTGCATTGAATTCATTAACGCCAGGTAAAGTACCAATATTATTAGTAAATAGGTTCAAAATAATATCTTCAATAATATCTAAGAAAAAAACATGAATTATTGCTTTTTTGTAGTATTACTACTCTTTACATATTTGTAAATAAAATATTGTTAAATTATGCTAGACAGCTAACTGTATTGCACCTAAATTTTATCTGTACACAATTTATTACGACCAGGTTATCATACTGTAGAATTGGGTCATAAAATTATCATTTTGTTCATCAATTTTTTACTTAGATTTTTTCATACTAAAATTATAATTATTAATAATAGGATAATATGAGGAGGATATAATAGGATCACAGGAGATGATTCTAACAATCATTCTACTTTGTTATACTAACTAATTTTATTTAGACTACTATTTAGCTAAACTTAATTCTTTAATTATTCTCTCTATTGTCTGTGCATACTTTCTTAAATACTAACTGAATGCACTTAATACAGTATGCAATTAATAGTACACAGAGGAAAACTTGTAATCAAATTTGTACTATGATTTGACAGTTATTAAATCTTATGTTTTAACATTTAATTTTTTTAGAAATTTTATTCCCTTTGAGTTATTAAGTATTGTGTTTCAGACTGTTGGTTTAGTTGTTGAAAATTGTGTTTGGTTTTGTGTTTAAAAGTTTGACTGTTAATCAAATTATGAAAAATTATATTTTGTTTTATAATTATTGTATATGTGTTTATTTTATAAATAAATTTGATTTATATATATTTCAAGAGCTATTATTTCTTTCAGACCCCTATAGAAGAATCTGTTTCGCTGTGGTAACAAATCGACGTGATGCTACAAACTTAAAGTTGAAATCAGTTCTTCAGCTTTTTCTATGGAATTCAACAGAAGTTAGACTAAATTTTATTTATTTAATTTTTGCCTAAATGTTATTAAATGTGTATCACATTTTAGTTTTGATTAACTATGTAAATGGTAAAAATATTGAAAGACAAGCTGCAAGTTTCATTTGAGAAATGTTGCTTTAATTTTGTAAAAATTTAAAGTGCATTTATTCAATGATGCCTATTTTTCTTGCCTAAGCATGAACTTAAACCAAAGAAAGCTATCCAAGTACCAATAAAGAATTTGAAACTTAACCCCCATTTTTCTGAAAACAATTTACACATCATTATAACTTTTATGAGTCAATCCACATTTTTTGTAAAAAAAGTCAATCCACATTTTTTATAAAAAATATTATTAAAAAAATATTTAAGTAACTTTTTTTAATGTTACAGGCAACTAAAATACTGGATAAAATATAACCAGGAATACATATTTCAAATGTGCTTTAATGAGCATATCTTTTTGAAACTTACAAATTTTCTAACTAACATGTAAGACTATATAAATGGCAGTTTAATTTACAAAGGATGAAATGAATCTAAATTATATTATTCTTTTCTGTTTGTTAATATCTTCAATATTTCCACTTGGCAACTGAATTTCAGAATATTCAATATCGTCATCATTTGCAGATTTAGAAAAAAGTTTTTAATGATCATATAATAAAACTATCTTTTGGTCTGACTTTTTTTTTGAAGTAAATTTTATTTTGTGAACTATTTGGTGGATTGGTGGTAGGTCTTCCTTTTTTCATCATGCTTGCTGTGTGGTAAATCAAAAATAAAGATACCTTCTCCCTTATGATTCGATTGCTGAATGCATGAATTAAACAGATAGAAGGAAAATTTGGTTGGTGCATGCTTTATTAACAGGCTTACCCAAATGCATTGACATTAAAAATTAATTAAATAATAAAAAAAATTATATGAATTTTGCTGACTTTTGATAGGATTATTAAATAGATGATAATTTTTTTTATCAAGTTTTTGCAATGATGTTGATTATTATGGGAAAATTTTTGTAAATGTGCTGTTTGGTCGGCATAATTTTTGTGTAGGTACCAGAATTGCTCTGTATGAGGCCCTGCTATTTTGATTTCGTTGAAATGTGATATAAAATAAAATTCTGTTAAAATAAATTGTTTATTATCAATGTTTTTTTTTTTTTCTTTTATAAGATTACAAAAAAAAAGTTACTGAATATTAAAACAACAAAATCAAAGTAGCTTTCTTAATTTTAGATTCAGACAAACTGAAAGAACTGTTGAACAAATAAGAGCATACGCCTGTTAAAAAATACACAAAAATATCTTATTATTGTGCATTTCCATTTGCTGAAAAGCATTTTTTAAGAAAAATGTTGAAAAATATATATAATTTGATTCAATGAAATGACCTTAAATAAAAGGCATCTTCATTATAAAATATTTTTTGTGGTTTAAATGGTTATTTTTATTCTATAATTCTTGTTTTATATGTTATGATCAAAGTTGTGCTAACTTTTTTCCCAAACAAAATTTTGAGTTATTAACAAAATTGAGTTATAAATGATGAAGTTAAAAATATAATATTGAGTAATTATTAATAAACTGCATTATGTCTTTTAATAGATATATAATGAAACTTCAATAGAACATGCAGAAGTTGTTAAGTGGGCCTACTCCAAGTTGCAACTGGTAATTTATCATTTGATTTCTATTTTCTTTAGTTCTTTTAAATTAACTTTAATAAACTTAAGTATGGTTCTTTTTTCTCTAATATTCATTTATTTGTTGAAATAAGGTATTTCTTATTTTTTTAAAATTTTATTGTGAATTTTACTTATTGAATGCTGGTTTATCATAGCTTTCATATTCTTAAAGTTAATACAAATTTTAATTTGTTAAATAGTTTTGAATTATAAGTATAAATTAAATGGAATTACATACAGAAATTGAATTTAAAAAATCTTTCTTGTTTCTTGAACTTTGATGGCAAGAATTTTACTTTCGTTACTTTTTTTTATTTATTATTATTGGGGAAAAAGTGTGAGAATTTTTAAGAAAGATGTTGAAAAAAATCATTCTTTTTTTATGGAATTATTTTTCTTAAGAAAAAAATATTTTTTTAAATTTTTTCTTGAATTTAAAAATTTAATGTATAATATGCTCTTTAACAGCTAACTTTAATAAACATCTTTGAGGATTTCAATTTCCTGAAAGGGAAAAAGCAACTTTTTTAAAAACTTTATAGGGAGTCCTACTCCACTTGTACTGTTGTACTTGTACTACCCCATGAATTCAGATCAACAGTACCACTTATAATCATAAGCATGGACTGAATAGGTTTTTTTTTTTTTTTTCCTTTTGAAAAAAGGTACGCATTTTTTTTCCTTTTGAAAATAGTTTTGTTTAAGTTACAAATTCAATATATTTTTATCTCTTTGATGTATTTTGACCTTTAAACAATTAACTATTTCCTTTATTGTGCACAAGCACTTAGACTAATCGGCATAAGGTGAAGTTCCTTGTACATATTAGTTTAAGACAAAGAATGGGTCACCTTAACGACTTATTCTTTTTAATCTTTTTATTAACTATTTTGTCAACCATGCGTATGCAATAGAAGGTTTTTTTTTTTTTTTTTTTTTTAAATTATAATTTCAACAATTTATTTAATTTTGCAAAACCAAAAGTTTTTTTTAAATGATATTTTTTTTTTTGGAATTTAAGTTTTAAAATATAAAAATAATACTTTACATAGTTAAAATATTGTATACATTAAAATATTTTAGTTTTATTATTTATTTTATCTTCTCTTTTTGAATTATAGCATGTAAACATATTAGTTTATCATATCATTAAATTTAAAAATAAAACTTTTGTGCTAAATTTTTTAAATTACTAGTAGATTCAATGTGACATATATTTCTATTGATCACAAATTCTAAAATTTTCATCATATATAATAATTTTTTTTAATGTTTACAAGCAAAATATCATTCTACATTTATTGGGTTTCTGTGTATGAATGCAATCTTTTTTTTACTTATTTTTTAAACAAAAGTTATGTTTATTGATATTGCCCTACAAGGTAATGTTTTGTTAAAATATTATTTCTGAAAGCAAAAGCAAAGTTTATAATGACTGGTATAGTTTCAAAATCAACAGAAATGCAAGCTCCGTTTTGTAGTAGACTTAAACGTAGAATTAATGATTTCTTGTTTGGGTTTTCGATATTTTCAATGTTCACAATTGCAACAAATTCTAAAACTTAAAATTTTACGTTTTGTTCTTAAATTTTTTTTAATTATAGTTAAAGCTACTTCTAATTTTCAATTTTCTTAAAATGTACTTTAAAATTGCTCCCTTTTTTTTTTTTTTTTTTTTTTTTTTTTTTTTTGGTACTTTTCTCTTGTTATTTTTCAAAATAATTTTTTTTTTTTTTTTTTTTTTTTTTTTTTTTTTGAAAAATAACCTTCTTATGTATGATCTTGAAATCATGTATTAAGTAATTCTATTGTTCATCTTATAATCATTAGGTTTAAGATTTTGCTATATATATATATATATATATATATATATATATATATTTTTTTTCTTGTAAATTAAATATTATACATTTTGTAAAAATACAAAAATATTGTGTTATTTTAAGTGTTATTGGTAAGTCTGTTAATAATGTAAAGTAACATATATTTATAATTTAAGTGCAGATAATTTTTCTTGTTTAGGAGAATATGTGATCTGTCTAAATTTTACTATTAAATTCAATAAAATATTTAACTATTGATCTTGAACTCAATACTTTTTCAATTTAATTGGAATACAGTTCATATTAAATTCCTTTAGGTATCATATGTTTAAAAAAAATTTTACTATTGAAGTAAGATTATTTAGTATTTATGCTGTGTGTCAATAGTATAAATAAGTCCACTATTGAGACATTTTGTATTACATTTAAAAATAATTTAATATTAATAATACATTTAAATAATATTTAATAATTAATACATTTAAAATTAATTTATAAATACAATTCAAAGGGAACAAATTATTTATTTATCGTGCTGCCCCTGTTATCCAAACAAAAATGGATAATATAACATTATTATGCATATAAATATAACTATAAATTTAAGCTCATTGAAGAATGTAGTATTTCTTTTGAAAATAAATAACAATTACAATTCTTCATTTTTAAGACGTTTCTGTTGAAAAAACAGATTGTATTTTTAGTTTATGTAAAAAAAAATTCATTTATCTTCATCTGACATAAATTGACAAATTTAGATAAACCTAGCAGGGGCCTGTCTAGGTTTTTCTGACAGGTACCTATTTTGTGAAATTACATAATTTGTGAATATTAAAAATTATATAAAAAAATCGACACAAAAATATGGATTTATCGTTTCTTACAGGATACAAAAATAAAATTTTAAGAAAAAGTATTTTGTGAAACTACCGTTTCTCCTAAAGTTGAATTTGTGAAGGTACCGATAAACGATAGTAAATATGGCCGTGACAGACCCCTGCCTAGGTATTGCATAAAGATGACAATAGTTATAGTGTATATACTTATAATTCAAGACAAATCTTCATGATTTTTTTTACTGGGATTTTCCTAATTTTAATTAAATTTGCAAAATCTTATAACCCATTCTTCATCTAAATCTTATAATTCATTGGATCTAAATGTTTTCTAAAAAAATTCTTAAAAGTTATGTTTTTTTTTTTTTTTTTTTTTTTTTTTCTTTCTACAGACAAGTTATTAAGTAAGTTTTGCTTTGATTTGTATCAACCTAAATCAATTTTGATTGTAAATCTGAATCCCAAGATTTTTTTAAAATTATTTATCAATCAATCAAGTTTTTAATTTCTGTATTATTATTATTTGTGTATTTTTTTTATAGGTAACTCAGTGGGTGTCGCCACCTGGGACTAAAAGTACAGCATTATCTGAGAAAATAGAAAAAAATCCAACTGTAATTTTGTTCACTCCTCGTAACTTGTTGCTAGATCATTCACCCTATTACAATCTTGTAAGTAACGGCTGTTTTCAGCGTTAAAAAAAAAGTTTGCATTTAGTTTTAGCTGTCTGGTGTTTTCATATGTTCAAAGACTGATTTCTCTATGTTTGCTAACATAGCATTTAAAAAGTGCTTACTAAAGTGTTCAATTATATATGATTAAAACTTAACTTTTCAAAATAAAAATAATCAATTATGTGTTATATTTTATTTTTATGTTTATTCTGCATTTTACTGTATAAATATATCTTTAAAAATTTTAAATGAATAGTTTTTATATAGTAAAGCTATAAAAATAATATTATTCTTAATCTATTATTTTATAGATTATGAATATTATTTTATGAATTATAATTAGCCTGCTATTTTATAGATAGCTTTAAGAAGTATAGCCATTTCTGGCTCTTGCACTACAACTAAAAATTACAACTGTTGAAAATGGTGTATTTTTATTTGATTTTTTAAGTGGTATTACTTTTCAGCTATTCTATTAGTTAAAGTTCAGTGAATGAAAACCTGGTTCTCTTTTTTTTTTTAATTATTATTTTAAGATCTGTGAAATGACTTTTTTATCCAATTAGTTACTTTATTAAACCACAACTGTAACCTTTACAAAAAAATGTGTTTTGTCATACTAAACCAAAAAATCACTTAGGTAAATGAAGTAATTACAAATTTACAACTCCTTTTATTTTCATCAGCATCCTAATTAAAATATTATATAATTAACAAATATTAAATTAATTTTTTTTAATCTGCAGGTATAACTAGATTTCTTGTTTGATTAGAATTTTGTATTGAACTTTAAAAACATCATCTACAAAGTTCTTTTGAATTAACTTATTGAGACAGCTATATATTTTTTTTTAATAATTTTCTATTCGTGAAAATATAGAATTGTTAGCTTAAGTCAAGGATAAACTAAACTCAGTGGCATGACAGCCCATAGAGGTCCAAGGCCTACTGTGCTCATCTCAGTTTTCTTGACCTTAAGCTCTGGGGTGCAGGAGCAGATGTTCCGGTTAGGTGGTCAGCCGAATGCGGAACCCCCAGTGTTTAGTTCCCAAGCATGCTTGATACTCATTTATCGACCCACTGAAGAGAGGAAAGGCTGAGTAAACTTTACCCGGCCCGAGGATCAAACCCAGGACCAGTGGCAGGGTAGTGCGAAGCGCTACCACTCAGACACCTGGCGTCCTAAGTAGAGAATATTGCTAAATATTCTATGTATTTATATCAGGAAAGTTTAGTTTACTATAAGAAATGACTAGTTAAAATATATACACATTTTATCTTTACTGTGATCCGATCTCATAATCTTTTGATTCAATCTATGAATTTGACTTAAATTCATTTATAAAAAAGTGCATAATATTTTTTACAGGTACAGGTTTTTTAAAAAAAAGTAAAACATGAACTTTTAATATTTCTAAACCAAATAAATAAATACTTTTTTTTTCTTTGCATATAGTTATTAGAATGCGCTGGCATATTGTATTAATGAATTATGTTTGAAATTTGTAAATGTTGAGAGTTAGAATCTTATAATTATTTAAATGTTTTTTTCCTTCCAGTTTAAGGAAGTTGCTCTCGACTACAGTAACTGTGAAAAAACGGGTTTCATTGAATCTCTAGTTCATCGCATGGTCTTGCAGAGGCATATTATGCAAGAAGAATTTTCAAAATCCCTTAAAAAGTGCCATAAAAATGACACCAAAATGCATCCCAACATATGCAGTCGACGTCCTGACCTCTGTGACCTGACCTGCTGTCAAAATGCAAACTTTAATCTAAAATTTAACACTTCCTGCTCATGTCGGGTCTGTTTACACCATGTCGTCAAGAACGTAGAAGAAATGAAACTTTCCGAATGTGAGAACACCTTACACCTGATTCTAAAGAAGTTCAACATCAAAGAACTTGGTAAATTCAAGCAGTGCCGGGACATGGAGGTTTCCTTTCCTGTTAAATTCGGTCAGTATAAGCAACTGAGCTTTCACTGTGAGGATGGCTCTAAGGATTCTGTGAAGCTTTCTAAAAAGCAAATAACAGAAAAAGAAATAGCTGAATTAAAAGATGACTTAATTCTAACAATGATTCAGAACAATGAGAAAAGGCTCTGCCATCGCTTGAGATATGCCTTAAACTACTCTGAGCTTAATTTTCCTAATTTTCCAGCATCTTCTGATAGCAGCTCTTGGCTTAGCAATTTCACAGGCCTCGGTTGCCGTACTAACCGATCTTTAACTTTCATTGCTATGGACACTGTGCTTTTTCACAGCTTTGCTGAAAATTTGGGAATTGATGTGTCAAATAATTTGCACCAGACAACTGCTGTGATAGTTGAATCAGCGGTAATGATTTTGTTTTTTAATTCATTAGTAATGGTATTTTCATGAAGTCTAGGTTATAACATGCAAAGTTAAATAAATTTTGTTTGAAAAATTAAAAATGTCTGAAAATTTGTTGCATACAAAGGTAGTTTTTAAAAATTGTGACTTGTTACATCATTATTTGTTTACATAAATTGTCAAACATTGGTTCACAACATGCCTTTTTCATATATAAACAATGTGTAAATGAAACTTTTTTGGCCTACAATAACATCTAAAAGATACGAGATAGGTATTTAATGTTCCTTATATTTGATTGCTACACCACTTGAAATATATTTATATTTCTTGCCCTATGTGTTTGGCCCTTCATTTATGAATCTTATTTATTATTTCTAGTTTGTTTTTAAATTATTATTTTTTTTAATTTAACTTTTTAAAAAATTTAATTAGAATTAATTTAATAATTTTTTGAAATTTTAATCTATATTTTCATTTTAAAATTTTTTTTCAGAGAATCATTTTCGCTATCTTATTAATTTACAGTGTTACTGCATGCCAAAATATCCTCTTTTAGCTTGTATATTTCTTGGCTTTCTCTTTAATAAATTCAATTACATCTTAATAAACATTACTATTCAGATTGTAATCTAATCAATTTGTTTGGTTCTTTTCAATGAATAATTGCATAAATTTTTTAATCTTAAAGGGTAATTTATGTTTAAGGAATGTATATGGACAAATAAAGGCTCTTTTAAGTAATTTTATATAACTGGTAGGTAAATTTTACTTAGTGTAATTATTCACATTTTTCTATGTTTAAAAAAAAACTCGCATTATATAGTTATGGTTCAAAATTAGAAAACTATTATACAAAATCGCTCCTGATTTCTTTAAAATAAATAAATAAATTGTTCCAAAAACTGCTTCTTTACATTATAAATCTCTTATCTCTTTACATAAATATGGTTTCAAATTAAATATACTTAATTAAAATATAATACAAAAGTTTCTGATAAGACTTCTTACAAATAAAGCAAATTGTTCAAAGCTAAAACTGATAGTTTTTAATTAAAAAATAACTTAATATTTCTCACTCCTCAAAACATCATTTTCCCAAAAAAATGGTTATGAAAGAGGATTTACTACACTTCCACTACTTTTTTTTTTTTTTTTTTTTTTTTTTTACTAATTGCTGTATTTAAATTTTTCTCTATTAAATAGCCATAATAAATTAATCAATATTAAATAACTACTAATTATTGTGATTTTAATTGAATATGACTTGTTAATTTTTGCATCTTCTATTACAGCAAGAATCTCAATTTGTTTTAAATGGATTAGTTAATAAGAAAGCATTAGGTAAGTGAACTGCATCTTTCTCTATTTCAATTTATATTATTATTCTTTTTATTTTAACTGTAAGCTTAATTATAGTTTTTCTTTATTAGTTGAATTTATTAGAAACTACACAGACGGAAGCTTAAGCCGTGACCTTAGAATGCCAATTCGAAAATTGAGAGATTGCAAGAAAGATGATAATTCCAATGTTTGTGTTGATGAGGTGACAACTGCAACTTTCTTTGATGTAGTATTTGATCAACAAGTAAGATATTTCTTCTCTTTATATCTGAACAAAATATTCAGTGTTTGATGTGCATTCCACTAATCTATCTGATGTTTAAAATGATTTTTATGATTAGAATCATAAGATACAACATATTTCATGGTGCATAGCGTTTTTAAAAAGTGTCTAAAGTTGCTTATATTTGATTTTCGTTATTTAAAAGCCCTTAAAGGTGCTTTTTTCGTTGGGGTTTTTTAAAAAGTACTTAATTCACCCTTTTCGAAAATGAGATTTTTTTTCTTTACCCTGTCGATTTTTGCTACGAATTATGCAAAACGTGGTTTTGACATTGTTCTATTCAACGTTTTCACAATTCATTCAACCGCAACCCATTTCGGCAATCAGCCACAATCCAACCGTCGGTCCATAATGTCCATGTTTGAAGAAATACTTGAGCGTCTACTGAGCTGGGTTCGGTGAGGTTATTGCGCTGTCGTGTGCAACTCTGCTCTATTTTGCAAGATATTCTCAATTTCAGACTTCATTTTCCACCCGCTGATATCGAACAGAAAAATCTCTTGATCATTTTATAATGGCTAATATAATCAAGAAAAGAGTTCTCTGTCAGAAACTAATTCTTTTATCACGATCTTGTAAAATCTTTGAAAATTATTTTGCATTTTGTTCCTGTATATAATAAGTAAAAATATTTTTTGGGTGTTTTAAAAGGTGCTTATTTTTTGTTGAAAGATTTGGCTATGCACCATGATATTTTAAATAATTTAAATTTATCTTGTAAAACCAAATTAGCTAGATACTTAAGGCAATTTTTTTTTAAAATCAAGAACAGGAAAAATAGAAACTGCTTTGAACAAGGTTTTTTTCCTTAAATGAAATAAATTTTATTGGTTGAAAGTTATTCAGGATGTGTAGCGTTTTTAAAAAGTGCAGTGGGAATTATTCTTGCACTATCATGTGCAACTCTGCTGTATTTTGAAAAAGATTCTCATTTTCCTTCCTCTGAAATCGAACCGAAAAATCTCTGTCTTTTTATGGTGTCTAATTTAAGCAAGAAAGAGCTCATTGTCAGAAACTAGTTATTTTATCATGATCATGCAAAGCCATTGGAAATTATTTTGCATTTTGTTAATGTATATAGTGCTTAAAAAGTACTTATTTTTGGTTGAAAGATTTGGCTACGCACCCTGTTATTGCTGATAAAAGTTTATCAGATTCCTGTTTTAATGAATTTTAATCAATGATAAAACTATGTCTTAATGTCATAACATACAAGGCCATTATTGCATTATGAGAAGAAAAATTGTGTAAGTGGTTAAAATAAGCTTTGATATCTGCAAGAGCAACCAAATAAATTGAAAATACAAAGAAAACAAGTAAAAAATATCTTTAAAGACAAAAGGTAAAATTATTTATAAATACAATTTATTAAAATGTGAAGAAAAAATATTTTTAAAAAAAGGAAGAGATATAATCCTACTCTCACCATTATATCTGCAAAAAAGTGCTTTCTAATATTGTATCAATAACGCCGAAGCAACAGATATCAATACAATAGGGAGAAAAACGCAATGAAAATGAAACATATCAAGCAAAAAATATAAAATAAAACCAAAAATAGAAATTCAAGAAAAATACAGAATAAATCACAAAATGTACATGGATATAAAGCGAGTAGCAAATTCTAACGGCCTTTTATTTACTGACTTCTTGCAAAAATTATTTTTAAAATATTTCCTTACTGGTTTTCCAGATTACAAAATAGGAAAATAAAAGTGGCAATAGAGGATAGTGTAATGTATTTTATGGTGCGTTGTTACTGAAGTACAGAACTTACATTTGATTTGTCAGTTAACTTGGATTGACCCAAAAATAGATTTGCGCAAGTTTCATTGTGTTATATATAGATAGATAAGATAAAAATGCGAAGAAAAGGGGGAAATGTTTTATGAAAGGGAAAAATATTAAAAATTTTAAATAAATTTAATATAATAATTTAATAATAAAACACAAGTAGGACTATATAATAACATATAAAATGAGAAGACAGAATGGATGTCATATACTTATTAATTTTCTTGCTTTGTATTTTTTTTTAATTTTTATAATTTTTATTTGGTAAAATTTAATTTTACAGTCATTTTTTTTTTCTCTCTCTCTCTCTCTTTAGTGCTCTTCATACTGATGTATTGATATATTTTGCTATATTAATACAGTATTAGAAAGTAATATTTTTATAAATATAATCATATGGTTTTCTTGTATGAGATCAAATATTATAGTATATAGATTCAGCTTATGCTTTAACTTCTGTTAAGTTATATTTTGTTTACAGTGTTGAAACCAACATCTCCATGCAGAATTCTTTTCATAACTTTGCTGTGCGGCTATAAGTGATTGTGAAGCACTTATCAACTTTTTTCACCAACGATATTTTTTTAATTACTCTAGGTCTAGAGTTAACTAAAATTGCATTTCAATATGAAAGCGTGACTGAGCATCGTTTTAATAGTTAATTAGTATAATAATTTCTTTTATTTATGAGAATTTGAATCAAATATGAATGTAAATAAAGAATATAATAATAACATCGAAACTCTTGGAACAAGCGACAAAGATCAATACTTATAGAACCCTAATTCGACCTTTATTACTCATGTCTGCTAGTTTTTTTACACTTACTAAGGCAGCATATGATAAACTATTGATTTTTGAGCAAAAAGTATTGCAGAAAATTTATGGTCTTATACATGAAAGTAACATATGACGAATACTTTACAACAGTGTGCACTACGATAAATTTTAAGAGACCAACATTGTCCAAATAATTTAAGCATATTATATAAGATGGCTTGGACACTTGCAAAGATTAAAAGACCCTTGAAAAGAAGCTGACTTTTGACTAACCTGCTGGCACAAGGAAAGGAGGTCGTCCAGCCATCAAGTGGCTGGATAATGTAATATAAATCTTGGTGTGTTAAATGTCAGAAATTAAAGTACAGTTGCCTTGGATAGGCAGCAATGCCGAAATCTGACTGGCACATCCTTAGCCTGTTCTAGGCTGTAGTGCTGAAGAAGGAGTAGTGAATAACGAATTTTAACAAATGTCTATAAAAATTTCAATAAGTTATCCATAAGTTAGTCATTTCTATAAATGTTAATAAAAAAAAAAAGAAATTCTATAATATCACTAAGTTTTGTGCAAAGAAATTTATCCTTTATAACAATCCAATTTATAAAATAAAAAATTTATCCCTTTTTTTTTCTTTTTAATAGGATGTTGTTCTTTACTACTATGCTTCTTGGTGTGGTGCTTGTAAATCAATATCTCACATCTACCTACGTGTTGCTGACTACTTTTCAAATGTTGAGGGTATAAAATTTGTTCGGTAAAAATACAAGAATTTTGTTTTTGCATAAATGTTTAACACTGTTTCCATCATTATTTTATTATAAATTATTATGATATAAATTTTTTTTTTTTCAGGATAAATGGTGAAGAAAATGATTTACCCTGGGAATATACAGTAGAAAAATATCCCACAATAATATTTTTCCCTGCTAAAAGGTTGGCCATTTTATATTTTTAAATTATATTTTAATTAACAATTTTATACTAAGATAAATTTTCTTTGAATAATACATTAATACAAACATCAGATATTAAGTGTTATTAAAAGTCAAAATGTTAATTTTACATTTTTTTTAAAGCACTACTCATTAAGTAAATATATGTATGCTGAGTAGATTCTTTATTAATTCTTTAATTTTTTTCTGTATTGCAAAGAACAAGCAATATATAGTCTAAACTTCATTTTCCATAATTCATTTAAATGTCTTATATTGTGAAATAATTAATTTTTATGGATGGTTGACTGAATGTAAACAATAACAAGCTTCCTGAAACTGGAAGAAATTTACAAAACTTCTGGTATATCACTTTGCTTACTAGGCGCTTCGCTTGTTATGCTTACGAGACGATGTGTTAACAAGCTTATTATTCTAAGAAGTTTTATTCTTGTGATTTGGTATAAATTTATGCGTAATTTCACGGTTCATAAGAATTTTCTGCAATTTATAAATTCTAACTGGTCGTAAGCCTAACACAAATTTATCAGAATAAATATCACTGCATAAATAAAAAGTAAGGTTAGCCATGTTTTGTCCCTTATTTG
The DNA here is from genome assembly GCA_949128135.1 of Parasteatoda lunata. Taxonomy (NCBI): domain Eukaryota; kingdom Metazoa; phylum Arthropoda; class Arachnida; order Araneae; family Theridiidae; genus Parasteatoda; species Parasteatoda lunata. The sequence continues at coordinate 82,355,759 of OX421978.1, forward strand.
GTTATATTTGTGTAAAATAGCACCGCCTGTTATTTTTTGTTTAGCATCATAGCAAGCTTGCAGAGTCCTGAATTTATTTGTTGTTTATCTCATTGATAGTTAGATTAAAAGAACTTGTTATATTGAAAACACTATGAGTATAATAAAATTGGATGGTGCGTTTTTTCAAACTTGGCGTAGGAAGTGTTACAATGAATTTTAACCCTTAGCGCCATCTGCGCTTAGCTTTTATACAGTCAACCATCCATATTGTTATTTTTAATATTAAAAAAATGCTATAGTCATGATAAATTTATTTTGTGGCATTATACTGATAAGATAGTGTAACTGTAATTTTAAATGAAGAATCAAACATCTAAAATCATTAGTATAGAGGGATAAGCCCCCTGTTCGCCGCCGCTCACCAACTCCGATGATTGCTTCGCAATAATTGTCTTTTCTTGGCAGAAAACAGTTTTTCTACATAAGTTAAAATAATTCACTTAGCATATATGTACTAAAAGGAATTCTGTTTGCTTACTCTTGTGCCTCTACTTCCCATGTCAAAATATTACTATTTATTAGTATTATAAACATTTGGATCTCTTGGTGAACGGAAGTGATTTTTCGAAGTAATCATTTTTTTAAAATAACATTTATATTCTTATAACATTATATTGTTCAAACAAATTTGATGAGTTCACAACCATAATTTAATATTCTCGCTAATGATAGCAGTACTGGAGAATAAGTTTAAATTCGGGATACAAAAATATTTAAAGAAAAACAATACCTTTACGACTACTGTTAATTTTATGCTGATGACAACCAAAACAATATGTTGAAATGAATGAGGGAAAACTGGATCCTACCACGTGATTTTCCGGCCAATAAAAATGTGTTGACAACAATGGAAAACGGTATCAGACCATTATGATTTTATATTATATAGAGAAATAAAGGATTATTAGTATGAAATAAGGAAACTAGAACAGATTTTAGTTCTGCCTGTAGAATTTAATTTTTTTTTCAATTTTTACTGACCTTTTCTTTTTCTGGTCTATATTTTTTCAATTTGTGAACAGCCCCTAACTTTATTGCAATTTTGAAACTAGAGTTATCTTTATATTAATGCAAATTATTTTTATTTATTTCTAGAAAAGCTGATAGTGTAGAGTTTCCTGCACATATGGAAATCGCTCTTACCAATCTCTTGCATTTTGTACTTATACACTCCCAACCTAAAGTACGCTGGCTAGTGTCCATGGAGATGTGCAATCGAGATTGTGTTGCTCACAACCTCATAATGTCTGCTAAAGAGCAAAGACGATTATACAGGGAGCTCAAAATTCTTACCAATGACCTGCATTTTGCTCAAAAGGTCATCCATGAACTCCAGCCGGGAAAAAGTGCAAAAATTAGTAAAGATGGCAAAAAGCCAAACATAAATTACTTAAAGACAGTTTATATATCTAGTGTGATAGAGCGCATTCATAAGAAGAGATTGCAGATATGGAAGGCTCAAGAACTGCAGATGGTTTTAAGAAAGAAAAGAGACATATATCTCCGTGATGCAAAAGACTCTGATAGCAATAATGTAGAGAAAGGAACAAAGCATAAAAAATCAAAGGCTATAAAGACTAAACAAAAGAAAGCTAAAGATGAGTTATGATGTAATAAATTAACTAGGTTTTAATATTAATTATTTTTAGTGAATTTAGTGCACTAGCATTTATGAGTTTTTTTGCCTTTTAAGGAGATATACACACCCTGACACAAATAAAATTAGATATTTTTATAAATTTAAAACAAAGCATGCTTTATGAAAAATTATACACAAATATTGTTTAGCCATTAACACTCACCAGCATTCACACAAGCTGTCTTAATTTATAGCAAATTAACATACCACAAGAAAAGGAAATCTAAACACCCAAATAATCTCTCCATTAATCACTGGAACCTTATATTCTTGACCCTTCTCAGGGGTCACTGTCCCCCATACCTGCCAAGTCTTCCTGTTTTATAACAAAGACTCCTGTATTTTGATGACTTTTCTCCTGTTTACCTGTATATTCTCAAATTTCTCCGTATTTGTTGAAGAAATTTTTAAAAAAAGAAAAATTGGCAATAAAATATCTGACGATGGTTAAAATAGTTCTCTTATTCCTCAACAGATGATGCTATTGCCAGTGCTGATGTTGGGTGTTAATAGTTTAAGTAATTATAAATAATGGTTTAAAAAAGTCTTCTTTAGATGAAGATTTATATACTTTTATAAGAATTATATTTTTTACTTCGCTAAATGTAAGTGCTTATATTTTTTCCAATTTTGGATTTCTCTTTTTGACTTATATGATGTATTAAAACACTTTACTGGTAGTCTGAAAAATGTGGCTAGTAATGTTCTCTCTCTGTTATTTTATTTCTTTAATGTTGGCAGGTATGGTCCTCCATCTTTTTGTATTGGGAACACTTGACATATGATCTGGCACTTCATCTAGTGTAGCCTTAGTGGTTCAGAATATACTCTAATGTAATATTGTATTGTTCCGGTTAGTTTCAGATCTATAAAAGTCCATGGAGAGTGAGATGAAGGGTTTGGCTGTTTACCATCACCCTCTGTCCCTAGATCTAAATTGTGGTAGTGTTGAATCCATCGATATTGTCTGTAAGAATGAATATGACACTGTTGCCAATTGCCTTGAGTGTAATTCTAGTGCAATATTAATGACAAAACAAATCTAGTTTGGAACCTTGCCTTAATTGGGGATGATACTTTTGCAAATGCAATTGGCATGTGTCAAATAATTTTTCGTGAAAGGGTGCCTTTCCATAACTGTAAATGCATTTTCATATTTTATTATTCAATGAAAATTTGCTGTATTTTGAGCTAGCTTTTTCCATGGTGACTATTTCAACCCATTGCTCATTCATCTCATAATGATTTTTGATTCTAAACTATCAAATGTTCCTTTTGATTATCAAGTTTTTAGAAATATGAATCATGTATATGAACCCTGTTTTCAGATATATGTATCCTGATACTCTGTATAAAAAGAGTAAAAAAATATAAATAGATAAAAAAAATAACAATAAGTAAATAAATATATATGCTCCTTTTTTCAGTTACAATATGGATCTGCATTATTAATATTGAAAATAAAAACTAAATAATGGAAAAATTGTATCATAAAGTTGTGTTCAAAATTTCATCTCATGACAGCTAGATATTACTGAGAGAACAACTGATTTACATTACTTACTGAGATATTACATTACTGAGAGAACTCTACTAAAATTCTTTATCATTTTTAATTTCCATTTTACAATTCGGTTCTCATAAAGCAAATAAATATATGTATTATTTTTCGTAATTATTTGTTTTGAATTCTTATTTTTCTTACAAACTGCTTATAAGAAATATAAATTTGCAAATCACAATAACTTAATTTAGTTTACCAGGTGTGTATAACTCCTTGAGTTTGTAGGATGCTAATATCAATTGTCGTCTACTAAATTTCAAAGTATTCAAAAACTGATGTATTATGGAGAATAAAGAAACAAAGTGAAATTTATTTCCTTACTTAATTAAACTCAATGTCTCTGAAAGTCAAAATATCTATCTTTTCTGGCAATAAGTGTTAATGCTACCTGTAGACAGCTCTGTTTCAGTTCAGGCTTTTGCATAGTTGCATCTGTGTTTTTTATATGCTTAGATAAAATTTCCGGTATTCAATTATGTTATCATAATATTTAATAAAATCTTCTATTAAATTCATAATTTTTATAAAGGAGTGGCAGAAAGACTATTAATAAGCTATCAGTTGGTTAAGTGCTTATAAATTCTATAAAATGAGCATGGAACTTAATGAAGGCTAATTTTATAAAACTAGGGAAGAAGATTTCATGTTTAACAATGTTAAATTAATTTTAACAATATAATGTTGTTTGCAATTTAGTTTATAGATAGAACTATTTTGAGCATAATGTGTTTATATAGCTTAAATAAAAAACAATTTATTATAAAAAAAATAAAATATACCTAAGTTAATTAAAATAATATCTTTCTGAATAAGAAAAAAAATTGCATTTATATATGTGTGTAGTTTAATTATGTGTCTACTTATACCCACCATCTTTTATAATGACATTTCCAAAAGAGTCATTTTTAAATCAAACTGTTCATTAGCATTGTTTTCAGATAGATATCAAATTTCCACTAAATGGTATATTCTGGGAACGTATACAAAAAGTGAGATTTAAGTTGGTCTCCTTCTGTAATGTTGTGCTGTGGTTGCTTAAAAAATATTGCCAATGAAGGGATTTGAATAATATAGTGATAAGCCACATTTTTCAAAATATTAAGAGTATTTTAGGTGTAAAACACCAATTTTCATGTAGAAGTAAAATATTTTAGTGTATTGTGCTGTCATCTCCCCTTGCCTTTCATCTTGAGCAGTGGTGGTGACTTTAGTCTCGAGGTTTGACTATTTCAATTAGGGTAGTTAGGTTAATATTTAAAACAGGATTTGGCGAGAGAACGGGAATAAGAGGAAAGAGAAGCTCCCCTCTTTGAAATGTGCTATTTCTTGTTTCCATAGCAGAAAACTGCCTTAGACTTTGTGGCGAGGGGAGTTTTTTCTATAGACAAACTGTATGTCAGTTTATTTATTAGTTAGAATTTCATAAACTTAGAAATGGTACCTTAAATTTAGTTTTATAAATTATTATTATTTTTAATGATAAATTCGTCAAATAAATTCTTTCTTCTTTGTTTTGAAGAAGTTAATGTAGCTAAGAAAGAAAACAAAGCGACATAGTTTTAGGTGAAATTTCAAACCAAAAATACTCTGTTCTGGGAAATATAGTCTGAGGATTTTCTGCCCCCCTGATCCAAGGTAAATTTCCTCAGGGTATCTGCACACCTGGAAAGTCATGAATTTTGGTATTGAACAAAATTTGTCATGAAATGTCATGATTTTAAAAAAATTTTTAAAAAAATCATGAAAAGTCATGGATTTAGGTCGCCGAAAAATCTAATTTTTAAAATGGAATTCACCCCCTCCCCCAATTTCATGGTGTTCCGAATATCTGAATTTGTAACAAAATCCCCACTCACAGTCATATTTGATTAAAATATATCTTTAGAATGTAATTCTGCAGAAAAAAAAAGAAAAAAATTATTTTCTTTTGTATTTTTTTCAGCTATTTTTTTGCTTCAACTCTTTCTTTACTCTGTTTTTTAAATTTAAAATCTATAAATATGAAGATGCAGAGTATAACAGTTTTGGTTATACCTATAATTTCAGAGAATGTTATTATAATGCTTTTTTAAATTTATTGTTGTGTTTTTGGGGGAGAAAATAGTACCTTCGTTAAGTCATGAATTTGAAAATCTAAAATGTAGCAGATACCCTGTATGGAGTTATCTTGCTTTCTAACTTGTGGATTATATTGTTTTTCATACTCCATATTGAGTTGAAACCATCCCGAACTTGTCAAACAATTGACTCTCTCCTTTTGGTGGATTCTGTGAAACTTATAACAGGGTGCGTAACCAAATTATTCAACAAAAAATTAGCACTTTTCAAGCACTCAAAAAATATTTTTAAGCACTTTAAAAAAATATCATAACTAGGCAGGGTTGGAAAGTTTTTGACAATTGACGGTTTTGTCTTGTTTTAACCGTCATATTAAAAAAAAAAAAAAAAAAAAAAACCTTTTGGCATTTATTACATTTTTGACAATTGTAAAAAATAATGAAATTTTGAATCATGTAAAACGAATGGCGTTTTCATACGCTATGAACTGACAATACGCCGAAATAGATGGGGGTTAAATGAATTGTGAAAATGTTGAATAAAACAATGTGAACTGCGTCTTTTTGCATAATTCGTAGCGAAAATCAGCATGGTAAAGGAAAAATCTCATTTTGAAAAAGGAAAAATTAAGCACTTTTTAAAAACGCTACGCACCCTGTTTAAAATTATTATTTATGTTAAAAAATTTCATTAAAGTACTTATTTAATAAAAAAAAAAATTTTATGGTTCTTTAGTATTAATAATTTCTGTTTGGTTCTATTTTAGGCATAGTATTTAGCCTTTCATGCCTAATTTTAGTATCGCTTCGAATAAAATGGAATGGTGAACAAAAATACCCAGTGGCTGAGTGGTAGCGCTTTGCGCTCCCGTGCCACAGGTCCTGGGTTCGATCTTCGGGCCGGGCAAGGTTGACTCAGCCTTTCATCCCTTCAGTGGGTCGATAAATGAGTACCAAGCATGCTTGGGAACTAAACACTGGGGGTTTCGCGTTCGGCTGACCACCTAACCGGAACATCTACTCCTGCACCCCAGAGCCCAAGGTCAAGAAAACTGAGATGGGCACAGTAGGCCTTGGCCCTCTTTGGGCTGTCGCGCCGCTGAGTTGAGTTTTAGAACAAAAATACTATCCTAGTTATATTATCAAAGGCAAACATATCCCTCATAAATGATTAATATTTCAATAATCTTATGTTTGGGTAATGATCATCAAATTTTTGTTTTCTTTCCACTTTTCTATTCTTTTTCCACATTGCCATTTAGTTTTATTGCTTTTAGGTTATAATGTTGTTTTAGTTTTGCACGATGTTGCCTCATATGGTTCTTATGCTATTAAATATTATATTCCATATAATTTGTAATAAAGTTGTAAGTTTTTTTTTTTAAGAAATGTGGTAAAAAAAAATGTACAGGAAAAAAAAATATCCACTTCATTTAAATGTAACTTAGAAAGAATAACGTATAAAGATTATAAAACATAAATTAACAAATAAAACATTAATTAACGCATAAAACATGCTATTTACATAATGTCACTTACTACAACACAAATAAAGAAATTCGAATGCTTCTAGTCTAATTTAAAACTATTAACTCTGTATAAATTAATTTAATCTATCTGTTCCTGCAAAAAGGTATCCTTCTGAATTCCATTTTTTTCCCTCATAAGTGATTTATTTATACCTAGAATAAATTACTTATAAGAAAAAAATCAGTGTAAAATAATGATTTTCTTATGCAAATTAACACAACAGTATTTCTTATCCTACATTTTTGTCAACTGTCCAATATTGTTAAAATGTAAAGGATTAAAGCATGTTAATATTGCGAAAATATATTGTAGTCTTCATTTTATGTTTGATAATTGATTTTAGAAACAATTTTAAAATATTGTGCACGCTTTTTTTTATGTAAACATTGTAAATAGAAACTAATTTAGTGTAAAATAGCCAAAAATAAAGCTTTTAAAATTTTGAACATAGTTATTACTAAGCAGTTTTTCAATCTTAGTAAGTTCATCTTTACTATCCTTAAAAAATAGGTTGTAATTGTTTGCTAAAATTATGCCCTAAATGAATCTCAACATTTGATCACTATTTTGTTATTTTCACAGTTATTTTATGACTAATTTCTAAAATCTAAACTGTTGTTCTCGCGAAGACAGTTGTAAAACTCTCTAAATTTGCCATGGACATGCTATGGAAATTCGTCTGATTCAAATATGGAACAATGCAGCGGCCGATTGGTCAGGATGCCTGACTGTGAAATCAATGGTTGCAGGTTCGAATCCCACATGATTTTCTCTCTGTGTGTGTTTGACCTCTTTTGTATGATGCGTAAATGTGGCCCACCCTAAGAACGGGGGTATCTGCGCCAGTGTGGCGTGGTTAGCGATGCTTGCTTTCGTGAGTCAGGTTCAGAGTTGCTTTTCGGGTAAAGTTTCATGATGAAGAACGTAGAGTTCAGTGCATGTCATTTGAGAGGAAAAAAAATTCGCAAACATTTTTTATTTTGAGCTTAGGTCAAATTGTGCGTTTGAAGAAAATGGGCATACAGTGAAACCTGCCAAGTTGACCACCCTTGTAAGTTGCCCAACTTACAAGGGTCAACTTACTTTAAGTTGACCTTAATTATCAAGAACGGAATTTTTCCTATATAATATAAAGAAGCAAAACCTTTGTAACTTGACCACCTGTCTATCTTGTATGTTGACCACTGAAATAAGTCAATTTTGTCTATGAGTATTATGAAATTCTATTCTAAAACCCTCATAAGTTGACCAGAAAAAAAAAAATTCAGAAAATGTTCTGTCATTTTGCAATGTATGTTAAAATTTCACTTGTTTGGTGAAATAGTGTAAAAAGCTAATCTAAACCCTTTTGTGAGTTTACCATCTGGGGAAACAGTAGGGGAACAGCTTTTGACCATTTCTTTCATTCATTCATTGAAAACATATGTGTTAGTTGAAAAGTTGCTCTTCCAGTTGCAACAGTGAGCAGATAGGTATGTAAGTGTAGTAATAACAGAATAAATTTTAAAGTGTTCAAATAATTTTGTTTTCTTTATTAGCTTTCAAAGTAATTTCCTCTTGTACCCCACACACTTCTTCTAGCGTTCTTATGACTGTACAAAACACTCATGGAATCCATTTTTTGAAAGGTCTTTCAGTTACTTCGTTGCATTTTCGATTACCTCATCTGAACTCACAAAATGGCGTCCCTTCCATAGCATTTTCATCCGTGGAAACTAGTCAAAATTTGCTGGTGCTACGTCGGGAGAACAAGGAGGGTATTCCAGAGTGGTAGCATTGTGTCTGACAAGGTACTTTTTCACTATCAGGGTGCAACATGCTGGAGATTTGTAGTGTAAAAGTAATAAATCTTCGTTGCAATTTTTTCTGGTCGTTTTCGTCTGAATGCATTTCGTAGAGGCTTAAGAATCTCCCGGTAAAGTTCGTAATTGACAGTTTTGCCTTCATGAATAATTTCGTAATGAATGACGCCCTTGTAATCGAAAAAACCCTTTCAACATCACTGTCCCACGGCTTTTCTTCAAACTAATTTTTTTCCTTTGTGAAGTTTTTGCTTTCCATTCACTTGGCTGGCGTTTTGTCAGAAGGTTGAAAAGAAAGCACAATGTCTCATCACTTCTTCACCATTTTCTTCAAGAAGCGCTGCCCTCTTCATCAGCCATGTCAATCAAATCCCCGCACATGTTCCCTCTCACTTTTTGTTCAGATTATTAACATTTTTGGAATCATGAGCAAATAAACACAATGCGTGTTCAAATCATCTTGAAGACTGTGATGAACACTCTTAAGTGAAGTTCAAAGGCAACAACACCAATGGACATTCGTCTGTCCGCATGCACGATTTTTTGATCGTGCTCACTATTTTCATCTGTGGTTGAAGACGATGACCTGCATGAATGTAGGCGACCATTCGGGGAATTTATTGACTCAACCTCGTAAGCAGTCATATGAACTCTTGTCAAAGTGAAGAACAGTTAAAGATGCTTTCAGGGTTATGGTGGGATTCAAACCCGCTACCTCTATGTTATTAACCGTTTGGCAAAATCGCTCGTCTGTGGAGTCTCTAGGCAATGTTCCTTACATACGCTCTATATCAGGGGTTTCCAACTGGGGGTCGCATCTGGCCCGTGAACTAAAATAAATTAGTTGTCATTTTTTTGCGGCAATTTTCGTAAAAAATCTATATGGGTTTAAAATACTTTTCTCGTTAATAAAAACATAATTTCTTCGTTTCTGTGAAATTTAACATACCAACGGTGCAAAAAAATTTATTTCTCAGTTTTTGCATCCAAGAAAATATTTATTCAAATACAAAAATAATCGTGTATGTTGCTCTTTTTTATTTCATTTTTTTTTTCTCTGTTTTTTTTTTGTATTTTGTGAATATAATTTAGCATGTGCGTATCAGAAATTTTCTCGAAGAAATTCTTCGCAACAATTTTCTCAAAACAGTTTTTGAAACCACTCATTTTGGACGAAAATATTTACACTCACATTTGGAAATTTTAAATTTGGAATGTAAATACCTATTCTCTGGTGGTTGCAGCAGACAAACCTCAATTTTCTCATTGAATATTTTGTGTGCTACTATGTAAGTTTTAATGCCAACCTTTTTAATGTTTTATATCTTAACAATTAGATATCTGTTGCACATTAATTGTTTAATACACAGATGCACATTAAAGCTATTGTAGCCCAAATTTTTATTATTTATATAAGATTTTTATTAATAAATTAAATATTTTAAAAAATCTACTTCTTAATTTAATTTGTATTTCAATACCTTTGCATGCATAAAATTTTGATGAAGTTGTGGCCCGCCATTTGATATGTGTTTTTAATTGTGGCCCCCGGCCTCATGTAAGTTGGAAACCCCTGCTTTATATAATAATGTGACTTTTTAAAACAAACGTGTTAGCTAAAACGAGGATATTTTACTTCAGTATCAACTTACAACATTTCGGGAAACATAATAAAAATGTTTTTATTATGTTTATCGATGATGTCAATTAAATTCTAGAAGCAAACGATTCTTCTAAAAAAAAAAAAAAAAATTCTTTTGAATTACACCGTTGTTTGTATTTAATGAAACAAAATAAGGGTAACCGGTCGTTCAACTTAACCTTTTCTTCCCCAAATAAAATTTTTCATGTTCCTAAAGTAGCTCTTCAGCAGTTCGTGTAATTGTGGAATCAAAAACAAATCTTTCTACAAAATTACAAACGATACAAAAAAAAAAAAAAGTGGCGCCGTTTCCGCGAAGTAAAATACAGCACTGTTTTCTTTTCCCCAACCTCTCTCTGGGATGGCCCGCAAAGGTTAACTTCCGTCAGAAAAAGAAAAAAAATGAAGGGACAGATCTGAGCTAAAAAGTGGGTGGGTCTTAAATGTGAAATCACGAAATTAGATCAACAGGTCAACGTGATTGGAAGGTTGTTAACTGTTGTGGTAAAATTGGGAGATAAATTCTACGATAACAATACTGACAGTTCATTTTATTTCGAGGTGAAATTTCCTGGTTTTAGAAGTTTCTAATTGTTAAAAATTTCTATTTTTGTAAGTGAGACATGTCATGAGAAAAATACATGGTGATCAATATCGGCTGACCAAAATGCATCGATTTCTTGGAAATTTTAATGATTTTCGTATTAGATCTTACTTTTTATGCGAGCATTAAAATATCGTTAAAATACAAATCTATATTTTTACTGAGAGAAAGATGTTTCTTGTAATAAGGGTTTTATGAACATTTTTTTAAAGTATGTTTTTTCAGAGTGCGTAGCGTTTTTAAAAAGTGCTTTTTTCGACTTTCGTTTTTTAAAAGCCCTTAAAGGTGCTTTTATCATTGGGTGTTTTTAAAAAGTGCTTAATTTTCCCTTTTCCTTTATTTTACCATATCAATTTTTGCTTCGAATTACTCAAGAAGCGTTGTTTTAACGTTGTTTGATAGGATAACGTTGTTTTAACGTTATCCTATTCAACGTTTTCATAATTCATTCAACCACTATCTATTTCGACATACCATCGGTCTGTAGCGTATGAAAGCGCCATGCATTCTCATGAGCAACTCTGCGGCATTTTGAAAGAGAGATAAACTTTTTAAAATAATAGTTAAATTAATTATTTATAATTTTGAATGAATATTTTTACATAATTGTGTAAAGGAATCAAAAATTTAAAAAAATTTAATGATTCACTCAATAAAATTGTACATAAATTATTTCTATGGTGGCTAATATAATCACGAAAGGAATTATTTGTCACAAAATAGCTATTTTATCATTAACATGTAACTTAGAAAACTATTTTGAATTTTGTTAATATATGAAGAACTTTCAACAATAAATTATTAGTTCGCATATCCTAATTATAATATTTTTAAAAGTGCTTATTTTTTGTTGAAAAATTTGACTGGAAGGTTTTCCTCTCCATGTAAGAGACTCTAATCCATGATCCGTCTACCACGGAGGATATTTCACGTCAGTACCGTGGTCGGTGCAAGCCGGGTGCGGAATTCGTATTGATCAACTATTGCTGGATTTCAAACCCGAGGGCACCTTATTGGGAGGCGAGAGCTCTATCTTCTGAACCATCGCGGCCCCGTATTTTTTAAATAAGGAAACTGTATCTAGGTAATAAAAGTGACCAATTTAACTCTTAAAATTATAAATTTAACATTTCCAACACCCTTATGAAACATTCGTCAACACTTTTTTAATTTGTCCTTGTTGATTGATGTCCATCCTGATTGATGAGAATAACTTTAAAAATTGAGATCCATATAAAGCTTTCATATAAATTTCATATGCTTTCATAAAAATTGAGATCCTAGCTTTCATAGTCCAGCAATAATAACATCAAAAAAAATTGTTTTTTCATAAAAATTAATACTTAAGATATTTTTTGACGAAAAACTACAATACATGATGCTTAATAACTACATGCTAATAACTACATGCTTAATAACTACATGATGCTAATAATGTTATGTTACAATACATGATGCTTAAAAATTCCTCTACTTTTTGCTGTACGCCTCTCCCTTTTGTTGAGGGAGAGAATTGGATTTCTTCTAAACAAACAAGTCAGGCATATTTTCCAATGAATTTTTTCACTCTGAATTGACCGAGACGATCGGACTAATAGTTTGTAAGTCATAATCGTTTTATGTAAAACTAATGCAAATTTGTAACTGATATACACAGGCCCGGACTGGGATCTAAAATCGGCCCGGGCAGTTTAGAGATATCGGGCCTCTACTTCACATCGGCTCCTAATGTATCATTTTTAAGCATTTTTTACTTTTAAATTCTCATGAATGTAAGTTAATTTATCCAAGTAAGAAAGTAGATAAAAATTGCTTAATAATCCTTTATAGAATATATTTCAGTTTAAAATACATGGTTCTTATGAGGAAACATAGGTTGATAAAATCAAAGAGAAGGTGAAAGATGAAGAAGTATGTGTAGAATAGTAAATAAAAATATTTATTATACTACACATACATGAACGATTTATATAAACATTTTTGTAAAAATAGATTTAGTGCCTCTTCAAAAGTCATTAAATTAAAATTTAATTTAATGACTTTTGAAGAAGCTCACTATTTTCTGCCACTTTATAGATTATGTCACCGCTAACTAATTTTATTAATAGATCTTTTTCTATTGCCATTACCATGAGAGCATTCAAATTATCCGAAGATAAAGTACTCCTCCTTCGATTTTTAATCACTTTTAATGTCGAGAATGATCTTTCACAAGCCAACTGACTTATTGACAATGTTAGTAAAAATTTTAATGCTAGATCAATTAAATTGTAAGAATTGGTCAATAAATTGAATCTCTGTAATATCTTGTAGCAACAAATAACACAATTTTTGTACGCACTGCGTGTCTCACATTTTAGACTTACTTTTTCTTCTGTTTCCAAAGTAAAGTCGTTATTATCTTCATTTGAATGATCTTCTCAGATTATTTTTTAATCTTCTAAGTCTGAATTTTTCAGTTTTTCCCAATGTAAAGCTAAATTTTTTAGTTCAATCAGCAAATTTTCACCTATAGCTGTTTCATCAAATTTTAGCAAGAGTTTGCTTAACTCATTTAATTCGCCAGATTGAAGCTTGTTCCAATCGGCGCACAATTTTCCATTTGCGGGAAACCGGCGTTCCATTGACGCCACAACTGTGCTAAAACTAATGCTATGGACGTTTATCTTAAATGCAGTTGTTTCATCATCAAAAACTGTTTCATTCGACGATGTCTCACCCGGCATCAATTTTCTTTTCTTCAATCTTTTTCGTGGAAACTTTGTTTGAATTTCAGTTTCTTCAAATTCCTTATTTGCGCGAATAATAAAATCTCCTGTAACTTTTTGTACACCTTCAAAATCTCTCACTATTTTTTTTTTTAGTTCTGAACACATTTGTGATACTATTCCAAAAGCTTTTAAGATGTATAAACCGGAGGTTTGCAAATATTGGGAGAGCGGTGTTGTTAATTCAAATATTCTTGAGAATATTTTGGCGGTGATTACTGTTTCATATTTGCAAAATGATTCTAAAAATATTTTTGCCCTTGCACGGATATTTGGCTTGAAATTTGAATTTTGTTGTATAGTTTCTAAACTTGTAATCAATGTGACCTGTAACGGCTTTATTGTTGAATCTGAGTTTGAAAATGAACCAAAAATTTTCTTTAATGCAGTATCTTTGGACCACCAATGTGTTTCTCCAATAGTTGCAAGCCTTTTTTTATTTCCGTGCTCGTTACTTTGTTCACAGATGTTCATGCGTTGGTATGATTCACGGAGAAATACTGCGACGCTATTTAGTAGGCTGAAAAACGATGCACTTTCAATTAGTGCCTTCGTGGTATCTCCTAAAACTAAATTTAAGACATATGCATATTGTGAATTTCCGCAAGAATCTGGAAGTACCGGAATTTTAACACAACTTTGATTTTTTAAATAGAAACCTATATCTTATTTGGCATCATTGGAGAGAGTTTTTGAAAAGAAATAATTTTTACTTAAAATATTTTTTAATATCTCTTACTATTTTCAAGATAATAGATAAGAAAAAATTACATATTAAATAGATTTTGACATATTCACTAAAAAAAATATTTTTAGTCATAATGTCTTATACTTTCATTAAAACACATTTGTGCTTTTCTTCCCATGTTTTATAAAAATTGAAGCGATTTTGATAATTTAAGTTAATTATTTTTGGTAAAAATGATAAATTGAAGTAAATAATCAGAATTTTTTCGTATCTATTATCTTGAGAACAGTAAGAGATGTAAAAAAAAATTTCAAAAGTTACTTTTTTTCGAAAACCCTCTCCAATGATGCCAAATAAGATATAGGTTTCCATTTAAAAAAATCAAAATTGTGTTCAAATTCTGGTACTTACGGGAATTAACAATATCACTATTGAATTCCATGGGGTCGATTTAGTTATTAGATTTTTTTATTTCAAATCGATTATTTGCTCCATTCTCGAAAAAAATGGGTGGCACGCATGGTCTGAATCGCCCTCTATATTAAAACAAAATTATTACTACGTATATCATATATATGTTATTTAATATTATTATTATTTGCGCAATATTATTTGAAATTCATGCAATGTATATAAAAAAAAAAAATTGCTGTTGGCTCGGCCCTCAGGCCAGACCGGCCCACCGGGCATTTGCCCGGTCTGCCTACTGGCCAGTCCGGGCCTGGATATACACATCTGATATTGCTACCTGAGCAAGTAAGACATTGTTTCGATGTATTTTCTCACGCTGAAGCAAATGAGATTATACACAAATCAGTAGATTATTAAGACTATTATGAACAACTCAAGAGCTTTCATGCATAATAAATACTATAATACTCAGAGCCTGACTAAGGCGGGGGCATACGGGGCTGTTGCCCCGGGCCCCATATCAGAGGTAACCCCAAATCGAATAGAGATTTTATGAACTTTTTTTAAACAAAATATCAGTGCAGTGTAAAATCCGTCAGTTTAATGTCAGCTTCTTCATTAATTTATCGCCTGAACGCAATCTATATTTCATGAATCCATGGCTTTCTAGGTAGGAATTCAGCTAAATTTTCGCAATTACGATGGACAAATTTGTCCAATCAAAAGCCTGTATTTTTACATACTGCAAAATATGTTTACAAAAAATACAGGTTTTTGATTGGCTTAATTGAGCCATCGTAATTGCGGAATTTCAGCTGGATTCCGTCCTAATGTCAGCATGGATATGAATTTTTCGCAGCTTGATACAAAGTTAACAATCAGAAAACTGCGTTCAGCATGATGATGGACACAGAATTGTCAGAAAACCAATAAAATGGACAGAACGACATTTTGTCTGTCATTGGAGGGGATCGGACTTACAGCCATTTTAGATTCTAGTCAATTTTCTTGTTATTTATAAAGGGGTTAAAATTTTAAATACCTCCATAAAGTTCGGTTATTCATTACTGAAGTAGTGAAGCAAAGAAGTTTTTTTCGCCGCGGGCCCCAATTAGGCTAAGTAGGGCCCTGATAATACTTTTGACTTATGTATGCATGTACTTAGGTATGCATTTTACATTGCTATCCAGGAACTATCTGAACATGTAAGGTATATTTTCCAACGTTGTTTTTTACGCTGAATTGAATAAACCAGTTTAAAAAAAAAAAAAAAAAAAAAAAAAAAAAAAAAAAAAAATTGGAAAATGTGTCTCATTTGCCAGTCTAAAAGGAATTTAATTCTCTTCACTATTTCCCCCCAAAAAGAGGGAAGCGTACAGAGAAGAAGTCGGAAAGTTTTTAAGTATAATAACACAACAAAGCCTTTTGTCAAAAATATCTTGGGTATCAATTTTCTACCAAAAAAAATCTAATTTTCCAGATCTTAATTTCAAACTATTATCTTGCATGGGCCAGCAGACGTGAATCTTGCCAATCTTATAGTGTTACCAAAGAATCTATAAACTGCGCATAAATAAAAGAGAAACTTCCCATAAAATCAATGTTAATGCGTAAGAAATTCTTTGATATTTGTTATATATTTACGAATTTTAATTATAATTTATAACAATATCTCTCGCTACACACTGAACATCAATTAATTTACTTCCTTAAATTAAATAACCCTTTTGTTTCAAATCGTGCTTTATCTCCATGTTAATTTTTCGTCGGATTGACTTCGGATTCATTTCCATCTGTTTTGCCAATCAAAATCCTATTTTAAATCTCTTTCGATACTATCTTAATCAAACATATTTCTTTTCTTTTGAGTTAGATTCAAACTTCAAAGCGGCAAGATTATGCGATAAATTGTAATCTTCGTAGTAGAGTGATACTACTAACAGTAAATGTAATAATAATAAGGTATGGTGCGTAGCGTTTTTTTAAAAAGTGCTTGTAGTTGCTTACTTTCGATTTTTAAAAGCCCTTAAAGGTGCTTTTTTTTTATTGGGTGTTTTTTAAAAGTGCTCCATTTTCCCTTTTCGAAAATGGGATTTTTTTTTCTTTACCATGTCGATTTTCGCCACGTACTCTGCAGAAGAGTAATTTTCACATTGTTCTAATCAACGTTTTCACAATTCGTTCAAACACAATGTATTTCGGCGTACCGTTGGTCTGTAGCGTATGAAAACGCCAATTATGTTTCATGAAATACTTTTGAGTCTTCTTGTGTATCTACTAAACTGGACCATCACCTCCTACATCAAAAAGCCTCCACACGGTCTGTTATAAGTAGTCCGCGCAGACTGTTTAAAAAGTGAGCCAGTTGTGCGCATGAACCCAAAACCTTTTATAAAAGTAATTCAGAGGCAGTAATAATTATAAAAGTGAAAGGAGGCATTGGCTGGACCAACGCCTTCTATAACTGAAAGCCTCCACACGGTTTTTTATAGGTAGTCCGATCAGACCACTGTGAAGGATATCCACTTTCCGAACGAGTCAGTTAATACAAAATCTAGTTGAAATAAGAAAGTGGTAGCAAATATATGACTAAAAATTTGTTTTATTTATGAATATTATTGGTTTGCCTTATTCACTTGTCAACCACTACAGATTAAATTCTCAAATGTATATGATAAATTTCTCTCAATTACTTTTATAAAAGGTTTTGGGTTCATGCGCACAATTGGTTCACTTTTTAAATAGTCTGCGCGGACTACTTATAAAAGACCGTCTGGAGGCTTTTTGATGTAGGAGGTGATGGCTGGATTCGGTGAGATTCTTGCACTCTCATATGCAACTCTGCTGCATTTTGTAAGATATTCTCAATTTCAAGCTGCATTTTCCACCCTCTGAAATGCAGTGTGCCTCTGAAATGCATTTTGTGGTGCCTAATATAATCAAGAAAAAAGTTCTTTGTCAGAAACTAATTATATCGTGATCATGTAAAGTTTCAAAAAAATTATTTGGTACATGTATATGGTGCTTAAAAATATTTTTAGTGCTTAAAAAGTACTTAAAATGTGCTTATTTTTTGTTGAAAGATTTGGCTACTCTCTTTTATAAAACGTACATAATAGGAAATAAAATACAAGTTTTAGCGTGGTTGTGTACTATTTTTTTTTTATTGGATATTATATGTTACTCCTATTATATCATTTAAAAATTTCACTGTTTTGGAAGTTTTGTTTTATGTAGAAATGAAACTTAATAATTTTATAATATGGACAATGGGGAGACAAAATAATATTTTTGCTTTACTCGTGACCGGAAACGTGACTAATCTCTTTTTTATTGGCTTTTATATACCATTATTGTTTTCAATTTGGGGAGAATGACTATGTCACTGGGAGGCGATCGCCAAGCGTAATTATCTTCACTCACGCCAAAATTTACCAAAAAAAGCGTCGATTATATGTCAGAAAGGAATCACCAGGATATCAATTTAAAATGACAAAATAACATATCCACTTTTTGTTTTATTCTCTCTCTCTTTTTTGAAGCATTTGTGTTAAAAAAAAATCATGCATTGATTGTGACCGACACTTATATATTGCATTGTTGATTTTATTTCTTTTTGTTTTAAGATGAATGGAACATCGTGAGATATCAAAGGGTTTACACAAGCATAGTCATAAATAAATTGTACTTATACTATAAAATTCAAGCTTATTGACTTTATTCTAGACCATGTTTAGTGTGCTCAACGATAGGGGGCAATATTTGCAGAGGTTTTCAAAGGTGGAATAATAGTTTGTATTGATATAGGCAGGGTTGGAGTTTTTGCCGGCAAAAAGGGGTTTTTGCCAGGACAGTGGCAAAAACTGGTAAACAACGGCAAAAACTGACAAAAACCAAATTATTTAAATTGCTCATTAAATATTATTACAAAATACTTGAAGCAAATTTAAATTAATCATAAGGAATAATAATTTTGATACATTACATGAAAAAAATATTTTTAAAATATTAATAATTAATATAAGGGTAATAATTTTTAAAGGATTGAAAGTTTTTGACCTCTTTTCATTTTATAATCCTTAAATAAATGTTTTTTTTTAACAAATTGTATTTTTTTTTTTTTTTTAACTTCTTACATATCACTCTTACACTATATTTAAAGAGAGACATAAGAAAGCTAAGATGGATGTTTTATTAGATAGATTTTGATTATGACCTCATTTCTCAATAT
Source organism: Parasteatoda lunata (assembly GCA_949128135.1). Lineage (NCBI taxonomy): Eukaryota > Metazoa > Arthropoda > Arachnida > Araneae > Theridiidae > Parasteatoda > Parasteatoda lunata. Next base: position 82,374,737 of record OX421978.1, read on the forward strand.
TACTTCAAAATGGAAACAAAACCACACAATTTAAATTCGTGTGAAATTTCGACTGAATTTCGGGAGTTAATGTCTCATTTACACTCATGTCCTTCTAGCAGTACTGCCATTGAAAGAGTGTTTTTGAATTTTTCATTTGTACATTCTAAAATTCGGAATAAGTTGACTCTAAATAATGTTTCAAAACTAGTGTTCTGTTATGCTATGTTGAGACAGCACAAATTGTATTGTGATGATTAATAAAGTATTGAATTTGGGCAAATTTAAACAATTGCATTGATACTTGTAAATTTTAATTAACTCCACATGTTGATAGATATTTTATGTTTTAAATTATAGTTATATTAATTTAAAATAAGTTCATTTCACTGGAAAAAAGAGAATAATCCCTAATTTTCCAATCAATTTTTTAAACTACTAAAATGATATATTAATACATTATGATTTAATTATGGAATAATAATTTTGTTAATTTTTTTTTAATTATATACATTTATAGTATATATATTTTAATTTTAGGAATGATTTTGTATCAAAAATGTCATTTTGGAAAATATAGGTTTTTGCCAGTTTTTGCCGCTTTGCTTGGCAAAAACCTGTTTTTGACAGGACGGTTTTTACCATGGTTTTTTCCACCTGCGGCAAAATCTTGCCAACCCTGGATATAGGTATATATTGATTGCATCATCTTTCGACTTATTTTTAATATAATTATTTATTTTTGATGGTGAAAAATTCGTTTGCAAGTTGGTGCAGTTTTTCTGCTTTAGGATGCAATATGCGTCGAAGCACTGATTTGTTATCTGAAATTAACATGTTTACCCATCATGACGAATTCAATCAAGTAATTCATTAAAGACTGGGGGAAAAAAAGAAAGAAATAGCCATGTTATGCTATGACATCAGAGAAAAACAGTACAAAACCTTTTAGTTATATTTTGTTAATGATAGATGCTATACTTTTTATCTATCTTTATTGTATATACTGCAGTAATACAACTAAACTCTAATTTCAAATTTATTTTTTTTTTTGGCTTAAAATTAAATTTTGTTTTACTGCGCAAAAACTGTAAGACTAAGAAACTTGATATTACGAAGATGTGTCGAAAATGTACAAGGAGTAGAGGACGGAACAAAAAATTTTAAATTTTATATTCAGTTCGTGAATTATTAACTGGTATAAAGTTTGCAACTACCACTACGACAAGCCTCAAACGCAACGTTTCAGTGATATAACTATCCTTCTCTTCTAACTTTGCTAGTACTTAACCAGAATACTAAACCAGAAACAGAACTTTTTTGAAAATTTGTTTTCAGATCTTTAAAAAACATGTTTTAAGTAATTGGTGTGCTCAATATAGTGGTGCTCAATATCATTTTTTGAAAAAAATAGCTATAGCAATACATAAATTTTGCCTCCTCTTTAAAGATATTAAAATACTTTGGGTAGAACAAAAATTTATATGTTCAGGGGCGCCGGGATGGGAGATCGCTACCTTTAGGAAATCTAATCTCCTCATTACCATTGTCAATCACTCGTTTCGTAGTGCTCTTATTTCCGAATGCCTGCACGCCAGTTTCGTCCGAAATAGAGAAGTACAAATTAGCTTGTAATAAAAGCTTTTTGTATCATACATCAAGAAAATTTGCGAACACAGTATTTTCCAAACTGTAAACACGTTATGAATGTTTAGTTGAAAGAGTTGTTAGTTTAATTCGATCCGAGAGAGCACAATTCCAAAACAGAAAAATATTCAAGCCCATTTAGTACTATTCTCCTCCTGCTATTCAATATTTTTACCTTCATATTATAAATGCTTGGTTCTCGGATTGCAAGAGGTTCAAGATCCCTAGATTCAACTTAAAAAATACGCTTATTTGTTGATTTTATACTACACCAATCATACTTAATTTTTAAATTGCCATAATAAATTTATTTTGCAACGCATCATTGATTATCTGTTAATTTATGCATACAGTTAAATTGATTGGGTATTATGGTGAGGGAAAACATTTTAAAGCAAATTTATTCAACACCAATATAATATCAGAATATAAATTTTGCTAATACTTAAAATATAAAGCAAAAATCTTCCGAGGAAAATAGGAAAAGTTGACAACCATAGCTGGGATTCGAACCCGGGTCACTTTATTGGGAGGCGATCGCTCTCTATATGTAAATTAAGGAAAATGTTATTTACACCAATCATACTTAATTTCTAAACTGCCATCATAAATTTATTTATCAATACATCATTGATTATATGTTAGTTTATGCATATGGTTAAATTGATTGGGTATTATGGTGAGCAAAAACATTTTAAATCAAATTTATTAAACACTGATTAAAATATCAAAGTGTAAATGTTGCTAACACTTAAAATATAAAACTAAAATCTTCCGTGGAAAATAGGAAAAGTTGACAACTGTGTTATTTATAACTTTTAGCTTAATGATCAAGAAAATTTTTAGAGTTACTTTTGATGTCCCTTTATGTAAGAATAATTGCAGGCGCTAATTTATGATTCGGTCAAAATAGGAATTTCTTTAGGCAAAATTAAAATTTTCCCCCTCCCTGTATATGTTTTTAAATCCAGTAAAAACTCGAGATGTGATAGGTGGAAAAAGCCCGGGATGTTCTCGAGAATAAACTGGCTGTTTTGAAATTTTAATTTTAAAAATTGTTAGTTTCTTATTCCCAGCAAATTAAATAGACATGCCAAACAATACAACCGCATTTTTCAACGTGGTAGCAGAAGCTTATTGCACGAAGCAAGAAGTCGATTAACTTTTTGTAGACTTTTTAGCATTTTGATTAATCTTTGATAAATATATTGAAAACTGACATTTTGTATTGAAATAAAAGCCTGCAAAATAATTGAAACATAAAATGAAATTCTGCATGGAAAAATAAAATTCATTTAATATTTTGCGATAGCAAATCATAAAAATTCAAATTTTTATTTTAATACTTATATTATACATCTCTTCAGCTGATATTTTTTGAAAAATATTTGATGTCTAAATGTTTCATGTTCGGTTATTTTAAATATTCACTTTAATATCTAATTTTAATACAGTATCGCATGCTATTTTAAGTTATATGTGTAAGAAGTGATGTGCAGCCCCTCAAATGCAAATGCTGCTTTTATATTGAATACATTAATCTCCAAATTTATACTGAAATTAAGGCAGTTCTGTTTGCCTTTAAATAATACTCAATGTTTTCCAAAATTCCTGGTTTAATCTTCAAAACTTCAAGGTCTTTTCTCATCGTCTTTCAAACACTATTTTTTTTTAATTTTTTTTTTTTAATCTGCAACGCAAGTGGAAAGAGTGTTGCGCAACAATTTATTGATAACAACACCGGAAGTTAAGAAAATAAGTAAAGAAATAAAATCTGGTAGTTGCCAAGTCATGATTTTACACAAGAGGTGTGGCATCGTTTAAGGAAGTTATGAGGAAAAAATTAACAAATGAACGAAAAAAAGGGAAAATAAAAAACAATAATTAAAAATAAGCAGGAATATAGGGATAAAAAGGAAGGAAAAAAAAAACTACTCTCGACACCTGGTGTTGAGCATTTCACCAAGATCGTCTGCTGCTACGTGATATTCATGCTAAAGTTTAGCGGCAGCTGACTTAATCGGAATACAATCGAGTCGATACAAAAAAAATATTATTGACCCCTGATGAAGTATGCCGCAACTTTATGTCTCTCATTAATGACAATGTTAAAAAAAAAGAAGAAAAAATCTGATTCTTCCAATTTTATAAGGCAGATGCACTTTACCTAATGTTATTTCAAGATCTCTGTTTTACAGATGTTAAAATTGTTTACAACCAATTTTTATTGAGGAAGCTATTTATGAACTGAATTGAAATCACCCTTTTAGTTTTATTCTTCAGCGGTAGCCATTTTTTTTTTTCTCAGAACATACATTAGTAAGGTAATTGATCGGAATACAATAATAAATTTTTCTTATTAGAATTTCACCATATTTCTTCATAAATTTTAAATGCATGGCTACTAAAGGTTAATCTCTCTATCTTATTTATATTTAAAGTAATAACGAAATATAGACTTTAATATTTCTTTTTTAGTTTAACAACAGAATAATTTTATAGAGATTTTGACTGCGCCAAAAAATAAATGTATTTAACTCCTAAGATAAAGTTTAAGCAATTTCTGTGTAAATGTAATTGTTAAACCGGTGTCAAATTAAAAAATCTTACCCAAAAAGCGTAGAAAACGGCAATCATGCAAATGGATAATACCAGTGGTCTCAGCGTCCTATAAGAAAAGTAAAAAGTGGTAGCCAGTTAACTTTAAATTAACAAACAAAAGTTTTAGTTTGATTTAAAACTACCGAAATATTTAATTTTTAGATTTCACTTCATTTTAAAAGTAACACCACTTACAGTTTTATAACAAAATATTATTACTTAAATTGTTAAAATGACGTTTAAGTGATGAAGTCATTGTTAAAACAAACTTGTTGCCACCTTAATGAATCAGTGATTACCTGAAAAGACTTAAGATTTTTATTATTTTAGATAAAAGAAGCATGTTTATTCAAATAACTACTATTTACTCTTACTTTCAGTTGATTTTTAATATTTTAATTAATCATTTATTTTTATGCCGTTTGCCCTAAAAGTAATAGTTAAAAAAAGTGTAAATATTGATGAGATAAAATAAATATTTAAAAAGAATACTGATACATGCCAACGCGGAAGTCCTAGCTGAATATTTGTAGTGGCGAAATAAGAATGCTTAATTTAATTTGTTTAATTTCGCTCATTCGTAAGCTTAATTGTTTTAATTTTTCACACACCGCGAAGATAATTCCAAAGAGAGGGGTTCTAAAGAGAATAGAGAGTTAACTGTAAAAAATTGGGAACCGCTGAGGGTTTTTATAGTCGAAAAATACTGATGCACTTGGCAAAACTTTAAAATATTTATATTATTAATACATTATGGTAGACAGAGCTATCTTATTTCTTCGAAATGAATCCTAATAATGAAATTCCTAGCCTTATCCTAATAATGAAAAACCAATTTAATTGCTTTGGATAAAAGAACCGTCCCAAATCTTCATTCCTCTAATTCTAATTAATCATTTTAAAAATAGTCTTTTTAACGCTCACAATTACCTTAATAAATTTTATTTATAAAGTCGGGGTTCCGCAAAAGAAGGTTGCTTATTTAAGGTTCCATAGCTGTAAAAAATTAGGAACCGCTGAGGTTTTTATAGCCGAAAAATACTGATGCACTTTTCAAAACTCTTAAAAATATTTATATTATTAATACATTATGGTAGAGAGAACTATCTTATTTCTTCAGAATGAATCTGAATATTAAAATTCGTGCTCTATCAATTTAATAGCTTTGGGTAAAGAAACCGTCCTTTCAAAAAAAAAAAAAAAAACCAAAAAAAAAAAAAAAAACCTAAGCGCAAATGGATAAATTCTGTCGATGACATCGAAAACGTTTGCTTTTTTTTTATTCAGGGGCGGATTACCAATTAGGCCAGACTAGGCCATGGCCTGGGGCCCCCAATGATTAAGGGCCCCCTTAAAAAAAATTTGAAATTAAATTTTGAAAAATTAAGGAAAACAATGATTTTTTTAAAAAAAAATCAATTTCAAATATATATTAATAAAATACGATAATTTTTTTAGTTCTAATTTAACAAAATAAAGTAAAATTTAATTTATTATGATTTATATTTATCATAAATATGCTTTCTTAAATGAAAAGATATATAAATACTTTTATATTTGAATAAATAAAAAATATACGAGAAAAAAATTTAACCTAAGGGCCCCAAAAATTTGAATGGCCTAGTACGCTTAATCCGCCCCTGGTTTTATTCATGTTACTCGCTTTCGGTACTTTCTTTTGATACTGAGTAATTATCTTTCCATGCTTCTTGTTGTAGAAAAAAAAAAGAATATAAATTAAAAAAAAAAAAACAATAATGACAATGATAAGTAATTTTGAATGGTGAAAAGTATGGTCGTGCGGTCTACTTATTATAGTGTAGAAAAATTCTTTGACTACTTTATGTTATTAACCCTTTGACGCAGAATTTTTATTAAACATATTTTTTCATACTTTTCCCATTATTATGCATTAATTTTGGTCAAAATACGTTTATATTTAGTATTCTCATAATACAGCACTCTCAAATACAGCATAAAAAGTTAAAGGTTCAATCTTCCTTACACAGCACATTTCCAAACAATAATTTTTCCAATTTTCACTTATTTGCAGTTGTTTAGATTTAAAAGAAACATTTATTTCTCATTGAAATTTATTTAATTTACAAACTCAATTATTGATAAATTTAAATATCAACCTACTTTTTATTTTATTTTATATCTTAGTACAAATATAATTCCAATAACCTAACAGATTTTTAATAGCTATTGGTGCTTTTTATAATTAAAAAAATACCAAAATAAATTTTTGCTTTTAATTAGATTGTCAGAAATAAATAAATTTGTAAAAAGAAAACTGGTGTCCCTTCTGCCTCAAAGGGTTATAAATGAATTTCTTCAATAAAAATATAAACTAAATTTCTTTTCTTCCAGCCTACCCTGCAACTTTTGAGATCTGTGCAAAAAATTTTTCTAGTGGTAGTGAACTTCAGCAGATATCTTTAAATCCTACAAAATTTATTATTTTTTTTATAGTGAGTTAAAGAGGAGTTTACACTTTACTTGGACTTTTTCTTCTTTATATATATCTGTTTAACTTATTTATGTGTAGTGGTAAGTAATATTTTTTAAATGCTAATTTATAAAAGAATTTTTTAGGAATTTCTAAGAGATACTGACATTCCGTAGCAGTTGGAGTGTACGACTTAAAATCTCAAGTGTACTTTATTATGAAATAACTTGGCAATTCACCAAGTTTCCATTAAGAATTGTAAACAAAAGCTTTGATATGTTGATACCTATTTAGTTACGCCTGACAAAGACTAATAAATCTGCAAGGGGTGTTTGTAAAAATATTCTAGCGCCAATTACGCAAGAAACAAGCTCGCCATAGCATTTAATCACGTATTGTGTAACTCTGAATCTTAAAATTGACCATTGTTTCTAGAATCGTCAATGTAACAGCAAAGAAATTTTTTTTTTTTTTTTTTTTACTTTTACGAATGGATTTATTTAAAATGATGACGTTTTAATTGAAGAATGGAAAAAAGATCTAGTTTGAAAAAAGATCTCATCTGGAAATCTCAAGAAAATAATTGTTTTGTAAAAGATCATAAGTTCCCACGTATGCACTATAGGACAACAAAGATTTTTAGGGAGATGCTAGCAAGATTATAGGTATTTGAGGGGTGTTAGAAATAGTAATGTTATACTTTAATAAAAAACTATAGACGAAATTAGTATCGAGTACACCATAACATTAATTACTTTTTTTTTTTAAAATTTAGTATCGAAAAATTATTTAAATTTCTAATTCACCATATAATGTTTGTTATTAAATAAGCAATATTGTTAAGATTGTAAGGGTCTGGTAAAATATTAGACTTCACGACTTAAACTTTGAACGGGGCCATGATTTTCGTATGAATTTGAATCATTTGTATTCCTGCAGCTTTATTCAAAAACTTTGAAATTATTTAAATTTTTATTAACTTTTTTTTTCACTTCTAACTCGTTTTTAAAATAAATTTAGAAAATATTTTTAAGTTAATTTATATGTATAATTCATGTTTTCTTCGTAAAGACTCGTAAGGATATTATTAAAATTTAATTAACTTTGGATTTTCCATTGTTCACTTTAAAAAAAATATTACTTTTTGATTTGATTTCGAACTCTATTTTACACGATACTAGTTGTAATGAAAAAGATAGACGACGGATTTCAGGTAGAAATGATTGCGTTCATTACTTATTTCACATTTTTAATAAAGAAAAATATTATTTAAACAATTCAAAAACTGCACAGGGATATGGATTTATGTTTTCTGTTACAATTGAGTTACTTTCATCAAAAGTATTATTTCATAATATATATATAAAAAATAATATATAAGTAACAATTTAATTTAAGCTGCAAAATTGATATGAATTCATTCTTATACAAACACTTATATATTTTGCATGAAACACTTTGCGAACACTTACATATTTTATTAATATTAGAGGGGAAAAAAAACAGTTACAAATGCATTGGTTATTGGCAAGAGATTTCACACAATTTTATGATATGCTATAGTTAATTAAAAAAATATATATAACTCTTTGATTTGATTTTGAATTATTTTGCACACAATACTAGCTGTAATAAAAAACGCATTCGATGAATTTCATATCGAACATTGCATTGATAAACATCTCTTACTTCACATTTTTTATGATATATAAGAGATAATAATATTTAATTAATAATTCAAAAACTGCAAAGGGATATTAAATTAATTTTATGCGAACTCTTAAAAAAATTTAGCGTTTGAGTTATCTATATATATATATATATTATATATATATATATATATATATATATATATATTATATATATATATATATATATATATATTATATATATATATATATATATATATATATATATTATATATATATATATATATATATATATTATATATATATATATATATTATATATATATATATATATATATTATATATATATATATATATATATATAATATAT